>CM064577.1:8432428-8782428 GCA_032716605.1 Paralithodes platypus | reverse complement strand
ATGAAAGACAGTGAAACTATATAAGAAAGCCACTAGAGTAACGTTATTTACAGTTGGAAATTGAACATTGAGGAATTAATTAAATAATTCAGAGAATCAGATAAAATCACTAAGTATTAAAATATATAAAAGTGTTAACAATTAAATTTTAATTATACTGCAAAACATATTGAAATAGTACGAAGGGGGGGGGGGGGGACTATATAGGAAGACATTGCACTAAAGTAGGGTGTGGTTACGGAATTAGTAAAGAATGTGGACATGTATAATAAGAAAATAGAACTAATGGAAGAAAGTCTACATAATAAAACTGGAAAACATACCCCATGATACTTAGAAGCAAAGTAAGGGGGGTGGAAGTCTCGTGTGTGCCGAGGGTTGGGCGTAGTTTTTTAAATAAAGAGGACTCAGATAAAAGGCGTGTGGTGTCGTCTAAGGCTGTGTGAAGAATGGAGAAATCCGAAGGATGTATTGGGTGGCCTGAAGCTTCAGAGAGTTCTCTTACGGCCGAATGAGGTTTTGATCATAGAGTACAGATTAGATAGAGAGGAAAGAAAGACGCTAAAAATCTGAAAATAGCGAGCCGCGCGTTTGAGAGATGGCAGCACGATCGCAAAGGAAAACGGGAGGGTCCCCATTAATTCGTAATAATCCCTACCTTGTACTAATAACGCTATTAATAATCAATTCTACGCTATCCAGAGACTCTATAGACATGACAGAGTTAAATAGACATAAGTAGAGGCTACTGTAAAGGCCAGATCATCGTGAAATTGTCTTAATTATGAGGAGGTTCACAGCCACGTCTCTTCTACCCCCACCATTGTTGTTGTGAGAGTGGGGAGTTGCCAACGTCAAACATGCTGGACCATAATATCCCTAGGTGTCATAAGTATAACCTATGAACGACTTCGTGAAATGTCCTGTTTTAGTGCAACTATATAAATGAACATCTACATAACATGTAACTAATAATATATATTAAAAATTACATTTTAATTCTTGTTGTATTGCTTGTAGTTATACAGTTTACATCATATGTAAGTATTTTTTTTATATTGTATATGTATTCCTAATATTTTCCTCTTGCTTTTATATATCTATTTTATTTTAAATTATTTACAAGTGTTTCTACCAACATTAAATCACTCTTAAAGACGTTCCCTCTGTAATCTATTGCCCCTCATTTTGCAAAATTACCCTTAACTTTGGTAACACTGCAAACAAGCCAGGCGCACAGATATTAAGGAGTATCTAATAAGGAAGAACGACAGAGGTGTTTCGGTTGTATGCCCTACAACAGGCCTGCCACCAAATCCCTAGGACGCGCGGCAAAATAACCGTGTGACGTCACGTTTTAGCCTCTATCCAATCTGTACTCTAGGGTTTTGATAGAGGGAAACCAGTTCTGAATGACCTACCCCGATGCTCCGAAATCCTAGCAGCGAGATGGCGCTTTGACTGTCCAATATAAGTGGAAATACACCCACTACATTTGAAAAGATACACCACTGAGGATTGCAGAGATTCGGGAATTCGGTCTTTGAACTTGACACAATTACCTAAGGAACTTTGTGACTTAATATACAACTCTTAATGTTACTTGTGGATGGAAGTCCCGAAATAGATAAGTTAATTTGTTTCTTATGGAAAATTATTTTTTGCCAATGAAAGGGATTGTAAAATAAATAATAGCTTTCTGAACTGCCATATCTTCTTTGGGTGATGAACGTAATTTATTGATCTGTTTGCCGATATAAGTGTTGATGAAATCAAATGGGAAGCCGTTAAGGTTCAGAATGTTTCTCAGGTGTTCCAATTCTAAATGCACAGCAAAATAAGATGAACAAATACAATATGCCCGTGGTACTAAAGTGACCATCAAATTTATTTTAAATTGAATGGGGATTCTAGAAGTGAATTTGGTAGTAAGCCCTGTGAAGGTGGGTTTTCTATAAACAGATGTGATGGAAGTGTCGTTCTTTCTCTCAACAAGCACATCTTGAAAGGGTAATTTATTATTTTCCTCAGTTTCACAGGTGAACTTCATGTTAGGATGTTTAGAGTTTGTGTAATCAAGAAAAAGGGGAACATGAGTTGAACATATAAAAACAACAAACGTGTCGTCCACGTAGCGTCGATATAAAAGGGGCTTAAACGCAGAGGGGTAATTGTTTATCCAGTTTCTTTCGTGATAGGTTAAAAATGCATTAGCTAAAATGGGAACAAGTGGATTTCCCATCGCAAGGCCATCCGTCTGTTTAAAGATGTTACCATTGCAAATTAATATTGAGTCCTTAACAGCTAAGGAAAGCAATCTATGAAATTGTTGTTAGTTAAAATATCCATATGTAATAGGGTCTTCTCGAAACAATTCATCACAACAGATATCCACTGTCTCATTGAGGGGTATATTAGTAAAGAGGGACTTTATGTCGTAAGAAGCCATTGTACAGTCAGAAAAAACATGGTTACAAATCTCTTTGGCAAATGAGAAGGAATCCATAACTGTATACATGTTAGAAGTAATGAGTGTTAAAATTGGCACCAACAATTTAGCTAGCTTATATTTGACAGTACCACAGTACACACGGGACAATTAGGTTTGTGGATCTTTGGAAGACCATACAAAACACCTGGTCGAGATCATGAGACATAAAGATGGGAGTATAAGTTATCATCAATGACTTTTTCAGATTTTAGCTTTCGTAGGAAATTATTTATGCGATCTTCATTTCTAAGAAGTAAGGGGAAGGCCTCGTCCGAGACCTTTGAAATTTTAGAGTGATCATTTAGCACCTCATGTACTTTTTCAATATATTCTGTTTTGTCAAGAAGTACTATGCCATTTCGTTTGTCAGGTTTCATTATGACAATGGATTTATCTGACTTTATAGACATTAATGCTTTACGTTCATCTTGATTTAGTGAACTACTGAAAGAGATGCGAGAGTACAAAGTAGAATGCGCTAGGTACTTCAACGAACTTTAAAAAAAAATCAAAAGTTTTACCTTGGTGTGGATAAAAATCATGAACTAAAATATGTTTAAACAGTTGCTAACCCGTTCTACACTGTTGTTGTTTTCAATATTGTCTCACACCCTTTCGTACGATTTACTTGTATTTCGTGTTGCCAACCTACTTAATTTTAGTATATAATTTAATACTTAGTAATCCTCGGATTCGTGTGATTATTGAATTTCTCTGCGAGTTCCCACCTATAATAATAATCATAATTCTCCTACAGTTTTGAATATTGACCATTAGTAATATGCAAATATTAATGTAGGCCCATTTTGTCTTACTTTAGGCTGAAGATGGCTTGTGTGTAACCCGAAACGTCCCACAATAAAGATGTTCATCCCAGCGCTGGATTTTCTATTTAGTATACGCCTCCGCTGCCCTCGTGAAGAGAGCATCGCTTATATATATATATATATATATATATATATATATATACAATATATAATATATATATATATATATATATATATATATATATATATATACAGTATATACACCGGTATATATATACTGTATATACGTGTACAAAGGAGTACAAAGGAAATCAAGCAACAACAGATCTAGTGACCCTTCTAGGCTGCTTGTCCTCCAAAACACTGAGGATCAAGTGTCCAAACAGTGGTTTAGAGTGGGTAAGGGAACATTGGAAAGGGAACTACTGCCCTGGAACTAATGTCCGTGGCAGGACTAGGAAGTTAGTAGGGGACAGATGGGTTAGTAACTGAGGGGAGGATAAAATAAAGTTATTCATTTACAAACGCAGTCAGTCGTGGGTTTGATGCGAGATATTTGTCTAGGCGGAGTTTAAATGAATCAACGGTGATGCAGTCTATAACATCTCGGGGAAGCCCATTCCACAAGTTGACAACTCGATTGAAGAAGAAATTCTTAGATTCGTGTGAGTTAAAAGATTTACCAATAATTTTGCAACCGTTTCCCCCCGCGTGTAATTAGATTGGTCGATAGTGAAGTACTTACTACAGTTCATATTGTCAATGCCTTTCATGATTTTGAACACTTGAATTAAGTCACCTCTTAATCTGTGCTGGGTTAAAGGAAATAGATTTAATTCTCTAAGACGCTCTTCGTATGGTTTGTTCTTTAGGCTAGGTATCATTTTGGTAACTCTACGTTGAACTCGTTCTAGCTTGTTTATGTCTTTTTGGTAATAAGGGCACCAGCATTGAACGCAGTATTCCAGAAGAGGGCGGACTAAGGAATTGTAAAGGGTTAGGATAACGTCTTTGGATTTATGCTCAAATGACCTGCCTATAAAGCCAATTATTTTGTTTGCCTTCTTAACAACTACTGAACATTGTTGACTCGTTTTTTTTAGGTATTAGATATGTTTAGATATTGTTACTTCCAGATCGGTTTCTCTGTTTACATTCTTAAGCTGAGTGCCATTCATCGAATAGTTTGCTTTCCCATTTAGGTATCCGATATGTAGTACTTTACATTTATCCGCATTGAAACTCATTTGCCAAATTTGGGCCCAATGTGACAATCTATCTAGATTGTGTTGCATATCGTCAACTTGTTCTTTTGAGAGTACGCTATTTGCAATTTTTGTATCGTCAGCAAATTTTGAGATTGTACAGGTGAGACCCTCATCTATGTCGTTGATGTAAATTAGAAAGAGAATTGGTCCTAGTACCGATCCCTGGGGTACCCCGCTACTTACATTGGTCCATTTAGATGCCTTACCGTTTATGACTACTCTTTGCTTTCTGTTGCTGAGCCAATTTTCTATCCATTTCAACACACCGTCTTGTATTCCATGCGCTTTTAGTTTTAGCAGTAAACGTTTATGGGGAACTTTGTCAAGGCCTTTTGAAAATCAAGGTATATAATATCTACAGCTTTACTCTCATTGTAGAGGTTAAGTATATCGTGGAAGAAGTCTAAGAGGTTTGTTAAACAGGAACGTTTTTTACGAAAGCCGTGTTGAGTATCTTTAAGTAAGTTATTTGCCTCTAAGTGATTTACGAGTCTGTGGACGATAGTAACTATCGTCTAATTAGCTTAACCTCAGTTGTATGTAAAATGCTAGAAACGGTCATAAGAGACAGACCCGTAAATCACTTAGAGGCAAATAACATAATTAAAGATACTCAACACGGCTTTCGTAGGGATTTGCTGCCTTTTTTTAATATCGGTGTTACGTTGGTTATCTTCCACTGATCAGGCATAGTTCCAGACTGCAAGGATTTATTGAATAGTAATGTCAGTGGTTTGGAGAGCTCATCCTTAGCTTTCTTTAGAACTCTAGGCGAGATTGTATCAGGTCCAGGCGTTTTATTTACCTTGAGTTTATCTAAACAATTCAATACTTCTCTCTCTGTAACGGTGATATTGCTTAGAACATCTGAATTATCCATCTGAATCGGCGATGGTGTAGCAATATCACTGAGGTCTTCTGTTATAAAAACTGATGCAAAGAAGGTATTGAGGGCATTACTCATTTGTACTTCGTCTTTGGTGTATTCTCCATTTTCATCGACTAACGGTCCAACAGTTGAAGTAACTATTTTGTCTTTCTGATATAACTATAGAATTCTTTCGGGTTTGTTTTACTTTGATTCACAATATGTAACTCTAGGGTCTTTTTATTTTGCTTAATTAACTTTTTGGCTTTGCGTCGTAGCTCTACAAATTTCACCCGTTCCTCGTCATTTTGTGAGGATTTTAATCTATCATTAGCAAATTTGTTTAGCAAGCAGGCAGTTTGAAATATCTTTATTCCACCATTTGGGCTTATTATTAAGGCCTGGACGTCGTATTTTCGATGGTATGCAGTCTTGCACTGCTTTTAGGTAAGTGGTTTCGAATAACTTCCAAGATGTATTTATGTCGTTATTGTTTATTAAAAAGCTCCAGTCAGTTTCTTTAAACCTAGCTCTAAGTTTATGAAAGTTTGCTTTCTTGAAATTAGGGAATTTTTCGATGCTACTATTTGGTTCGTTACTAGTAAAGTTTAAAGTGAAAGTTATCGTACGATGGTCGCTGTTACTGAATTCATCACCAACATTCAAATTCTCTATTAATTCTTCTTTTGTTGCAAGTACAATGTCAAGAACGTTATTACCACGGGTCGGTGTTCGAACAAATTGATAAAGCGAACGCTCTTGCAAGTTCGTATACAAGTCATGTCCGGAGTGTGAAGTAAGAGTATCGCCCCACTTGGTCACAGGTAAATTAAAGTCGCCAAAAATTACGGTATCTTGTGAGTTACTTACATCTGCAATTTGTTCGTAAATTTCTCGGTCAGTTTGCACTGATTGAGCTGGAGGTCTGTATATTAACGCAAGTATTATTTTTGTACCTTTATTATTCTTTATTAGCACAAAAGATGTATCGACATTCACAATTTGAGGTTTTGACAAGAGGGTAGGGTTAAGACTTTCTTTGATATAAAGTAAAACGGAGATTGGTGTAAACTTAGTCACTGAGTTGATAAACACCATTATTAAAGATGAGAAAATCCCAGAGGATTGGCTCAAAAGTGTAATAGTAAATATATACAAAGGAAAAGGGGATGTGCTAGATAGAGGAAATTATAGGGGCCTGAAAATGCTTGACCAAATCATGAAGGTCTGTGAGAGAGTCCTTGAGGGTTTGATCAGGCAAAGCATCTCTATTGATGATATGCAGTTTGGTTTTATGCCAGGACGTGGTACAACCGATGCTATCTTCATAGTCAGGCAGATACAGGAAAGATACTTACTAAAAGGCAGGGATCTTTACTTTGTGTTTGTGGACCTGGAGAAGGCCTTTGATAGGGTACCTAGAGATGTTGTACAGTGGGCTATGAGGAAACTTGGTGTGGAAGAGTGGCTGGTGCGTGTGATAATGAAGATGTATGAGGATTCGCGAAGTTCGGTGAGGGTGAAGGGTGTACTGAGTGATGAGTTCGCAGTCCGTGTTGGAGTCCATCAGGGTTCAGTGTTAAGCCCCCTCCTCTTTATTATGGTCTTGGAGGCGCTGTCTAAAGTTTTTAGAGGCAGACTCCCGTTGGAACTGTTTTATGCAGACGATTTAGTCCTAATAGCTGACAGTATGCAGGATGCTGAGGCCAAATTCAGAGAGTGGAGAGAGGGCATGGCGAGCAAGGGTTTAAGAGTCAATATTAACAAAACCAAGGTTATGCATTGTAGTTTGAGACGAGGCAATGTGGAAAAGAGCGGTGCATACCCATGTGCAGTGTGTGGAAAGGGAGTGGACGTTAACTCAATTCAATGTAGCATCTGTCGATGTTGGGTACACCATGGGAGTAAGCGCTGTAGTAGAATAAAGGGGCCCCTGCCGAAGGATAAGTCAGAAATAGAGAAATTTGAGTGCGTAGTGTGCAAAGGCGAGCTTGTGTTAAGTGATGATCCTGTGGCTGTGAATTTTGGAAATGAGTCTTTGGAGCTGGTGAACAAGTTTTGTTACCTAGGAGATACCATCTCTGCCGGTGGTGGGGCCGAGGCTGCCACTGTTGCTAGAATTAGGTGTGGCTGGGGGAAGTTCAGAGAATTGATGCCAATCCTGACCATGAAAAGAATGCCTCTCCCCCTGAAGGGAAAGGTGTATGCCTCATGTGTTAGAAATGCAATGCTGTATGCCTCAGAAACATGGGCCGTTAAAGTAGAGGATGTCAACAGAATGGAGCGTAATGAGATGAGAATGGTGAGATGGATGTGTGGGGCCAGGCTACAGGATAGAATAACCAATGTTGAGCTGAGGAGACGTTTAGGTATAAAGAGTATTAGCGAGGTGATGCGTACAAGTAGACTGGGATGGTATGGACATGTGGAGAGAATGGATGAACAAAATTGGGTGAAAAAATGTAGGTCTGTGATTGTGGAGGGAGCTGCACCAAGGGCTGGACCGAGGAAGACCTGGGATCGGACTATACGCGCCGATCTCAAATTCAAGAACTTGACAAGTGAAGCAGCCCTTAACAGGGTTGCCTGGAACGCCGCCATTAGGACAAGAGACTGAAACTGCACTTATGTGTGGAACACTCAGTCTTAAAATTTTATGTATGTATGTATGTACCTCCATTTCGATTTATTCGGCTTTTCTCAAACATTACATAACCGGGAGTGTGAGTGAGCGCGTGGCCATGTGTGTGTGCGCGTGTCTATTCGTTTGATTGAGCAGTTGGGTTTGTAAGTGTATGCCTCTATATTGGTCTGTATCTCTGTTTTACCCGACATTTCCCCCTTCACCCCCCCCCCCTTTCTCTCTCTCTCTCTCTCTCTCTCTCTCTCTCCCCCTGACCCCTCACTGTTCACCCTGAGCGGCCCTCAACCTTAATACCTTATGGAGCAGGTTGACCTCAGAGGGGAGAGCCAGGGGGGGAGGGGGGAGCTTAGAGAGGGCGAGAGACAGATGGGAGGCACTAGGGCAGGAAAGTAGGCTAACACTGTAGGGCAGTAGGCAATATATAGGTATGGGGGGGGGGGATATTAGTTGATGTAAGCTAGGTCAGTAGGATAGGGTAGTGGGTTAACAGTGATATAAACTAGGTCAGTAAGGTAGGGTAATAGTGATGTAGGCTAGGTCAGTAAGGTAGGGTAATAGTGATGTAAGCTAGGTCAATAAGATAGGGTAGTGGGTTAATAGTGATGTAAGCTAGGTCAATAAGGTAGGGTAGTGGGTTAATAGTGATGTAAGCTAGGTCAATAAGATAGGGTAGTGGGTTAATAGTGATGTAGGCTAGGTCAGTAAGGTAGGGTAATAGTGATGTAGGCTAGGTCAGTAAGGTAGGGTAATAGTGATGTAAGCAGGTCAATAAGATAGGGTAGTGGGTTAATAGTGATGTAAGCTAGGTCAATAAGGTAGGGTAGTGGGTTAAAAGTGATGTAGGCTAGGTCAGTAAGGTAGGGTAATAGTGATGTAGGCTAGGTCAATAAGATAGGGTAGTAGGTTAATAGTGATGTAGGCTAGGTCAGTAAGGTAGGGTAATAGTGATGTAGGCTAGGTCAGTAAGGGAAGTTATTAGTGATGTAGGCTAGGTCAGTAAGGTAGGGTAATAGTAATGTAGGCTAGGTCAGTAAGGTAGGGTAATAGTGATGTAGGCTAGGTCAATAAGATAGCGTAGTGGGTTAATAGTGATGTAGGCTAGGTCAGTAAGGTAGGGTAATAGTGATGTAGGCTAGGTCAGTAACGTAGGGTAATAGTGATGTAGGCCTGGTCAGTAAGGTAGGGTAATAGTGATGTAGGCTAGATCAGTAAGGTAGGGTAATAGTGATGTAGGCTAGGTCAGTAAGGTAGGGTAATAGTGATGTAGGCTAGGTCAGTAAGGGAAGTTATTAGTGATGTAGGCTAGGTCAGTAAGGGAAGTTATTAGTGATGTAGGCTAGGTCAGTAAGGTAAGTTTTGATGTAGGCTAGGTAAGTAAGGTAAGGTAATAGTGATGTAGGCTAGGTCAGTAAGGTAGGGTAATAGTGATGTAGGCTAGGTCAGTAAGGGAAGTTATTAGTGATGTAGGCTAGGTCAGTAAGGTAGGGTAATAGTGATGTAGGCTAGGTCAGTAAGGTAGGATAATAGTGATGTAGGCTAGGTCAGTAAGGTAGGGTAATAGTGATGTAGGCTAGGTCAGTAAGGTAGGGTAATAGTGATGTAGGCTAGGTCAGTAAGGTAGGATAATAGTGATGTAGGCTAGGTCAGTAAGGGAAGTTATTAGTGATGTAGGCTAGGTCAGTAAGGGAAGTAATTAGTGATGTAGGCTAGGTCAGTAAGGTAGGGTAATAGTGATGTAGGCTAGGTCAGTAAGGTAGGGTAATAGTGATGTAGGCTAGGTCAGTAAGGTAGGGTAATAGTGATGTAGGCTAGGTCAGTAAGGGAAGTTATTAGTGATGTAGGCTAGGTCAGTAAGGTAGGGTAATAGTGATGTAGGCTAGGTCAGTAAGGTAGGATAATAGTGATGTAGGCTAGGTAAGTAAGGTAAGGTAATAGTGATGTAGGCTAGGTCAGTAAGATAGGGTAGTGGGTTAATAGTGATGTAGGCTAGGTCAGTAAGGTAGGATAATAGTGATGTAGGCTAGGTCAGTAAGGTAGGATATTGGTGATATAGGCTAGGTCATTAAGGTAGGTTAATAGTGATGTAGGCTAGGTCAGTAAGGTAGGATAATAGTGATGTAGGCTAGGTAAGTAAGGTAAGGTAATAGTGATGTAGGATAGGTCAGTAAGATAGGGTAGTGGGTTAATAGTGATGTAGGCTAGGTCAGTAAGGTAGGTTAATAGTGATGTAGGCTAGGTCAGTAAGGTAGGGTATTGGTGCCGTAGGCTAGGTCAGTAAGGTAGGGTGATAGTGATGTAGGCTAGGTCAGTAAGGTAGGGTATTGGTGCCGTAGGCTACGTTAGTAAGGTAAGGTTTTTGGGTAATAGGTAGGGTATTTGGGTAGTAGGCTAAATCGGTAAGGTAGAACAGTAGGGTAGGGGGCCCCCCAATAGGTGTCTGTTTACCTGTCATATATATTATTAATTTAACTCCAACACTAAACACCTCCCAACGAAATTAATGAAAGCATGTGATCCACCTGGATTCGAACCTGGGTTACCTCACACAGATTTTAAACACTCCAACCATTACACCATCAAGACACTTATAAGTACAGCACATGACTACGATTAATATCCATTAATCGAATACTGGACATTAATCTAATCATGAGCTGCTTGAGGCGTATGTGTGGAGACAGATTGAGGAATAAAGAGATACGTAGGAGAGTAGGGCAGCAGGAACATTTGTAGGCCAGAGTGGACAGCATGGTGCTGAGATGGTATGGTCATGTTGAACGAATGGAAGATTAAAAGCTTACAAAGAGAATATTGGAGAAGGGGAGATAGAGGGGTAGGAAGACCTCCATTGAGATGGAGAGACTGTGTAGGACAAGCGTTGGAAAATAGAGGAATGACTATAGATCAGGCAAGAGAAGTGGTAATAAATAGGAATGAATGGAGAATGCTAGTGAATAGATAAGTGTAAACGCAGTCGTTTGGGAGAGAGGGTCATGCACCAGTTGGACTAGATAATAGTCCATCAGGTGACTTGCCCGGAGAGTCGGTGGTAATGAAGGGTACGCCTGGAAGCATGGTGGGCGGGCTTGTCGTGGCTCCGCTGCGGGTCTGCCTGCGGAAATCGGAGCTTTTCCGGGGGATCTGGGACTTGGGAAACTTTTGCTGGGGACCCAAAATGGACCTGGGTCTATGGGTATTTCTCCTGAACGACCTAAATGTGTGTGATTTTGTGTTTTGATTTGTTTTGTTTTATGATGTGTTGTGATGTCTCTGTTCGGGCTCTGTCTTGAGTCGGCCACCCCCTTAAAACAAACAGGAAAACTGGGGTAAGTGCCAGAGTATATATATACATACATACATACATACATACATACTATACCCAATGTACTTATGCATAGCCTAATGGTTAAGTGAGAGGAAAGGATATACCAGCACTAGTCACTGTGGCCCTTTCCCAGTGTAGGTCTGTGGGCAACCAACTGTTAGGAAGTCTTGGTTGGTTAGGATAATGACCGAAAGGACAAAAATAACCAGGGTAATTAGGTGACTGTAGTCCACTGCATTCACTATAATTAACCTGTAAATATTGACCCTAAACCTCTTATAAAGGGAAAGAACAACAGGGTAAACATTGTTTAAGCTTAGGAAGTGTCAACCAGGAATACAATGTGAAATATTACAGCCCATTTGTTCCAGCCGATTTTTCTTTCATTTTTTGTTTTCATCGTTTATTCTTTTTTTTGGGGGGGGAGGTATAAGAATTATGAATATTTCTGACTTTATTATAGTGAATAGTATTGTGGCTAGTATAACATTTGTAGGTAGAGAGAGGGCCAAAGTGACGGTCGGACAGTGTGACTATATACCAGAAGAGGATCGTAGGGTAGTAGGACAGTAGGGAAATAGGTAGGGTAGTAGGACAGTAGGGAAATAGGTAGGGTAGTAGGACAGTAGGGAAATAGGTAGGGTAGTAGGACAGTAGGGAAATAGGTAGGGTAGTAGGACAGTAGGGAAATAGGTAGGGTAGTAGGACAGTAGGGAAATAGGTAGGGTAGTAGGACAGTAGGAAAATAGGTAGGGTAGTAGGACAGTAGGGAAATAGGTGGGGTAGTAGGACAGTAGGAAATAGGGGGGGTAGTAGCCCAGTAGGGAAATAGGTAGCGTAATAGGACAGTAGGGAACTACGTAGAGTAGTACCACAGTTGGGAAATAGGTAGGGTAGTAGGACAGTAGGGAAATAGGTAGGGTAGTAGGACAGTAGGGAAATAGGTAGGGTAGTAGGACAGTAGGGAAATAGGTAGGGTAGTAGGACAGTAGGAATATGTAGGTAGTAGGACAGTAGGGAAATAGGTAGGGTAGTAGGACAGTAGGGAAATAGGTAGGGTAGTAGGACAGTAGAATATGTAGGTAGTAGGACAGTAGGGAAATAGGTAGGGTAGTAGGACAGTAGGAAAATAGGTAGGGTAGTAGGACAGTAGAGAAATAGGTAGGGTAGTAGGACAGTAGGGAAATAGGTAGAGTAGTAGGACAGTAGAGAAATAGGTAGGGTAGTAGGACAGTAGGGAAATAGGTAGGGTAGTAGGACAGTATGGAAATTGGTAGGGTATTAGGACAGTAGGGAAATATGTAGGGTAGTAGGACAGTTGGGAAATAGGTAGGGTAGTAGGACAGTAGGGAAATAGGTAGGGTAGTAGGACAGTAGGGAAATAGGTAGGGTAGTAGGACAGTAGGGAAATAGGTAGGGTAGTAGGACAGTAGGGAAATATGTAGGGTAGTAGGACAGTAGGGAAATAGGTAGGGTAGTAGGACAGTAGGGAAATAGGTTGGGTAGTAGGACAGTAGGGAAATAGGTGGGGTAGTAGGACAGTAGGGAAATAGGTAGGGTATTAAGACAGTAGGGAAATAGGTGGGGTAGTAGGACAGTATGGAAATAGGTACGGTAGTAGGACAGTAGGGAAATAGGTAGGGTAGTAGGACAGTAGGGAAATAGGTAGGGTAGTAGGACAGTAGGGAAATAGGTAGGGTAGTAGGACAGTAGGGAAATAGTTCGGGTAGTAGGACAGTAGGGAAATAGGTAGGGTAGTAGGACAGTAGGGAAATAGGTAGGGTAGTAGAACAGTTGGGAAATAGGTAGGGTAGTAGGACAGTAGGGAAATAGGTAGGGTAGTAGGACAGTAGAGAAATAGGTAGGGTAGTAAGACAGTAGGGAAATAGGTAGGGTAGTAGGACAGTAGGGAAATAGGTAGGGTAGTAGAACAGTTGGGAAATCGGTAGGACAGTAGGGAAATAGGTACGGTAGTAGGACAGTAGGGAAATAGGTAGGATAGTAGGACAGTAGGGAAATAGGTACGGTAGTAGGACAGTAGGGAAATAGGTGGGGTAGTAGGCTAGTAGACAAATAGGTAGGGTAGTAGGAATGTAGGGAAATAGGTAGGGTAGTAGGACAGTAGGGAAATAGGTAGGGTAGTAGGACAGTAGGGAAATAGGTAGGTTAGTAGGAATGTAGGGAAATAGGTACGGTAGTAGGACAGTAGGGAAATAGGTAGGGTAGTAGGAATGTAGGGAAATAGGTAGGGTAGTAGGAATGTAGGGATATAGGGGCGAGGGAGCGCAAAAGTTGTCCTGGACCCAAAGAATTGGAATTTTAATGGTGTTTCGGTTCTGGCTCTGTCTCGAGTCGGCTATGGGGTATTGTGCCTGAGTATATACATACATATACATACAGTAGAACAGTACAAAAATAGGTTGAATAGTAGGACAGTAGGGGAATAGGTAGGACAGTAAAGGTATTGTAGAAATAGAATGGTAGTGTTGTTGTGGGTACAGAAACTGGATTGAACAAGATAGACACATGAGCAATCAGGAATAGTCAACAGGTAATTAGTATGTAAATATTGATTGGGCTGCATACCATACTGATCGAGTGCAGCACTCCATGAGTTCACTCAAAGAAATTAATTGAAGACAGGCAATTGACACAAAACAATATTTGTTTTTATGTGTATGAAGGAGACAAAGGTCAGGTTGACTGCAACGAGTGTCTCCCCCAAAGCCAAAAGAGTGACAAGGCCGAATACAAAGGACGTTGGGGTCAAAATACCTGGATACACGAAGTTTAAAGCAGTTAAATCATAGGATGAAGGAAAGATGTATTGAGGGAAAGAGTTCCAGAATTCACATGTTGAGTAAAAGAAAGACTAAGAAAATTTGCCAATTCTTGGGTTGTAGAGCTGCACAGAATAGGAGTGGGACTGTTGAAAGCGGGTGCCTCGCACTCGCCGCAAGGGATTGGGTATGCATTGAGAGAGCTCTGAAAAAACACTGATTGTTGTAATAGCGATAGTAGAGTGAAAGAGATTCAACATTGCAGCATGTAGAAAGAGATTGTAGGGAACTAGTAAGAGGAAGTGAGTTGATGAGACAATTTTTTGGGGGACTTTTACTCTTTCGAGAGGTGCGGTATGGGTGGAACCCCCCCACATAATCGAATAATACTCAATACAGGGGCGCACTGTGCCCTAATACAGAACAAGAAGCTGTGCGGGGGTGAATAACCCACAGAGACGGTTGAGCACACCTAACTTTTAGCAAGCTTTATTAGCAAGAGTGGTAGTATGATCTTTCCAAGAAAGGTCGGATGAAAAAGATACACATAGAATATTGAGAGAAGATGAAGGGTTGATTTGTGCAGTGTTGAAAAATAATTCATAGTCTTTCGAAAGATTGGGATGGTGAATTAGAGGGACAATTTTGGTCTAGGAAGCATTAAAGGTAATAAGATTTTCTATGCCCCAATCAGAAATAATTGATAGATCGGAAGATTTGGAGTGATTGCATGCTGGGTTGATGTGAAAAATTAATTGAATAGTGTAAGGTAGAGTCATCAGCATATGACTGGATAGGACTAGAGGTACAGTTGAGGAGATCATTAATATATATTTTAGAAAGATAATTGGAGACAGGACAGAACCCTGAGGAACACAGGAGTTGATAGGTTGAGGAAGTGTGCGATGGCCGTCCACAACTGCAGCTATGGAGCGGTCTGAAAGGAAATTAGAGACAAAGGAACAGATAGAGGGACAGCAATTAGAGACTTGTGCCAGACTTTATCAAAGGCTTTCAATATGTCTAGCGCAATAGAACAAATCTCACCGAAGTTCCGAAAGGAGGATGACCAAGAGTTAGTAAGATAAGCAAGAAGATCACCAGTAGAGCATCCCTTTAGGAAACCATACTAGTGATCTGAAAGTAGATTATGGGAAGATAAATGCTTGGGAAATTTTGAGTTAAATATAGTTTCAAACACTTTAGAGATGCAAGAAATGAGAACAATTGGACGATAGTTGGAGGGTTGAGAGCGGTCATCCTTCTTTGGGACAGGTTGAATGCTAGCAAACTTCCAGCAAGAAGGAAAGACGTTAGAAGAAAGACAGAGACGAAAGAGTATGCCTAGGCAGGGAGTCAGCACGGAGGAACGTTTTTTTAGTACAACAGAAGGAACACCATCCAGTCAGTACGAATACAGGACGTTTTGACGGTGTGTCACTTCGCAGGTGCTATTTGGACGGTTCGACGGTACCGTCGAACCTCCGTGGAAACTTCTTATAGCCTAAATATTTATTTATTTATTTTTGTACTATGTAGTCTATTTTTCAACTGTATTTGTTGACTACTTATAATATTTTTATGTTTAATATAGATGTGATAATTGCAGCTATATATTTATTGTTATACCAGGTTTTTACTGGGGTTGTCTTGACTAATAGGTAGGTTCTTACTCAACTGGAGAAGCTTATATATTGAAACGTTATTAATATGTATTTAGTCCTATTCCTCTTAATTCGGACTTTGCTGCACAATCGAGAAACAATTTCGAAACGGTTAAACCTTCGAATTAAGGCTTCAAAATATGACCCAAACTTAATAAACACAAAATGCCAAATTGTATGTATTACACAAGGCTTCAAACTTTCACTATTCATAACCCAAACCAAACGCGTTGTGACATTAAAGTTGAATTGTCTATCATTCGACGATAATAAACAGCTTAGGAAGGAATTGTGGAACTTTCTTAAATATTATAAAAGTCTGAAAATACGCGTTATTGGTATTAAGCCCAGAGAGGACAGAAAGTACATCCTTAGAAGAGATTAGGATATTAGGCATAAGTAAGTGAGAGGAGGTTGGAGAGGGAGGAATACCACCGGAAATATGCAAGCTTGACTTTTTAACGAAAATTTGAGCGAAGAGTTCAGCTTTGTCAGAGGAAGAAGTGACGGTAGTACCGTCAGAGTGTAAAAGAGGAGGGGAAGAGGAAGTAAAATTGTTGGAGAGGTGTTTATGGCTATATGCCAGAAAGCTTGGGAAGAGCTAGAGTTGGAAAGTTCAGAAAGTTTTGTTTTTAATGAAAAAGGTTATGGCTAGTCGAAGAACAGATTTGTCTTGATTCTGGGCAGAAAAATTATGTTTAAGGCGACGGTACCGTGTGAATGCTTCCTCCATATTACGAACAGCAGTAGAACAAACATGAGTAAACCAAGATTATTTTGCATTAGACTAAGAGAAAGAAAATGGAATGCATGCTTCATTGCCCGAGAGGATTACCTCGGCAATGTGCTCGGCAGACACCGATGGTCCCCGGCACGGAAGCAAAAATCATTCCATGGGAAATAAAAGAGGTACTGCCGAAGAGCCTCCCAGTCAGCAGCGCCAAAGTCCTACAAGCGCCGCCGGCTGGGAGGATCGGGTGGCCATACTGGAAGGATAGGACAGGTAACAGAGATAAGGATGTCATCGGAGGAGCCCAACGGAGAGAAAAGGTTTACAGCGTAAGTAGAAGGATTAGAAGTTAGAAATAAGTCAAGTATGATAGACCCATCTCTATGGCGCTCAGAAAATCGAGTAGAGTGCTGGACTAACTGCTCTAGGTCATTTAGGATAGAAAAGATGTAGGCTTGTTCACTAGGTTGGCAATGAAATGGGAGGAGAGCCATTGGTGGTGGTGAACATTGAAATTTCCTAACATGGCGATTTCTACGAAAGGAGAGATGGATAGAATGTGTTCCACTTTAGAAGTTTGATAGTCAAATAATTTTGGATAGTCATTATATTTAGGGGAGAGATAAACAGTACATAAATATTTAGTTTGAGAGTGACAAGAAATCTTTAGCCAGAGAGTTGAGAATTCAGAAGAATCAAAGTTGGGAACACGAGGGAAAGCAATATTGTTGCGCACATATACTGTACACAATATCCACCTCTGGCTTGCAACTGAGGATAGAGATAGTAGGAGAATAAAGAGAAGGGTTTGCTGTCAGTAGTCCAAGACAACTGGGATTCGGTGGGAAAGAGGAGATCAGGGTTGGCAGAGGAGAGGTGGTGTTCCACATAGTGGAAGTTAGAGAAAATGACACAAATGTTGCAGAAATCTATAGTGACAGTGGGAGGTCGCAGTCCAGTGCATTTCGATGGGCAAGCATCAGGGGCTAAACCACTGGGGGCATTTCTAGTCCCTCCCGTCCACCCCCCGGGGGAGTCCGAGGCAGGTCAAATGTGTGTCATCATTAATATTTGTTTTTCTTATTTGAAAAGGTAATGTAGTATGTGATGTGTTTGTGATATAGTGTATTGATAGAAAGAGAAGGTGTTTTGGAGGGCAGACTGGGGTTGCCCTCAATATTGGTGAGGTATGGAAAGGATCAACAAGGGAGGCCAGGTGGTGAAACAGGAGTTTCAGCTGTTGTTATCAGCCAACTAGCACTCCCCAGGAGTAATGCCCTGTTCAGATGGTGCCTACAGATTCCTCCTAACATATATTGAATATAGTATTATTATCAATAGTATAATACCAATAAGGAAAACTAAGGAGCCAACACAGGCTAAGAGACTAAACAAAATGTCCTAGTGTGAGATATAATAGAACGGAAATGACGGCATCGTTAAAACCAAATATATATAGCATAAACACCAAGAATATAACCTAGTGAGGGAAAGTGTGTGTGTTGGGTGGGGGGGGGGGGGGAGTTGAGGAGGAGGTAAAGGTCAATAGAAGTGTTGGAGGCAATCAACAAATACAAGAGCAAAACAGGGAAACTGTACAAAGAGCAAAGGTTAACTAGGAAATAAAAGGAAGAACATTTAGGTAGGCATGTCCAAAAATAATCTAGGTACGAATCATGTCCATACATGGCGTATATATATATATATATATATATATATTCTGACATACGGAGCCCTGTATGTTAATTTAAGAGTTAGAATTAGAGTTGAAGGAGGTTCAAACTACCCAAGCGGCGGAGCGAACTAGCAAGTGGGAAACCAGCTCGCCCGCATACCAGCAAACAAGCCTTCACACCTGCGTGCGTCATAGGGGACCCTGCAAACTACTTCGATGACCAGACGTTATGACGTATGATCGACGCCAGGAGCTGTGATTGGAGTGGGCACCACCCCCCGCCTCCTGATTCGTTCCTACACCATCATTGTTTAGTATATAAGACCCGAGTTGTGGGCATTCAAATCAGTCTCATTTGGAGTTGGGGAAGGTGAACTTGCAGCTGGAGGAAGACGGGGTGAAGTATTATAATGGGATTGTGACTGTCAGTCAGATTATATAAATGTGTGTTAAGTGTGTTCGGTGTAAACACTTACGTTATGTTGGTTAGTGAGATATGTGATTGGGAATTAACGTTAACGCTACTATTATGTGCTTAACTATTTGATTGGGATTTAACGTTAACGCTATTATTATGTACTTAACTATTTTAGTTGACTAACTTGTGGACTAAAGCAACTCTTTAAGTAATTGGGTTATGATGAAAGTAATACTATTGTTTTATATTAATACTTACGAGTTCTTTCATTTTCTTTGAATTAAGCTTACATTGCTTAACGGTGCTTAGTACGGTGATGCTATTGTCTCATATTAGTAATATCGCCTTAGACTAACATGGCTGTGTTAATATTACTTCTAGTGATTTACTAAGCTGAAGAAAATTCTTTTAGCTTCAAAATATTATTTTTGCTTTTCATATTATTTGAGTGAGACCTGAATCGAATCTATGAAACGATCCTGTAACTTAATTTACTCATAATCAAACCTCAATGTTACGTGGTTAAGAAATACATTTAACTAATTATTAAATATATATCTAACTTTTTATGTGACTTTGATATAAATCCTGATGATAATAATAATATAATACTGTTAACGTAAGACAAGAACCAAGAATAATTACATTAAAAAAAAAAAAAGGACATATAAGAAAACTATCTATTCATTTCAAAAAGGGTAAGAGACAGAAATATTCTTACTTTAATATTTATCTTTCAAGACTTTTTATAAAATTAATAGTCCTTCTTTAGCTATAACTTATTCGGTTCATAACCATAGCCTACTAAGCTTCGGTTAAATAATAATTCTTTATAAATACTACATGACTTTAATTAGTTTCAGTATTTTTCATAATTAAAGAGTATCAGTCAATAAAGGATACTAAATCCTAAGATCCAAAAGGAAAGGAAGCAACAACAGGAAATGATTTTATTAGATTTTACTTTTGTTTTGCCTTCAGCTGACTGATACCTTAATATATATCTCTGTGCTATCTAGATTCATCAAGTTAACCACTTGAGGATCAAGATACGTAACAATATATATAGAGACCTATATTATTTTTGGACATGCCTACCGAAAAGTGTTTCCTTTTATTTCCTAGTTGACCTTTGCTCTCTGTACAGCTAATATGTCTATATTTATTGTGCAACTTACTGAATTATAATATCTTAATAATAACATGGTAAATTAATTTCAGTTAGATAGGGGTGTGGTCAGCTCTAGGACGGCTAGGCCAGCCTTATGGGGAAATTCTTAGGAAAAGGCCGTTTTCAACAGGCGATATCTCTATAACAATAACAATGTGGAATTTTGCTTACAGAAAATGTTATGCTTAAAATTATTTTCCTAACCTAATCCTGACGTTTGGCACGTCTATTTTGGGACACCTTGTATATATTGATTGATATTTATTATCTAAGGATTATGATATAGGATTTATGAATCAATTGAGATTTCTATTTGTTATATTCACACAATCTAATCCGTATTTTAGATAGTCCATGGTTATTTATCAGTGACTTCATATTTGTTTTATATGATTTATAATCAGTGCCAGGAAGGACTCAACGTATTTAACTTCCCTCAAGGGCTACTAATATATGCCACGATTAATTAATAAGTTTATCCACTACTAAAACACTAATAGAAAGGGACAAACGCATGTAATAATTTTCAAACCATGACAAATCTGTGAGAGTATTTACCCGTGGCACTCTTCCACAGCATATGGGGCCCTCTCATATGGCCACGAGAGTACAGGCGCAGTCATGAGTCGTGTACCATGTTCATGGCTGCCATGGAATGTGTATATCTTCTTTTAGATGGAAATATCTCCATAAATCACCATAATGAAGCTTTTATAATCAGGTTTGGCTAAAGTGTGCTAAATCATGTATTAACTCTAAACTATGTAGAGAAAGGTACAGCAGGAATTACGTTGGTGTTTGATGGCTGCTGCTCCCAGCTGCATATAGAGGAATGCATGAAAATACCCGAGGACATAAAAAGAACGAAATTGCCCCGGTCAACCATCATGGCCAGACAGGGCAATAATAAAACGGAAATATTTCACCCACAGTCATAAAGAGAAAATATGAATGGTACTGGACCTACAAATATATGAATGGTACTGGACCTACAAATATATCATGCAAACGGAAAACAGCATTTAATTAAAAAGGGGGAGTGCGTTTGTTTACTATATATAATACACACTTAAAATGCAAGGAACGAACAAAATGATAAAAGGACATTTTAGGCTAATGTAAAGAGCATGTGAATGTGGCTTAATGTATGTAGGGGTATAGTTGAAAGAACGTGAACTTGCAATATACTGTACACTGTATACACATTTATCTTCAAAATGATACGTTTGTGTGAGGAGAGAGAGAGTACAAAGGAGTACAAAGGAAAGCAAGAAACAACATATCTACTGATCCTTACGAGGTTGTTTGTATCTAAACTACCTAGCTTATTTTTTAGGAGAGAAAAGATGGCTGAGAAGGGACAGGATTTATCTTTTCCATTCAGAATGGATTAACTGACATGGAACTCGACAGGAAAATAATAAAATAGAACTATCTTACTATATCTATTCTACCAAAAGAGGTAATGTGGGTATGTCTTGTTATTTATCTGTAAACGCAGTCAGTCGGGGATTAAGGGCGAGATATTTGTCTAAGCGATTTTTGAAGGTTTCAACAGTGCTGCAGTCTACAGTATTGCTAGGCAGGCCAATCCCCAAGTTTACTACCCGGTTGAAAAATAAATGCTTTGCTTCATGGGAGAGAAAGGGCATACGGATGATTTTACAGCCATTCCATCGTGTGTAATTTCAATAATCGAATGTGAAGTATTTGTTTATATCCATATTATCGATACCTTTAACTATCTTGAATACTTGAATTATATCCCCTCGCAGTCTGCGCTTAGTCAAGCTGAAAAGGTTTAATTCTTCTTGACGTTCTTCATGATTTATTTCTTAGATCTTCCAATGAATCCAATAATCTTATTTGCTTTCTTTACTACTTCAGCACATGGTTGACCCGGTTACAAATTAGTTGTAATTGTTACTCCTTAATCAGTTTCTTTATCGACACTTTTGAGTTGAATACCACCCATTGAATAATTTGCTTTATTGTTCCGATAACTTTTGTGCAGTACTTTACATTTATCGATATTGAAGCTCATTTGCTAGGTCTGAGCCCAGTTAGACAGTTTATCTAAATAATTTTGGATATACTGTATTTGTGTTGGAGAGACAAACGTGCTTGCTATTTTTGCATCATCTGCACATTTTGAAATAAATACTACATGAGAGACCGTCATCAATGTCATATATATAAATCAAGAAGAGGACAGGTTCGAGCACTGACCCGTGGGGTACACCGCTTGTGGCTTTAGTTCAGTCCGATGCTTTACCGTGTATTACTATTCTTTGCATTAGTCCAGTTAGTCAGTTTTCGATCCAGTAGAGCATGCCTCTTGTATGCCATGAGCCTTTAGTTTTATGAGGTGACACTTATGGGGAACTTTGTCAAAGGCTTTCTGAAAGTCAAAGTAGACTATGTCAACTGCTTTACTTTCATCGTACTTGTTGAAAAATCTAAGGTGTTTGTTAAGCATGAACGCTTGTTTCGGAAAACATGCTGGGAATTTTGTCTAATGTTAATTTTTTCTAAAAGATTTACTATTTTGTCTCTAATAATTGCTTTGAGTATTTTACATGTAACAGAAGTCAAGCTGACAGGACTATAGTTACTAGGTAGGGATTTGTTTCCTTTTTTAACGATGGGTGTTACTTTAGCTAGTTTCCATATGTCTGGCACGATGCCACTCTTTATTGTTTTGAAAACAGGAGAGTTAATGGTTCAGAAATATTGTCCTTTATTTCTTTGAGATTTTATTCAGGCCAGGAGTTTTATTAGCTGTAATTAAGTTTGTTTATGCTGTTTATTTCACCTTTCTCTATAACTTGGATGTTTCTTAGAGTGTCCTGATTATCTAAATGAGGTGGATTGTCAGGAGGAATAGTGTTCAGATCCGCTTTCGTAAAGACGGATGCAAAATAGTCGCTTAGGGTGTTACTCATTTGAACTTCATCATCGACATAAACATCGCTTACATTAACTAGTGGTCCAAATTGATGAAGTATTTACCTTTTTGCTTCCGATAAATCCATAGAATTTTGGGGATTTACCTTGCTTAAGTTTGCAATACATGATTCTAGATGTGTCTTGCTTTGCTTGATAGTTTCTTGGCTTTTCGACGAAGAGTAATATAGTTTAGCCTATCAGCTTCTTTAGTTGATCTAGTAAGTGAGACATGAACGGTTTTCTTGGGTAACAAACAGTCTTTAATTTCCTTGTTCCACCATTTTGGTTTATTATTACGGATTAAACGCTGTTTTTTATGTAAGCAGCTTATTATGACATTATAATATAGATCAGTGAATTATTCCAATATCACATTTGTATCTCTATTGTGGCTTATGAAGCTCCAATCTGATTTGTCAAGAATATATCTGAGTTTGTCAAAATGTGCTCTCTTGAAGTTACGTACTTTCTTGTGGCTAACGTTAGTTTTATTACTAGTACATATTATATTTAAAGTAATCATTCGATGATCACTTGTACCAAAATGGGGATTGGGCCTGAGCATATAAATAGATAGATAGATAGATAGAATTTTATAACAAATTAGTGTACAAATCTGAACCAGCGTGAGATGCCAGGGGTTCACTCTATTTTGGTACTGTTAAGTTACAGTCTCCAAAAAACAATATAACGTGGTTAATGCCAATATTTGAAATTTGACCATAAATCTTTGTGTCCACATTTGATGGTTGAGCGGTGGTCGAGACATTATTCCAAGGGTCATCTTTTCTTGTGACTTGTTTTTCATTTGGATATATATTATGTTAATATTGTCTATTGATTGCTAGGAGACTGGGATAGGATTGAGATCTTTAACGTATAACAGATCAAGACAGAGAGAGAGAGAGAGAGAGACAGAGAGAGAGAGAGAGAGAGAGACAGAGAGAGAGAGAGAGAGATAGAGAGAGATAGAGAGAGAGAGAGAGCGAGAGAGAGAGAGAGAGAGAGAGAGAGAGAGAGAGAGAGAGAGAGAGAGAGAGAGAGAGAGAGAGAGAGAGAGAGAGAGAGAGAAAGAGGGGGGGGGAAATAAAGATAAACTGTAACTTAGGTTTATTAACAATTATTTTTTACCTGTGGCTCTTGTATTACATCATACACATAATACAAATTCATTGTAGAAGCCAAAATTAAGTAAGTATCAGTAAAAGTTTATATTAATTAATTCCAAAATAATATAAACTGAACAATGCAGTAGCAAAAATCTGAATCCTTAGTCTTTAGTCCTTACAAGCAACATAAATTCCTCTGGCTGCAAATAAAATTAAGTTAATGATTTCTAGGAGCGCGAGTAATGAGAGCGCCTGTATGTTATGGTAATTATGAATTAATTAACTTCTACTTTAATGAGCATTAAGAAATTATTTTCCTGAAATATAATAATTCACTTAACCCAAACAGTCGCCAAAAATGTACACACAAATATAACCCCCACGGCGGGAAAATAAGGTAGACAATGAATAAATGAAATATAAGAAGGAACCAACGGCCTGGCACCGCGAGAGAGTGAAGTGATGAGAAATGGGCCAAAGTAATTAGTGGAAGGTAGACAAACAAAAGGTACATGACGAGGAAGAGGCGTATGTGGAGGAGGCGATAGGTACGCTGACGAACCATAACAAGTTTACTGTATAAAGTACACATTACAATCTTTGACATTTTACAGTCGAATCGTCAGTGATATTGAAAAGAATTGTATCTAATAATTTGGGCTCGTTATAAATTGGAATAGGTGTGTAGCTATTATGGTATAAAGCTGTACAAGGAAGGACCCCCGGAGAATTGTCAGGTTGCTGGATGCCTCTTTCTCTCACAGGCCCTTGGTTATGGATTATATTTGTGTCTGTTTGCAACACCTAGAGCGTCCGGATAACCTCACTTACACAAAATACTCAGCCAAGTAAATACCACCTACCTACTATCTCTCTTAGTAAATACCACCTACCTACTATCTCTCTTAGTAAAATATTAATATTTTACATCACGGTAACGCTTATTGACTCTTCGCAACCTTGTATGTCATGGTTTTCCGTCGGAACATCCTGGGTGCGTTTGTGTGATTGGGTGCTGTGGGAGAGTGTGTTTGTAATTAGATTAGTTTTGAGGTAACCTATGGAGTTGAACTATCCAAGATGATTGGATTTTTTGTTCTTATATATATATATTTTTGTTATTTCTGTTTAGGTCGGGGAGGTTGGGGGACGGGGGCTGCACTGAAACCAAGAAACGTAAATGTAACTGAAGTATGGAAATCCCCTCCACAGTAAGTTGTGCCTCTTGTTGGCATCTTGGTGTGTTGAGGGATTCCGGGTCTGGGATTGTGGGTAGTGGTGCTCTGGGAGAGTTTGTGTGCATTGCTCACATCACAGTTCACACAACACTATAGCATAAGATCGGGCTGATCATACGTCAAGAATTATCATTCTTGAAGTGCTTAATAAATTCAGCACCATTCAACATGTAATGTGTAGTCTTCGCCCTTGCAGTATTCAGTACATCAGTAATGCATATGTCCCCCCCCCCCCCTCCACACACACACACACACACACACACACACACAATCAATAAATCAATACATAAATACCACAACACAAACACATAGGTAGTTTCAAGGTCAAAGGTCATGTCCTACCTTCCTTTTTTTTTGGTTATCTGTGATTATCTAACTTTAAGTGAAAACATTATTCGTAGCAGACAAAGTTTGTCCAGTGTGGCACAACAGTACTTTTGTATAAAATTAATGCACCAAGATCCTTTTGAAGATTAGAAGGTGGAATACTGTTTTTGTCATTGGGTGTACACTATAAGTCTGTAAAGAGCTATTACCGTGTATATGGGAAAGGACCGTACTCAACTCCTTCTATTAGTAAGCATATCAAACCTTGTGACTTCTTCTTGAGTCGCCTATCGGTTAAACAACATACACTTATAGTTGCATACAGTATACCCCTGACTCGTGTTCCTCCGGCATCTATTATGTTAACAATATATAAGGTGGTAGATGACGTGAAAGAGGCCAGGTCAAATGACACATGACACACAAGATGGCAGGCGGGGCGGTATATAACAGGAATTGTGGCTGCTATGATGGCAGATGACACACCACACGGCTCGTATGGTCAGGTATGGCATTCAAGATAGGAAGCAATATGGTAAATTATAAACAAGATGGCAAATAGGATGGCAGATGGCAATTGCCAGGAGAGATGACAGATGTCAGGTAAGGTGGCAGACGGCACTAATATGGCAGGTACAACAAGGTGGCAGATGACACTAAGATGGCAGATGACACAGAAGAAGGCAAGTTAGGTGGCAGATGCCACAGCAGACAGCAGGTAAGGTGGCAGATGGCAGGAAAGATGGCAGGTGCTCATTAATGTTCGTGGTGACATCCGCCCAACATTATATATTGATTACGGAGAGGAGGGTGGAGAGAGAAGAAGGAGGAGGAGGAGATGGGACGAAAGACGAGAATATGCAGAAAATAGAATATGGAAAGTAGAGAGAAGAGACTGAGACAACTGAAGAAGACTAAGATGGGAGAAAGAGGAGATGGGAGGAAAGAAGAGAATAAAGAGAGAAAAGAGAACGAGAACGGAATAACGTAAAAGGGGAGAAAAGATGAGGAAGGAGGTGGAGAATGGAAGAAAATGAAAGGGAATAGAAGAGAAGGGGAGATAACAAGAAGAAGAAGAACATGGAGAGAGATAAGATGAGGGAGGAGGAGGAGATGGAAGAAGGAAAGATATGAGACGAAGAAGAAGAAGAAGGTGAGAAGTGATAAGGGAGCAAAAGGAGAAAAGAAGAAATACGATATGAGAAACGAAGACAAGATAAAACGAACACAAGGGAATAGGGCATGAAGAGAAATGAAAGGAAATTAATATAGTAATGGAAAGATGAGTAGAGATGAAGGTGGAGGAGAAAGAGGAGATATAAAGGAGAGGAAAGTAGTAGAAGGAAGGAAAGTGAAGAACGAAAAAATGGTAAGGAGAAGTAGGAGAAAATAGATAAGATGGAAAGGAAGAAGAGAAAGGAAGGAAAGAAACCAGGAAGCGGAAAGAATAGATGAGAATGAAGAGAAGATAAATGAAAAGGCAAAACCAAAATAGTGTAAACTAACAGAAATATCAACACGAATTGAAGAAAGGGAATAAAGTAAAAATGAAGCACAGATGATATGGGGAGAAAATAGGAAATACACGACAAGGAAGAATGCAAGGCAAGAAATGGAGGCAGTATGAAGAAGAAATACGGATAAAGAGAAAGCATATATAATAAAGTAAAGAAAAGAGAATAGTGGAAAGAAATGAGATGGAATATAGCAAAAGACATGGAAGGTAAAGTGAGAAATGTAGGAAGACGGGAGAAGACAGACGAAGAAGGAGCAGGAGAAGCGGCAAAGAGAAAACAGAGGAAGCGAAGTGGAGGAAAAGGAAGATGAATGAAGGTGACGACCCTGAGGAAGAAAGAGACGGAAAGATAATTTGATAACAAAATTAAACACATAAATATTAAAGGAGTGGAACGCAGACGAATATATGAACATGACCATAATAGACACACACAGTGAGAACAATATATGAACATGACCATAATAGACACACACAGTGAGAACATAATATATGAACATGACCATAATAGACACACACAGTGAGAACAAAATATATGAACATGACCATAATAGACACACAGTGAGAACAAAATATATGAACATGACCATAATAGACACACACAGTGAGAACAAAATATATGAACATGACCATAATAGACACACACAGTGAGAACAAAATATATGAACATGACCATAATAGACACACACAGTGAGAACATAATATATGAACATGACCATAATAGACACACACAGTGAGAACAAAATATATGAACATGACCATAATAGACACACACAGTGAGAACAAAATATATGAACATGACCATAATAGACACACACAGTGAGAACAAAATATATGAACATGACCATAATAGACACACACAGTGAGAACATAATATATGAACATGACCATAATAGACACACACAGTGAGAACAAAATACCAGGTAGAGGAAAATGGCTGAGGATGAACCAAAGAAGAGTGATTATATGTTAATGTTCATTATTTTGTTTCCAATTATAGTCTTTTACGATTCACTTCTAGAAAATATATAATAGAATTCCTCATAGCTACAAATAGCCATTCTATCTCCCCCCCCCCCCCTTTTTTCTCTCTCTCTCACTTTCACTCAATCACTCTCTCTCTCACACACACACTCACACTCACTCTCTCTCACTTTCATTCACCCGCTCTCACTGTCTCTATCTCCCTCACACACACACTCACTCTCGCTCTCTCTCTCTCTTTCTCTCACACACACACACTTACACTCCCTGTCTCTCTCTCTCTCTCTATAATGACGCAACAAGAGCCTAGCTATCCCTCAAAGCCTTCATAATAAGCCACTCTGTAAACAACCGGGAGTAACTCAGTCCACAGTCATAAACGAGCAACCCAAACTATAAAGAAGAACTCTTCTTTCCTATTTTACTCCAGCCATCTGGTCTGGAAAGAAAAACAAAATACCTTATCACAGTAGCAAGATAGACAGCCGTCATATTTTACTTTTCTACTTCCTGTCAACACTGTCTTCACTCTACCCTTTGTCTGTCTACCCTCCTACCTACCTACCTACCTACCTACCTACCTAGTATTGTATATGCATAAGAATATATGCTTCCTATGTAATGCTAATTCGCATGTTATCAGATAAGTAGTGGACTGATAGATAGGTAAGTTTATATGGGTAGATAATTGTACAATAATAACCTAACTTATTATCTAGTACTCTCTCTAACATGCTGCACTATAATTTATCCGATAGTAAGTCAGTTTACATTTACGTAACAGCAGCTGAGACTTATCCTTAGAAAATGTCTTAAAATTAATAATTATAAGAATACGACACAATATTAGTGTGCTTCTCACTTACCATAGAACAGAAAAACATACAGAGTGATAGCTAGACAAATATATAAATGGATAGATACAAAGCTCCTAACTCATTAACTCAGTTTATAGATATAAAATAGCATAACTGAGGCTGTTATAATGCAAGGACTGGAGTTCTCGAAAAGGGGAAGGGACTGAAGTTCCCGAAAAGGGGATTCAGTCCTCACGCTATTATTGACTTACAGTGTGCTGGCTTAATAATCCAGAAGGGTTGATAGCCTCTGAAGTTTTATTTTAGCTATCCAAATCGAAAAAGGGCTTCAGTCCTCACGCTATTCTTGACTTACAGTGTGCTGGCTTAATAGTCCAGAAGGGTTGATAGCCTCTGAAGTCCTATTCAAATAATATTTTGATTAATAAAATGTGCAAATGGAGGTGTCCCACGTCGTATTTGGATAGCAAACATGTTATAAATAATAATCAACTAACCAAAGGGTTATAATATTATTGCTATACACAGTACTATATTGTGTGTGACTCATTAACACTATCTGGTGTTAGGCGAACCTTTCTGGGCCATCCCTGTATCAGCTCATTAGTTTTAGAGATTTTAAGACCTTTCACCTCATTAAATTTGTTATTTGTATGTATATTAGGTATTTACCATTTATTGTTATTCATATATATATATATATATATATATATATATATATATATATTTTTTTTTTTTTTTTTTTGTATTGTTATTTTATGGATTTTTTTTATTTGTTTGTGCGTGTCTGTCGCTTATTTTTCTGGGTGAGTTATAACGAACGTGAAATTTTAGAAGAAAACAAATAAGTAAACTAAACAAAATAAAATACAATATAAAGTTTTCAGCCGGGAGATTTCTGCTGAAAAATGTACATATTTATCTTGAATGTCTAGGAGGCGTATTAATATTTAAGGGGGTCTGAGGAGGCTGTTTATGTTAGTCTATGGGGCAAACTTTAAAAAATATTGATCGAAAATGGGAAATATTAATCAAAACCCTCACTATTAATTAAACAGCATCATAATAACCCTCAAGAGGTCGCCCCAGATAGAGATAATAGACAAATGAACTGTGAGAGAGAGAGAGAGAGAGAGAGAGAGAGAGAGCGAGAGCGAGAGCGAGAGAGAGCGAGAGCGAGAGCGAGAGCGAGAGCGAGAGAGAGAGAGAGAGAGAGAGAGAGAGAGAGAGTTACCCGGTATATAGTATGGGTCGACATTGATGCAACAACTCTTCCCAACTTTGGTAATAAGGTGCATTGTAAACAACCCCTGGCATTTTGGCTCGAACGTCCCTTGATTTTGGCCCTGTCACTCTTTCAACTATGGGAGAGGCACTCGCTAAAGGCAGTCCTGCCTTTTGCCCCCCTCACTCACATAGAAGAAAAAAATACAAGACCAAACTGTGTAGCCATTTTATCAAGGGACTGGAGTTCTCGAAAAGGGGCTCCAGTCCTGACGCTATTCTTGACTTACAGTGTGCTGGCTTATTACTCCAGCAGGGTTGATAGCCTCTGCTGTCCTATTTTAACTATGTTTAACTAAGCCAATTTATATAAAACCCCAAGAATTGAGTCTTCTGGTTAATCCCACATACTTTTACTCTTCCACTGTATTTCAATGTCTATCTTTTCCTCATACTAACGATCTAATCCCAACAACCATCCCTTAAGACCTTCCAATTCCTTCCCCTAGTTCTCCCCCAACACCCAATCCACCTAACCAATATTATTTCATTCTTTTCTCCAGCCATCCAGTCCAGTCCAAGACGGCAAGGAACTGGAGTTATCGAAAAGAAGCTCCAGTCCTGACGTTATTCTTGACTTACAGTGTGGTGGCTTAATAATCCAGAAGGGTTGATAGCCTCTGAAGTCCTATTTTAAGGGGGGTCACCGGCTTTGTTTTATCTTTTTCTCCTTTTCTCGCTTTCTCTGGCTTGTATCCATTCGGCCCCATTCAGCGAACTGTTTTAAGACGTTTATCCCCATCCAGGTGTCGATTTCTTCCTGGCGAGCGATAGCGAGCCAGCATTGTATGGAGAAATCCGGCTTCACCGGAGAAATTTTTCTATCGAAAAATTTACAAATTTAGATTGCTGTCAAAACAAACAAATATATATAAGCTGGCTCGCTACCGCTCGCCAGGAAAATATTGGCACCTCATGGATGGGAGTAAGCTCTTAAAACAGTAAGCTGAATGGGGCTGGATGGATACAAGCCAAAGAGAGAGGGAGAGAAAGATAAAACAAGCGAGGTGGGCTCCCTTAACTAACTAACCAAGACGGCCGCCGCCTTGTATGTTACCAAAGTCTTCTGCTTTGCTTTAGTCCATTCAGTATACGCAGGCCGGGAAGTTTGACCCCTAACATCTGTCACTCAAAAAGGGCTAGAGCAAATGGGCGGTATATATCCACACGTTATCGCTGGCTGACTCTTTTCCCTATCTATCTATCTATCTATATGCTCAGGCCCAATCCCCACTTTTCCTGTTTTGTTTTTATTTTTATTTTTCTATTTTACTCTTATTTTATTATTACCCTGATCGCTTTAGTCGTTTATGAGTTATAGAGAGGTTATAGTGGTCGTGAGGCTTGGCTTAAGGCGAGGCAGTTGGTTTTTCGAGTCCTCCTCCTCCTCCCTCATGTTTAGCCCTATTAGTTATGAGATTTCAAGATATTCGCCCCATTAGTTTGGCGATTTTCAGACCTTTAGCCCCATTTCTTTGCCAATATTAAGACTTCTCGTGCCATTTAGGTGTCGATTTTTTTCCTGGCGAGCGATAGCGAGCCTGTATTTGAAGAGAAATCGGCCTTCGGCCGGGACATTTTCCGACCGAAAAATGTACACATTTATATCGAAGGGGAGTCTTGTGGGTGTTTTATTAAGCTTGATAGAGGGTTAGAAAGCAAACTAAACCCCTTCCTTAAACCATTGAGCCGAACCAGTAAATTAAGCTGCACAATACCGTCTGAGCTCCCTTAACTATTACCAATAGACTGTGCACTCTTCCTCACCGTATACATCTGACTATCCACCCCCCTGCTTGACTGGGGGTAAATGTGATGTTTCTTTTCTGTGTGTGTAAAGCCGGTATCACACGAGCGCTTTTTCATTCAACATTTATCCTCAACACTGGTCTCACAGCTTAGGAGTTCAAAATTTAAACTATTTCTGATACCAATATGAATCTAGCATCAGTCTAGTTTCCGATACCAGTGCAAAATATTCCAGAGATGTTGCCAGAAAAATGTTGATCATCGAATGTTGACTATAAAAGCTCTCGTGTGATACCGGCTTAAGGGGAGGTATTTACTTTCTTCCCTAGACCTCCATCAAGCATTAAATTATACCCCCTTGAGTCCCTTTCAAGATAAATTTGTATATTTTTCGGTAGAAAAATGTCCCGGCCGAAGGAAGGTTCCTCTTAAATTACAGGCTCGCTATCGCTCGTCAGGATAAAATCGACACCTGAATGGCACGAAAGGTCTTAATATGGGGTGAAAGTTCTTAAAATCGCTAAAGAAATGGGGCGAACGTTTTATAATATCAAAAGTAGTGGGGCTAAACATGAGGGAGAAAGGGGTCAAGAAAAAAAATCCTCAAGTGGAGATCTCCCCTTAAGTATGCATGCCCTGTTTATATTTGACTTTGATTACAATACTTTGATGTTTGTTTGTCTTCTTTTACCAACATCTCTTATAACTCCCCAACCCCTAGTAATCTGCCATGCCGTGTCCGTAGCTTTTATTACTCCTACAAATAGTATCTGGTTCTCATACATTACGCTAACCATCAATATATTATGATGGGTGGAAGTGTAATACCTAAAAAGTTAAGGGAGCCCACCTCGCTTGTTTTTCTCTTTCTCTCCCTCTCTCTCTTTGGCTTGTATCCATTCAGCCCCATTCTGCCTACTGTTTTAAGACGCTTACCCCCATCCAGGTGTCAATATTTTCCTGGCGAGCGGTAGCGAGCCAGCATATATATATTTTTGTTTTGACAGCAAGCTAAATTTTTACATTTTTCGATAGAAAAATTTCTCCGGCGAAGCCGGATTTCTCCATACAATGGAGAAATCGACACCTGGATGGGGATAAACGTCTTAAAACAGATGGCTGAATGGGGCCGAATGGATACAAGCCAGAGAAAGAGAGAAAAGGAGAGAAAGTTAAAAAAAAAGCCGGTGACCTCCCTTACAACAATCATAAACAAACCTTTGTATTGCATGCCATTGTATTTGTTTTACATATAACATAATTGTATCAAAGTTTGTTGTGCAAAATGGGTTCGAATTCATGTTAAGTCCAAGTTATAAGCGCATATACTATAATGTGAGCTCTGTGATTGAATACCAGCCATCAACACTATAAACACTTCATTAATAAAGTTGACAAAACGTACTATAAACACAACTAACATACCATTAATACCAATACATTAAAACGTACTATAAACACAACTAACATACCATTAATACCAATACATTAAAACGTACTATAAACACAACTAACATACCATTAATACCAATACATTAAAATACTACCGGTACTCCAATACTACTGCCAATACTGAGTTACATTAAAATACTACCGGTACTCCAATACTACTGCCAATACTGAGTTACATTAAAAGCTTTTCAAATAGGGCATAACATCAAAACAGCAATACTAAAAGAATTATATCTATCTATCTATCTATTGCCTGACGCCGTGATCCCCGAAGGGGTGGCCGCCCCCATGCACCTCTGTCCCCAGTCAGTCGACGCCCCTCCTCCCAACCAGCACCGCCTTCATTCATATACTTCCTCACTCCATCCTTCCACCTCACCCTCGGTGCACCTCTCCCTCTCTGTCCTTCCACCTCGCTCTCGTACACCCTCTTAGTCAATCTCTCGCTTTCCATACTTTCCATATGCCGAACCATCTCAAGTTGTTCCTTTTCACACTTTCCAGCACATCTACCTCCACACCACACCTCCTTCTTACTTCCTCATTCGTCTGTCTATCCTAGAGTGTCTATGCTAGAAACTTAACGCCATCATCATCACCAACTCCATAAACACCAATAGCACTATCGTAAACAACTACTACAACAGCAGCAACAACACTACCAACATCAACAACAACAAACCAAAATAGACCAACAAAAAAATCACCCTTCACTTTTACAGCCCAACAGCTCCCACCTCATTTAAAATTCATCCACCTCAAATGAAAAACCCAGATACCAAGAAAGCAAGGAGATTTCCAAATAAGACTGAGAAATTGCAGGCGGGCTGAATGGATATCTTACTTAAATCTCTCTTCCAGCTCTTGCAGTTTGGCGTTTCCTGGTTTTATGTTTGGCATTAAAAGGTAGGTGGGTGCAATTTAGGGGGGCGTTTGCAAGATTGAATTAGAGATAGATAGACATACAGCTATGTGTAAATATATAGAGAGATAGAGTTAAAAGGAGTTGCAAGGAATGGTTAGTATCTCAGAGACCTTGCGGTCCATTCCGGGTATGTACTCAAAGTGGAAGGAGAAACTGTCTAGTGCACTACACTCATTACAGAGTGTGCAAAATACTATCTACTCTCTTCTTGAACTGATCTACTGAAGAACGGTTTGCAAATTCTAAGGGAAGTTTGTTCCAGGTAGAACAGATCTTATATGTTAAACATTTATAAACGTACTAGTGCTGAACCTTTTCAATTATAATTTCCAACCATGGTTGCATGTTGTATTCATATTCAGGCTAGACGGTTTTCTATAATCCACGCTATTAAACCCATTAAGCATTTTAAAAACATCAGTGAGCTGACCTCATAGTCTGCGTGTGTCCTACGGAAAGAGATCAAGAACTCTCAAAGCGGTCCTCATAGCTCAGTCTTCTAGTCGATGGAATAAGTTTGGTAGCCCTAGCTTGTACTCTTTCCAGTCACTCTATATCTTTCCCGAGTGCTGGAGACCAGAATTGAACAGCATACTCCAGGAGAGGCCGTATCAGAGCGTTGTAAAGTGTGAGGACTAGTTCCTTATCTCTATACTTAAATTGTCTCTGAATATAGCCCAATAATTGCTTTCTTCTCTACTTCACTGCACTGCTTGGAAAACTTTAGGTCACTGCTAATCAGAACACCCAAATCCTTTTCCAAGTCAGTCACTTCCAGGGGCATTCCTGATATCGAATAGTCTGATTTGGGGTTTGCTTGGCCGATATGCATCACTTTTCACTTTTCCAAGTTTAGAGACGTCTGCCATGTCTCCGACCATTCACCCAGTCTGTTGAGGTCCATCCTGAGCTGTTCAATCCCTTTGGGGTTCTTCACATTCATTCCAAGCTTTATGTTGTCTGCAAACTTGGAGATCATACTCAACAGACCAATATTGATGTCATTGACATACATGATAAACATAAGTGGGCCAAGGACAGAACCATGTGGAACACAGAAGTGACTGGAGTCCACTCAGAGGAAACACCATTGATTACCACTCTTTGTTGTCTAGCTGTTAGCCAAGTTGCTATCCAATATGTGACCACTGAATTGATACCTAGTGCACTCACTTTTGACATTAGCCTGCAATGAGGCATATTGTCAAAAACAAGTTTTGTTTTTCAATCTAAGTAAAGAGGTCTATGGGTATACTTTTGTCATACTCACTCAACATTTTGTGGACAAATTCCAGCAAATTGGTAAGACACGATCGGTGTCACCTGAATCCACGTTGGGAATCTGTAATTAAATTGTGGATTTCTAGGTAGTCAACTATCTTGTCTACTAGTATCCTATTTAAGAGTTTTACTATGATAGAAGTCAAGCTAATTGGCCGATAGTTCTTGGGACAGTCATGATCCCTGTTCTTAAAGATTGGGGTCACATTGGCCAGTTTCTAGTCTTCAGGGACCTCTCCATGTTCTAGTGATTTATTGAAGACTTCTGCCAAGAAAGGTGCGATTTCATCTCGCACTTCTCGTAGAACTCGGGTAAGAAAGCTATTTGGGCCGGATGACTTGAACCTATTTAACTTATCTATGCTTTTTGCTACCTCCTCTGGGGTACATCTAATTATGCTAAGAACTTCACCATCTTGCACTAATGCTTGACTTGGCATGTTACTGGTATTTTCCCTTGTAAATACCAAGACAAAATAGTCGTTTGGGGATTTAGATAGCTAAATCCCTAAATCAGTGTCAGAGGATTGTAGTTGACCTGCTGGATCCTTTAGAGGTCCAATGCTACTTTTGAATAGGTTCCTGCTGTTAACATGGCTGAACACCTCTTTAGGACTCTCTTTGCAAAGGGCTGCAACCCTGAGTTTTTCATTCTGCTTTGCTTCCTTCATAATAGATTTCACTCTATTACACATTTTTTTGAAGGAATCTAAATATTTTGGTCTTGACATCTTTTGGCCTTTCTGTATGCAACCTTTCTCTTTATAATTGCAGAAGCCATGTTCCTTGTGAACCATTTTGGTTGGGTTGAGCCTGATTTAGTAATTTTAGTAGGAACGAATGCAGTTTATCGATCCATAAACGGCTCTTTGAATGAGCACCAAATTGCATTAACATCCTCACCCTCAAGTCTGATCTGGGATATGAGAGAGAGAGAGAGAGAATGTATTATTATTATTATTATTATTATTATTATTATTATTATTATTATTATTATTATTATTAGTAGTAGTAGTTTATTTATTGTCTTTTTGATGTTGTATGCATGGATGGATAAAATTGTATACTATGCAGCGTGAACGCAAAATGTATTTCAACGTGCAAATATATTTGTAGTAATTCCTCAGACACGAAGCTTAAATATTTTTCTCTTACTCTACAAAGGATTACAAGGGGTTACAGATGCCTACAAAGGAAAGCAAGCAACAACATATATACTGAGGCTTATTGTAGGAGGGGAAAACCAGAATGAAGATTAAGGGGGGTCACCGTGTTTTTTTTTTATCTTTCTCTCCTTTTCTCTCTTTCCCTGGCTTGTATCCATTCGGACCCCATTCAGCCAACTGTTTTAAGACTTTTATCCTCATCCAGGTGTCGATTTCTTCCTGGCGAGCGATAGCGAGCCAGCATTGTATTGAGAAATCCGGCTTTGCTGGAGACATTTTTCTATCCAAAAAATGTACAAATTTAGCTTGCTGTAAAAAAAATATATATATATATATGCTGGCTCACTACCGCTCGCCAGGAAAATATTGAAACCTGGATGAGGGTAAACGTCTTAAAACAGTAGGCTGAATGGGGCCGAATGGATACAAGCCAAAGAGAGAGAGAGAGAAAGAGAAAAAAAAGCGAGGTGGGCTCCCTTAACTGGACTACCACGGAGCGCGCTAGGAGAGGTTTTGTATAGTCATATATTAGCCGCTAACAGATATATTTGTTATGCTCCCCAGTTTGCCTCTTTATTTGTTATGCTCCCCAGTTTGCCTCTTTATTTGTTATGCTCCCCAGTTTGCCTCTTTATTTGCAAGGTTAAGGGGGGATAGTTCACTTTTTGGCCGATTTTGTTTTTCATTTATTCATTATTTTTCTAGTTTCCTCCCTAGACTTCCATCAAACTTAAAAAAAACATCCATTAGATCCCCCTTCTAGATTAAATTGTACATTTTTCGGTAGAAAAATTTCCCGGCCAAAGGCCGGTTCCTCCAAAATAACAGGCTCGTTATCGCTCGCCAGGGAAAAAATCAACACTAAGATATCACGAAAGGTCTTAATATTGACAAATAAATTGTGCGAAAGGTCTTAAAAACGACAAACTAATGGGGCAAACATCTTAAAATCTGAAAACTAATGAGGCTAAACACGAGGGAGAAAAGGGTCCAGAAAAATGGCCCCTCTCCCCTTAACACCCACGACCATGTGATTCACTATAACTTCCCTTTATATTTAGGGAGCTTCACCAAATACAGTTCTCTTCTCACCTGGAGGGAAAATTTACCCCTTTGCAGTTGTTTTCTCGTTACTGAATTGAAAAAGTTAAGCTGCCATGTCTCAGTTTCTTTTTAATACCAAGTTTTCATAGATAACAACACTTATCATTACAATATCTTCGTAATATCCAATAATAATCAAGATGGGGACATTTCAATTTACCGTCAGCTGAGGAAAACAGACGATAGTTACTGAGGCATGCTTAAACCGTTTCAGTCTGATGTTTATTGTATTATATCTACTGGCAGACGATTTTATTAGCATTTCTTAGAGTTTAAGGAGTAACACACACACACACACACACACACACACACACACACACACACACACACACACACACACACACACACACACACAGGAGAGAGCTGCAACTAAGATGATACCAGAACTGAGAGAATTACCATATGAGGAGAGATTAAAGAAATTAGATCTACCATCTCTAATGGATAGGAGGGAGAGAGGTGATATGATTATGATGTACACATGTGTGAGAGGACTCGAAAAGGTGGACAAGAAGGGTTATATTGTGAAAGATAATGGTAGAACTAGGGGGCGTAGATATAAGCTAATGAAAGGAAGATGTAAAGGAGATGTGAGAAGGTATAGTTTCCCTTACAGAAGTATAAGTAAATGGAATCAGTTGGAAGAGGAAGTGGTGTGTTCCAAAAACATTCATATTTTTAAGGCAAAGTTAGATAATTGTAACTCAGGAAGCGGGACAATACGAGCCTAAAAAGCTCAACTCCTGTATACTACAAATAGGTAAATACAAATAGGTAAATAGACACACACACACACACACACACACACTTAACCAACTAACAGTTAACTAAGATAGAGCCCTGGTAATCTTAACCCATTTAGTATTATGGCATCCTTCACCACGTATTTTCCATCATGTTTCTGGCTATGGTTACTTAAGGGGGCTCACCTCGTTTTTTTTCTTTTTCTCCCTCTCTCTCTGCGTTGTATATATTTTGCCCGATGCAGCCTACTGTTTTAAGATGTTTAACCCCATCCAGGTGTCGATTTTTTGCTGGTCAGCGGTAGAGAGCCAGCATTATGGTTTAAATGTTTTTGACAGCAGGCTAAATTTTTACATTTTTCAAAAGATTTTTTTTTCCGGCGAAGCCGGATTTCTCCATACAATGCTGGCTCTCTATCGCTCGCCAGGAAGAAATCGACACCTGGATGGGGATAAACATCTTAAAACAGTAGGCTGAATGGGGCCGAATAGATACAAGCCTGAGCCAGAGAAAGAGAAAAAGGAGAGAAAAAAGCCGGTTACCCCCCTTAATATTACTGGGGCTAATAAGGATCTGTGAAGCTAAAAGATTAATTGGGATAGTTTGTAACCAATTATATCTACATAACAATATCCTTCCTAAGTTTGAATACAATCGTCTAATGTCAGCCAAAATGTAATATAGATAGCATCATCATATACTGAAGGGGGTTAAGGGGGGTCACCGGTTTTTGTTTTATCTTTCTCTCCTTTTCTCTCTTTCCCTGGCTTGTATCCATTCGGCCCCATTCAGCCAACTGTTTCAAGACGTTTATCCCCAACCAGGTGTCGATTACTTCCTGGCGAGCGATAGCGACCCAGCATTGTATGGAGAAATCCGGCTTCGCCAGAGACTTTTGTCTATCGAAAAATGTATAAATTTAGCTTGCTGTCAAAACAAAAATATATATATGCTGGCTCTCTACCGCTTGCCAGGAAAATATTGACACCTAGATGGGGTAAACGTCTTAAAATAGTAGGCTGAATGGGGCCAAATGGATACAAGCCAAGGAGAGAGGGAGAGAAAGAGAAAACAAGCGAGGTGGGGTCCTATAACAATATCTTATTTGTTCAGCTACTGCCTTATGTTGAGACTCTATATGATTAAAGGGTTTACCAATATACTTACCCGAAAAACATCTAAAGATAAGACATTCTTCTTAAGCATATATATATATATATATATATATATATATATATATATATATATATATATATATAATATATATATATATATATTATATATATATATATATTATATATACAGTATATATACACAGTATAATTATACACAGTATATATATATATATAAATATATATTATTTATTCTAGTATTACAGGTAATCTTATCTAGTATATAAAAGACCTCTAACTTGCAATATATATAACATAGCCATACTGTATTGGACTATTACATTAATCTTCCAAAGCTGATAATAAATCTTCATTCTTATTATATGTTAGGTACTTTAAGATGATTGTATTTAGCTAATTCATCATCATTATCAGCCTAAATATGCTCAACTGGTAATCATGTGGTGTCGAGTTCAAAGGTTCAACTGTTATTTTATTGAGAGGAGGAAATATTACGACCTAGATAGTACTGAACATGTATATTACGACCTAGATAGTACTGAACATGTATATTACGACCTAGATAGTACTGAACATGTATATTACGACCTAGATAGTACTGAACATGTATATTACGACCTAGATAGTACTGAACATGTATATTACGACCTAGATAGTACTGAACATGTATATTACGACCTAGATAGTACTGAACATGTATATTACGACCTAGATAGTACTGAACATGTATATTACGACCTAGATAGTACTGAACATGTATATTACGACCTAGATAGTACTGAACATGTATATTACGACCTAGATAGTACTGAACATGTATATTACGACCTAGATAGTACTGAACATGTATATTACGACCTAGATAGTACTGAACATGTATATTACGACCTAGATAGTACTGAACATGTATATTACGACCTAGATAGTACTGAACATGTATATTACGACCTAGATAGTACTGAACATGTATATTACGACCTAGATAGTACTGAACATGTATTACGACCTAGATAGTACTGAACATGTATATTACGACCTAGATAGTACTGAACATGTATATTACGACCTAGATAGTACTGAACATGTATATTACGACCTAGATAGTACTGAACATGTATATTACGACCTAGATAGTACTGAACATGTATATTACGACCTAGATAGTACTGAACATGTATATTACGACCTAGATAGTACTGAACATGTATATTACGACCTAGATAGTACTGAACATGTATATTACGACCTAGATAGTACTGAACATGTATATTACGACCTAGATAGTACTGAACATGTATAACCAAAAGTCTCTACTAAATGCCACCTGGGGATCAAAGGATAACCCCATCAGTATATGATGATGCCCTTTGCATTATATTCATTATATTCTATATATTCTATATCAGAAACATTATTCAGCTTATGAATAACCTTTATGAATTAAAGTAGCACTAGTGTCACAATCAACTCAGTGATTCCCACAGAGCCCTTGTATTATTGTATTTATTTGTCCTTTTATTTTAATTTTCAGATCGTTTAATTTGAACCAGATAATATTGAAAAAATCGTTCTCATTTACTAAAATGGTTAATTGACATATTTGATAGCTCTTTGAGTCCTTGAGTAATATGGTTTAGTGTTAGCCAGCAGACAATGAAAATGACGATATGGTATTCAAGGGATTTGGGTTTTCGATGAACTATTAATTCTGATTGTATGTCGGTGTGTGTGTGTGTGTGTGTGTGTGTGTGTGTGTGTGTGTGTGTGTGTGTGTGTGTGTGTGTGTGTGTGTGTGTGTGTGTGTGTGTGTGTGTGTGTGTGTGTGTGTGTGTGTGTGTGTGTGTGTGTGTGTGTGTGTGTGTGTGTGTGTACGGATGTGTGTATGTGTGTGTGTAAGTGTGTGTGAGTCAATGCGTATGTACATATGTGTAGGTGTTTGTGTGTGTGTGTGTAGGTGCTTCTGTGTGTGTGTCATGTGAACGTGTCATCGTATGTGTACTGTATATGTACATACTGGATATGTGTACATGTCTTTACTTGCGTGTATATATGTATGTGCACGTTGGATGGTGTGTATGTGATTCTGTGTACGTATTATGGTGTGTGTAGGTATGTGTGTGGCGGCTGTTCAATCAGTCTTATCTGTGCATGATGGTTCACCACTTGCCATAAAACTGCTAAGCTAGCTCTCTCTTTCTCTCTCTCTCTCTCTCTCTCTCTCTCTCTCTCTCTCTCTCTCTCTCTCTCTCTCTCTCTCTCTCTCTCTCTCTCTCTCTCTCTCTCTCTCTCTCATTCCATGTTCTTCTTTGTTTATAATTATGTGAGTTGAGACACTGCATATATATTTAACTGAATGTGTGTGTGTGTGTGTGTGAGCTAAGGATGAGCTCTCCAAACCACTGACATTACTATTCAATAAATCCTTGCAGTCTGGAACTATGCCTGATCAGTGGAAGATAGCCAACGTAACCGATATTAAAAAAAGGCAGCAAATCCCTACCCAGTAACTATCGTCCAATTAGCTTAACCTCAGTTGTATGTAAAATGCTAGAAACGGTCATACGAGACAGACTCGTAAATCACTTGGAGGAAAATAACATACTTAAAGATACTCAACACGGCTTTCGTAAAAAACGTTCCTGTTTAACAAACCTCTTAGACTTCTTCCACGATATCCTCAACCTCTACGATGAGAGTAAAGCTGTAGATATTATATACCTTGATTTTCAAAAGGCCTTTGACAAAGTTCCCCACAAACGTTTACTGCTAAAACTAAAAGCGCATGGAATACAAGACGGTGGGTTGAAATGAATAGAAAATTGGCTCAGCGACAGAAAGCAAAGAGTAGTCATAAACGGTAAGGCATCTAAATGGACCAATGTAAGTAGCGGGGTACCCCAGGGATCGGTAATAGGACCAATTATCTTTCTAATTTACATCAACGACATAGATGAGGGTCTCACCTGTACAATCTCAAAATTTGCTGACGATACAAAAATTGAAAATAGCGTACTCTCAAAAGATCAAGTTGACGATATGCAACACAATCTAGATAAATTGTCACATTGGGCCCAAATTTGGCAAATGAGTTTCAATGCGGATAAATGTAAAGTACTACATATCGGATACCTAAATGAGAAAGCAAACTATTCGATGAATGGCACTCAGCTTAAGAATGTAAACAGAGAAACCGATCAGGGAGTAACAATATCGAGTAACCTAAAACCGAGTCAACAATGTTCAGAAGTTGTTAAGAAGGCAAACAAAATAATTGGCTTTATAGGCAGATCATTTGAGCATAAATCCAAAGACGTAATCCTAACCCTTTACAATTCCTTAGTCCGCCCTCTTCTGGAATACTGCGTTCAATGCTGGTGCCCTTATTACCAAAAAGACATAAACAAGCTAGAACGAGTTCAACGTAGAGTTACCAAAATGATACCTAGCCTAAAGAACAAACCATACGAAGAGCGTCTTAGAGAATTAAATCTATTTCCTTTAACCCAGCGCAGATTAAGAGGTGACTTTATTCAAGTGTTCAAAATCATCAAAGGCATCGACAATATGAACTGTAGTAAGTACTTCACTATCGACCAATCTAATTACACGCGGGGAAACGGTTGCAAAATTATTGGTAAATCTTTTAACTCACACGAATCTAAGAATTTCTTCTTCAATCGAGTTGTCAACTTGTGGAATGGGCTTCCCCAAGACGTTATAGACTGCAGCACCGTCGATTCATTTAAATTCCGCATAGACAAATATCTCGCATCAAACCCGCAACTGACTGCGTTTGTAAATGAATAACTTTATTTTATCCTCCCCTCAGTTACTAACCCATATGTCCCCTACTAACTTCCTAGTCCTGCCACGTTAGTGGCATGGCAGTAGTTCCCTTTCCAATGTTCCCTTACCCACTCTAAACCACTGTTTGGACACTTGATCCTCAGTGTTTTGGAGGACAAGCAGCCTAGAAGGGTCACTAGATCTGTTGTTGCTTGATTTTCTTTGTACTCCTTTGTGTGTGTGTGTGTGTGTGTGTGTGTGTGTGTGTGTATGGGTAGTAAGTAGCTAGATGTGTGTGTGTTTGTGTGTTAATGCTGGCAGTAGCTTTATGTGTAATATAATATACACATGCAAATACAAAGGCATGCAAGCGTACACACACTACTTCAAGCGAAATATATTTGTACGCACACGCAAGTAAATTACCACACACACACACACACACACACACACACACACACACACACACACACACACACACACACACACACACTCACACACACACACATACACACACATCTACATACTGTAAAGAAACACATACACAAACGTACTGTTGTGCGGAATTTTAAAAAAAAAATCTTCTATCTATCTATCTATCTATCTATCTATCTATCTTATATATATATATATATATATATATATATATATATATATATATATATATATATATATATATATATATATATATATATATATATATATAAATGTCTGTTTATACAGTATATCTATCTATCCACTCTCTGAATTTACTCTCATTCTCTCTTTCTCTCTTGGACTAATTTTGTTCATATACATTAACCCCTTCTGTACCGGCGACGTCTTTTTAACTGTATTCTAGCTATATTTAGAGTTTATGAAGGTTAGGAATGATATACGGTAGACAATATAATTCATTGATATACGGTAGACAATATAATTAATTGATATACGGTAGACAATATAATTCATTGATATACGGTAGACAATATAATTCATTGATATACGGTAGACAATATAATTCATGATATACGGTAGACAATATAATTCATTGATATACGGTAGACAATATAATTCATTGATATACGGTAGACAATATAATTCATTGATATACGGTAGACAATATAATTCATTGATATACGGTAGACAATATAATTCATTGAGATAATCTGTAGCCTTTGAATGGGTAGGCATCCTTCTTAAGCTGAATAAAATCGTCTAATAGTTGCCAGAATATAATTAAATGGACGTCACCGGTACATAAAGGGTTGATAGCATAGATGTAGGATTAGACTATCACCGACACACAATACGGAAACGTGAAACTTGAGTGGGCCATATGGCAAGCACAACATTAAAAAATAAGTCACTAAATATAGCTGCACTCTGCTTACGAACAGGACACACAAAACTAGCCCATCATATGTATAGAATGGGACTACAAGAAAATGAAAACTGGGGCGCCCTATTGTCTCACCCCAGAAACAGTGGAACACTACCTAGTCTACTGCCACACACCATAGTGCTCGCATGGACCCGAGAACAGTAGTAACACAATACAGAGGAACATTCAACCTACAACATATTCTTGGTGGAGGAAACATATTCCAACAGAACAAATAAGCAATCGCCTCGGCTCTTGGAACATGTATAACAACCACAAATACAATCTCAGACATTGTGTTTAATTGATCTTTATAACATCGTTCTTAACACCAATAACCCATGCAGAAAATTAATGAAAACATGTGATTCCCCCAGGATTCGAACCTAGAATATCTCATATAAAACCTACATGATCTAACCATTACACCATCAAGACAGTTATAAGTACAACACATGACTACAATTGATATTCATTATATCGAATACTGGATATTAATCTAATCATGTATTGCACCTAACTAAACTATGAATAGCCTAATGTTTATGCAAGACAAATTACTGATAGAACATCAACCTCTCCACCGAGAGACGGGCAAAAGACACAACCACCACCACAGTACAGTACCACCAGTACTGTACTACCTCGCAAAATATGACAGACATCGAAACCTATCCCTGAAAGACTTACACTGAATAATCCTTATCCCTCTAGTATTCTAAAATGTTCTCTACTTTTTCCTAATAGTGTTGCACTGTGTCAACAGCAATCCACTATCTAGAACTCCAAAACTCTGCACATTTAAATTCACAACAACATCTCATCTCAAAGACTTATCTTGAACTACCCTTATAACCCTATTCTACCAACAAAATCTGTTAATTTCCCCTCTATAAGCGACCCTTATGAGAACGGAACGCCTCTACAGTAATCTGGAGATCTTGTAACACTCCAAACAAACTGCACATAAAATACAAAGAAGAAGAAGAGGAAGATTAGAGAAATGTTATCACAATGTGCAGATGACACAGAGATAGGAAATGCTGTTTTAAAAGAACAAGATAGGCTATCCTTGCAGAATGAGTTTAATAAAATTACTGAATAGTTCATTAAGTTCACATTTAAGGCAGAACAACATGCCAGGTGTTGTAGGTTGGAAGTAAAGATAAAAACAATTGAGTATGAGATGTTTAATCTCTCGTAGTTCGAGTTTGAAGCAGTCTCAAATGTTCACAGGAATGCAATTGAGCTGCTAAAAAAAACGAAAATAATGTTAGGGTCAGTAATAGAAAGTTCAAAGAAAATTAAGTGATCTTGCCACTACATAAGAGCTTAGTGAGGCCTCACCTTGAATTTGCAGTGCAGTTTTGGGGCCCTCATTTAGTTAAAAACATTGACAACTTGGAGTCAGTGCAGCGAAGAGCAAGCAAATGGATTCCTTTTCTCAGAAAAACACATAGATATACAGTAGGATAATTATTTCCCTTTGCCCAACGTCTCCCTTCCAGAGGAAATAGTGTTAAGTTAAGGGGTGACAGACTAAATCTTGAGAGTACTAAGCACTATTTTACTGATGACATAGTAGAAAATTGGAACAGGCTTTTTTAATCATCATTGATTGTGTTACCATTGATTCACTATAGGTGTATTGTAACACATATACACAATGGTGGCGGGTTGTATGCCTAGATAATAATTGTCATACTATTTTTTTTTTTTTTTTTCTATAAATTTTTTAATAATTTTCAGTCATACAAGGGTAGTCTTCTAATTAACTTCCAGTAAGGATATTGCCGGAGCAAGTGGTGGGTAGTGAGAGAACGTTTTGCTTTGTTGTCCTTTTCTTCCACTGTCTTAGTATATGAAAATTAATCATTTGACATTAGTTTTTAAGGCCGGATCACCTCGATTGAGCCAAATGGTGTGTCTGGTTTGTGTATCTCACTCACTCTCTCACTCTCACACACACACACTCACTCTCACTCTCTCTCTCTCTCTCTCTCTCTTTCCAGGAACAAAAAGAGTTTATGGAATGCGTCATTGCGTGCAGGGTGCAATGGTAGAAATTAAAGCGAGTAGGTGCTTGAGAGAGAGAGAGAGAGAGAGAGAGAGAGAGAGAGAGAGAGAGAGAGAGAGAGAGAGAGAGAGAGAGAGAGAGAGAGAGAGAGAGAGAGAGAGAGAGAGAGAGAGTACAAATACTTTAGCAATAGTGCACAGTGACCATCAGTGCATGGTGACGCTTTTTTCATTATTATTTTGCCCATCAGTAGACGATTTTATTCAGTTATAGAAGGACCTGTGGGAGTGCAATGGTTCATTGAGATCAGTTTTACCTGTTTTTTTTCCAGAGATCTTTCCTAAGCTCCATAACCTCAAAAATAAATAATGCCCAAAGGCCAATGTAAATAATGCCATAATGTACTGAAAGGGTTAATAATAACATTGTTCTACAGTGTTAGACCAAGTATTGTGTAAATCAATGCAGACAAAAATGTTAAACACATTGTATTATTATTATTATTATTATTATTATTATTATTATTATTATTATTATTAATAATAGTCCCCCTATATAAGGGCAAAGGGGAAAGAGGAATGTGTGGTAATCACCGGGGAATATGTCTTTTAAGCGTAGTAGGGAAGGTGTACAGTAGGGTAGTGATTGAGAGAGTGAGAGTGAGAACGGAGAAATGGATAGGCGACGAGCAGGGAGGTTTTAGGAAGGGAAGAGGATGTGTAGATCAGATTTTTACCCTGAATTGTGTTGTGGAGAAATATCTGGAGAAGAAACAAAAGGTGTATGTTGCCTTTATGGACTTGGAGAAGGCCTATGACAGAGTGGATAGAGAAGGGTTGTGGAAAGTACTTAGAATATACGGAGTAGATGGCAAGTTGCTGAAAGCAGTGAAGAGCATGTATGAGGGTGCAAAGGCGGCAGTATGTGTGGAGAGTGAGCAGAGCGAGTTCTTTGACCTGAATGTTGGTTTGAAACAGGGGTGTGCGATGTCCCCGTGGTTGTTTACTATATATATGGATGGAGTCATGAAAGAAATACTGGGAAGAGCAGTGGATGTTGGTGTATCGCAGAAAAGGGAGGGAAATGAGTGGAAGCTGCCTATACTGCTGTGTGCGGATGATACAGTTCTGATCAGCAATAATGAATGGGAGTTGCAGGGTCTGGTAAATGAGTTTGGAACAGTGTGCGAAAAACGGAATTTGAAGGTAAATGTGGGGAAGAGCAAGGTTATGGTCTTCGAAAAGGGTGAAGTCACAGAGTGTGAGGTGAAGTTGAACGGTCAGGCTATGGAGAGTGTCAGCTCTTTTAAGTATCTGGGCAGTGTGTTGAGTAAAGATGGGACTATGGATGAAGAAGTGCGGGAGAGGATGCAACAGGGGAAGAGGGTTGTAGGAACGTTGAAAGCAGTAACAAGAAATAGAGTGGTTAGTATGGAAGTGAAGAAGTCCTTGCATGACAGTGTGGTAATCCCGACACTAACTTACGGAAGCGAAGCATGGACGTTCGGGAAGAGACTCAGACCAAGAGTGAGAGCGGTGAAAATGGGTTACTTGAGAAGTGCGTGCAGAGTTACGTGGAGGGATAGTCAGACGAATGAGAAAGTAAGAAGGAGGTGTGGCGTGGAGGTAGATGTGCTGGAAAGTGTGAACAGGAACAACTTGAGATGGTTCGGCCATATGGAACATATGGAAAGCGAGAGATTGACTAAGAGTGTGTACGAGAACGAGGTGGAAGGACAGAGAGGGAGAGGTGCATCAAGGGAGAGGTGGAAGGATGGAGTGAGGAAGTATATGAATGAAGGCGGTGCTGGTTGGGAGGAGGGACGTCGACTGACTGGGGACAGAGGTGCATGGGGGCGGTTCGTTCGTGGCCACCTCTTCGGGGATCACGGCGTCAGGCAATAGATAGATAGATAGATTATTATTATTATTATTATTATTATTATTATTATTATTATTATTATTTTACATGTATTTTCAGACTAGCTCTGACTTGCTCTTATCCTGTATATTTTAAATACATTGTGTTACAAAATTAGTTACATATACAATGAGAGGCAATATACCGTTAATTATCTTTAACCAATACCCCAAAACTATACCTGATCTGAAATTCGCTCTTGTAACTAATATCCATTAAATATGTGGACAAAAAATGAATCAAAAATGTATAATAATACTTTACATTACATTGAAATTGTTTGTGTGTTAAATTGATCAATTAGACAACGAATTCTTGACCTAACAAATGTTTTTATATGCACAACTTTGAATTAACTCAATAAATCAATGGAGTAATGATCACCTTAAATAATCCTCGAACTATGACAGGTTCTTCCTTAGATGAATAAAGTCATCAGTAAGTATGTGGAATAAAACAAACAAGTATTTAAACAAATGTGGAATAAAACTTATAGTGGCGACTGTACAATGTACCATTGGCATAATGAGCAAGGCATGAAAACAATATAGTGACCGCGTGTGAGTGAGAAGGTGTGAAACAAATTATAGAAGAGTGTGCCAGTGATTATAGGGAAAGAAAACAAAATTAATTAAATGCGAGCGAAAAATATAAGCCTCGCGTGAAAACTGCTGGCCGAAAATACCTGCAAAGTGTGCGAAAAACGTATGATTGATGATAATGAGAGGAATGTGTATGAACATGAGTGGGGATGAAACTAGTTTACGAACGGAAAACAAAACTGCAATATATAACGATTAAAGAGTTATGAATTGAGTGTAAAATTACCCATGTGTGTATAAACGATCAGGGCATTTGAACATGACAGTGGGATCCGATTTAAAAGTGTCTATCTGTAAATATAATACACAGTGGGGATAATAAACGAAAAATAAGCGTTTGTGCGAAAATACTGGCCAGGAATACCTGTTAAGGGGGGGCAGACCGTTATTCTGGACCCCCTTCTCCCTAATGTTTAGCCCCAATAGTTTTGAGATTATAAGACGTTTGGCCCATTAGTTTGGCGATTTTAACACCTTTCGCCCCATTTCGTTGTCAATTTTAAGATCTTTCGTGCCATTTAGTTGTCGATTTTTTTTCCTGGCGAGCGATAGCGAGGCTGCAATTTTAAGAGGAACCGGCCTTTGGCCGGGAAATTTTTCTACCGACAAATTTACAAATTTATCTCTAAGGGGGGTCTAGGGGGTGTTTTTCTAAGCTTGATGGAGGTCTAGGGAGGAAACTAAAAGAAATATATGAATAAATGAATTAATAGACCAAAAAAACGGTCTGCCTCCCCTTAAATGTATGACAAATATGCGACTGTTGGTAGTGAGAGGAAAGTGTGTGGAAATGAGCGGGGATGAAACTATTCTAGCGACCTAAAAATTAATATCTGCAATATTATATGTGTTTGTTCTTTGACAAGAAGATGGTGGAGAGCTGTGAACCGAATGACGACAAGGGTTATCATAAGTAACACCCCGTTCTTTAACATTAATATCAAATACAGACCCCAATCTACTTGAATAAACTAATGAAAGCATATATTATATGGCCCTCCCGGGATTACAATATGTGAAAGTGAAATCCTATTTACATGTGTCTATCAGAAACCTTTATACAGAAGTTATAAATTGCGAAAAAATAGTGTTTGTGTGTAAATGTTAACCGATAATATAGAACATATGTGAAAATGTGTGATTAAGGGGAGATATCCACTTGAGGGATTTTTTTCTTGACCCCTTTCTCCCTCATGTATAGCCCCATTGCTTTTGAGATTTTAACCACGTTCGCCCCATTATTTTGACGATTTTAAGAACTTTCGACCCATTTCTGTCAATTTTAAGACCTTTCGTGCCATTTAGGTGTCAATTTTATCCTGGCGAGCGATAGCGAGCCTGTAATATAAGAGGAACCGGCTTTCAGCCGGGAAATTTTTCTACCGAAAAATGTACAAATTTATCTTGAAAGAGGGTCAAGGGGGTGACATTTTAAGATTGCTGGAGGAGTAGAAAACAAACTAAAAACCTCCCCTTAAAGGTAGTGAGAGAAAATGTGTGGAAATTATTGTGGATGAAACTTAGCGAACAAGAACCGAATGTGTGCGATATCAAATGAGCTATTACATATTATATGGAGGTGAAAAGTTATGAATGGAGTGTAATGTATCTATAAGTGTATACAAGGCAACGGTTTTAGAGAATAATAATGTAAGAATAAGGGAGAGAAGGTGATATACGAAAATTGTGTATACGGATATAGGGAGTAACTAAATCTGAGAGAGAGAGAGAGAGAGAGAGAGAGAGAGAGAGAGAGAGAGAGAGAGAGAGAGAGAGGGGGGGGGGGAAAGAAAAGAGTGTGAAATTAGTATGTCAGAACAAGCACGTTAACAAGACGAAGTGGACCTATAATATATAAACACGAGGAAGCGACTATGTTAAGGGGGGTCACGGGCTTTTTTTGTTTTATCTTTCTCTCCTTTTCTCTCTTTCCCTGGCTTGTATCCATTCGGCCCCATTCAGCCAACTGTTTTAAGACGTTTATCCCCATCCAGGTGTCGATTTCTTCCTGGCGAGCAATAGCGAGCCAGCATTGTAAGGAGATATCTGGCTTCGCCGGAGAAATTTTTCTAACGAAAAATTTACAAATTTAGCTTGCTATCAAAACAAAAATATATATATGCTGGCTCGCTACAGCTCGCCAGGAAAATATTGACACGTGGATGGGGGTAAACGTCTTAAAACAGTAGGCTGAATGGGGCCGAATGGATACAAGCCAAAGAGAGGGAGAGAAAGAGAAAAAAAGCGAGGTGGGCTCCCTTAATGAAAGCAAGCACATTTAGGAGTTCTGTTACTGCTGAAGATGGAAGTGTGATTAATACGGGTGATATGAGTGCAGGTAAATATTAATAAGGGTGATATGAGTGCAGGTAAATATTAATAAGGGTGATATGAGTGCAGGTAAATATTAATAAGGGTGATATGAGTGCAGGTAAATATTAATAAGGGTGATATGAGTGCAGGTAAATATTAATAAGGGTGATATGAGTGCAGGTAAATATTAATAAGGGTGATATGAGTGCAGGTAAATATTAATAAGGGTGATATAAGTGCAGGTACATATTGAAATTGTGGGTTTAATTTAGTAAAAAGATAAAGCTGCATATTGTAATCGTGAAATGCTACAGTGCTAACGTTAATAAAAAAGAAGTACATTTGTGAAGTGTTTATTGCTACGATATATTGATATTGATACTGAGTTGAATCAGTAAAGGCAGAAATATACATTGTTAGGCTCAAAGTTAAAGGCAAATACTATCAAAGCAAATATGACGATGTAAGCACATTATTTAAAGTAGGTATATTTGTAATATTGTTGTAACTGTAAAAGAATGACAAGTGATTGAAAGAGTTAAATAAGTACCGGCATATATCAACATTGAAAGTGTACAAAAATGAGAAGTACAGTTTATATGTGGAAGTTGATAAGTTCATGAATTCAAGTACAGTTGTCAATTCAAGTACAGTTGTCAATTCAAGTGCAGTTGTCAATTCAAGTACAATTGTCAATTCAAGTACAGTTGTCAATTCAAGTGCAGTTGTCAATTCAAGTACAATTGTCAATTCAAGTACAGTTGTCAATTCAAGTGCAGTTGTCAATTCAAGTACAATTGTCAATTCAAGTACAGTTGTCAATTTGTAATTACTGCGAACTATTGGAACGTGGTTGATAATAGTGAAATAAATATTGTTAAAGATGAACTTGTGAGTTTGATGTTGTGAAAAGATAAATGTGAATACTGTATAAGACTGTGAATATGAGAACTCGAGGACATAAATGATAGCAAGTACCGTGACATGTGTGAGCTTTTGTTACTGTGAGGGTTGGAAATGTGACTGAAAGAGTTTAATTACCACTGTAATAGTTTCATTATCAGCAGAGATTGAAAATATGAGTATGATGAGAGTGAGACGTAAAAAGTTAAAATTTTAAAAGTGTCCATGATAAACCAAGTAATTTGATAAAATCCTGTACGTTTGTGATTTATATTATTGTGAAATATAAAAGTGTGGTTGGTGAGAGTGAACTTAGTACTGGGGGAGATGGAAGTTAATTGCATAGGACTGTCATATTGAGAAAATAGATTAACCCTTTCACGCACAGGACACGATTTGAGAGCTTATTCTGAGATACTTAAAAGCCTGTGACCATCAGGGGTGTTTAGAAACCTTTAGTTTAGTTACTTCAACCTCTGCCGTTGTCTTTGAGTTAGCTGTGGGCAGAAACTATTTTTGGAGAGGTAATTATAAGATTGCGAGAACTCTATTTCTGAATGCTAATCGGCACAGGATAGCGAGAGGTTAAAGTTGAGCTAGAATGTATGAGATAATGTAAGAGTGAGGGAGTAGGTAAGAGAGGTGTGAAAGAAACTGTAAAATATAACAAGTGGTAGAGTAATAATGTATTTTAGGTACAATTGCTCCTAAAATGTTGTTACATCTCAGGTTTATATTATGCAAGTATATCTGGAAAATCTGAAATATACATGTCATTTTGCATAGTCTGTATTAACTGTAGAACTTTATTCACCTTTGTATGTGAAGAAAATGACAATAGCTGTATTAGTTGACAATTAGTTGTATTTGCATAGATATATACTAAAAGGATCCACGAACAAATAATGATTGACTGTGCCAATATTATCAAGTTGCGTGATAAGGCTGAACTAAAATGGTACTGACAATTGTTACTGGGAAAGCATAATACTGGATGTGAGAGTGTAACTGGGACCGCCAAAGAAGGAAACAGTAAATGAGATTACAACTTATTCACTTCTATATACCTGCGTGGAAGTAATCGAATTATCAGCGTAACAATGAAACGGTTACTGAACATATAAGAGTGTGAATTACAGTAGAATATGAGTGAGAAAGTATGAAAGGCAAATGTGGAAAGGTTTTAACATTGAGCTAGAAAGTGTGAAAGAATATAAGAACAAGGAAATGGGAAAGAGAGGCGTGAAATAAGTGTAAAGGATAAAAAGTATGAGAGTAAAAGAGAAAGAGTGAAAAGGAACAACGAAAATCGAGTAAAAGAGACCAAGTGTGAGAGAGCATATGAGTGAGAGAGTGAGGAAGCTCGCCAAAAACAGGCTGCTGGGCCCAAAATCTTGTTATAAAATTCAAATGAGGCTACACAAATTGCTCCCCCCACCCCCCTCCTCCCTCCCCTCTACCACCACCCTTCCTTCTTCTCTGCCCCCTTCCGTCTCCCTCCTCTCCCCTTCCCTCTAACCCCCCTTCTACTCTTTAGCCTCCACCCTTCCACCCTCTATCCTCTTTCTTCTCTCCTCTATGTGTTTACACATATGATAGACTGTGTTGTGCTAACGTAACGCATACAATAATAACAATAAGTTCAGAATACAAATAATACAGAAGACATATATTCGATAAATACAAACTATATATGTGATAGTAACACATACAGTATAATTTAATACAGAACATCGAAACATTCGTAACTACAAATTAAGAACGGGGTGTAACACATACTATATAAACACCTAAACCATGAAGCAACATAATAATTGTGAATTATAATTTATTTTATTTTATTTTATTTAGCTAATAATAACATATATGCCTAATATAATATAATAATTAATATAAACGTTCTACACTGTCAGTCTATTACATTGAATAATACAAATATGATACATAATAACGACAGCAAATTGATGGAAGAAAGGTATTCTATATAATTCAATTAATTTTAATTCAATATCTATACAAATAACTGATGATAATGGGGTGCCTAGATTGCAAACCGCACACACACACACTTGACACACATACACACACACACACAGACACTTGACACACACACACAAAACACACACACACAGACACTTGACACACACACACAAAACACACGCGCACACTTGACACACATACACACACACTTGACACACACACACAAAACACACACACACAGACACTTGACACACACAACACACAGACACTTGACACACACACACACAGCCACTTCACACACACACAGAGACACAGACACTTCACAAACACACACACAGACACTTGACACACACACACACACAGCCACTTCACACACACACAGAGACACAGACACTTCACAAAACAGATTGACACACACACACACACAGCCACTTCACACACACACAGAGACACAGACACTTCACACACACACACACAGGCACTTGAAACACACACACACAGACACATGACACACACACACACACATATACAGACACTTGACACACACACACACACACACATACAGACACTTGACACACACACATACACACTTGACACACACACACACACACACACACACACACACACACACACACACACACACACACACTTTCACCAATCAGTACCTTTACACCAACTTATAATTACCCGTACCTGCCCTTTATGATCGGTAGTTACATTATTCCATCTTCCACTCTCCAGTCCTTATGGGGAGATGGGCCGTTTTGTTGGTTTATTAATGAATTTATTCCTTTATTTCTTAGTTTCCTCGCTAGACTTTCATCAAACTTGGTAATACATCCATTAGATCCCCCTTCTAGATTAATTTGTACATTTTTCGGTAGAAAAATTTCCCGGCCGAAGGCCGGTTCTTCCAAAAATACAGGCTCACTATCGTTCGCCAGGAACAAAATCGACACCTAAATAGCACGAAAGGTCTTCATATTGACAAGGAAATGGGGTGAAAGGTCTTAAAATCGACCAACTAATGGGGCAAACATCTTAAAATCTGAAAACTAATGGGGCTAAACATGAGAGAGAAAAGGGTCCAGAAAAGTGACCCATCTCCCCTTAACCCAACACTCATTTGCACCTCGCTTACCCTTCTGTCACACACAATTATACCTACTTACATTTATACTCCATCTTTCCCACTTACTACAGGTTAAAATTAAGGGGAGATGGTCCGTTTTTCTGGACCCTCTTTTCCCTAATATTAGCCCCATCATTTTAAGACGTGTGGTCCATTAGTTTGGCGATTTTAAGATCTTTCACACCTTTTCTGAGTCAGTATCAAGACATTTCGTGTCATTTACGTGCCATTTTTTTTCTGGCGAGCGATAGCGAGCCTGTAACTTAGGAGGAAACGGCCTTCGGCCGGGACATTTTTCTACCAAAATATGTACAAATATATCTTGAAGGGGGATCCTGGGGTTGTTATCTTAAGTTTGCTGGAGGTCTAGGGAAGAAACTAAATAATAATGAATAAATACAAAATCAACCAAAACATTTACCATTCCCCTTAAACCTCTTCAAACTATGTGTGTCCAACAAATTTGTTTACAACGCATTTATATTTCAGCTATTTATATATTTCAGCTATTTATATATTTCAGCTATTTATATATTTCAGCTATTTATATATTTCAGCTATTTATATATTTCAGCTATTTATATATTTCAGCTATTTATATATTTCAGCTATTTCAGCTATTTATATATTTCAGCTATTTATATATTTCAGCTATTTATATATTTCAGCTATTTCAGCTATTTATATATTTCAGCTATTTATATATTTCAGCTATTATATTTTCAGCTATTTATATATTTCAGCTATTTATATCAGCTATTTATATATTTCGCTATTATAATCAGCTATTTATATATTTCAGCTATTTATATATTTCAGCTATTTATATATTTCAGCTATTTCAGCTATTTATATATTTCAGCTATTTATATATTTCAGCTATTTATATATTTCAGCTATTTATATATTTCAGCTATTTATATATTTCAGCTATTTATATATTTCAGCTATTTATATATTTCAGCTATTTATATATTTCAGCTATTTCAGCTATTTATATATTTCAGCTATTTATATATTTATATATTTCAGCTATTTATATATTTCAGCTATTTATATATTTCACCTATTTATATATTTCAGCTATTTATATATTTCAGCTATTTATATATTTCAGTTATTTATATATTTTTTGTTTCTAATTGTGAAGGGACACTATAGCCTATTAATTATGAGGAGTCTATAACTTGTGACGCCTAGCCTCTTGTAATCCGGTAATCCTGTAATTCAAGGAGAGCTGAAGTCAATATTTCCATTATTTCCACATCCATTTATAGTAGGATTATCATATCGATCATTTACGTTCTTTTGGAGTTATGAGAGGTTGGGTGTTGGAATTTCTAGACTCCGTCATAAGGTATGAACTTTAGCTATAGATAGTTTTGTCTAACGTCTTCTTCCACATCAAAACAAATCACCCATTCTCTCTAATAGTTTATACCTTTGTGGGGTATGTATTTGCTAATTTATTTATCGTTTTATTATTATTTTTTTATTTTTTATTTTTTATTTTTTTTTTATGGTGAGTTGAGTGAATGGTTTGAGGTAAAGGTAGGTTTGCGACAGGGTTGTGTAATGTCACCATGGCTGTTTAATATGCTTATGGATGGTGTGGTGAGGAAGGTGAGAAGGAGAAGTATGGGAAGAGGATTGGGTTTAGTAGGAAAGAATGGTAGAGATTGGGAGTTGAATCAGTTGCTGTTCGCTGATGACACAGCATTGGTGTCGGATTCTGATGAGAAACTGCAGCGGGTAGTCAAAGAGTTTGGTGTGGTTTGTGGAAGGAGGAAACTGAAGGTGAACGTCAATAAAAGTAAAGTAATGGTGTGTAATAGGGGTGAACATAGGGTGAATCTAGATGTGAGGCTGGATGGGGAAATATTGGAACAAGTAGAGTGTTTTAAATATCTAGGAGGAACGATAAGTAGGAGTGGAGGTATGGAAATGGAGGTAAAACAGAGAGTGTGTGAAGGAAGGAAGGTTTTCGGAGCAATGGGAAGTATGTGGAAGACGAGAAATCTCGGAGTGAAAGTAAAAAGTGCACTGTATCAAGGAATTGTTGTACCAACGGTGATGTATGGGGCTGAGACATGGGCTCTGAAGAAAAAGGAGAAAAGAGGGCTGGATGTGATAGAGATGAGCTGCTTGAGGAGTATGTGTGGAGTTACTCGTAGAAACAGATTGAGGAATGAAGAGATACGTAGGAGAGTGGGGCAGCAGGAACATTTGTCAGCCAGAGTGGACAGAAGGGTGCTGAGCTGGTATGGTCATGTTGAACGAATGGGAGATGAAAGGCTTACAAAGAGAATATGTGAGTCAGGTACAAGGGGAGATAGAAGGGCAGGAAGACCCCCATTGAGATGGAGAGACTGTGTAAGAAAAGCTTTGGATGATAGAGGAATGACTATAAAACAGGCTGGGAAGTGGTGGTGGACAGGAGTGAATGGAGAATGCTTGTGAATAGTTGAGTGAACAACTGAACACGTGGTCATTTGGAGTAAGGGGTCGGGCGCAAGTTGGACTAGATAATAGTCCATCAGGCGCCTGGCCCGGGGAGACGATTAATATGAAGGGTGCGCCTGGAAGTGTGGTGGGAGGGCTTGTGGCTTTGGCTCCGCTGCATGTCTGCCTGCCGAGATCGGAACCTCTCCGGGTGGTCGGGGGCCGGGGGAGTGCTGGAGCGACCTTGGTGACCCTGGTCTCTGGGTCTTCTCCTGGGTGACCTGGATGTGTGTGAATTTGTGCTTTTTATCTGTGTCTATTCGTTGTTTTCATGTTGTTTTGTGTTTTCCCTGTTCTTGCTCTGTCTTGAGTCGGCTACCCCCAAAATGGGGATTGGGCCTGAGCATATAGATAGATAGATAGAGATTATTTTATAGTTTCCTCCCCAGACCTCCATCAAGCTTCAAAATACATCCCCTAGACTCCCCTTCGAGATAAAATTACAAGCTCGCTTTCGCTCGCCAGGAAAAATATATACTGTACCTAAATGGCGAAATATCCTAATATTAACAAAGAAATGAGGTGAAAGGTCTTAAAATAGCCAAACTAATGGGTCGAATTTCTTAAAATCTGAAAACTATTGGGACCATATATGAGCGACAAGGGGGACCACAAAAACGGCCCATTTTCCCTTAATATCGTCTTTTCTAATCCGCTTTTAGTCCACCACTATTACAGTACTTCAAAGCTGAATAAAAGAGTGTTAGCCAAAATGAACTTAAAATCGTGTCATGTATTGAGAGGGTTAAGGTATATCATCGTCGGCATATTGCCCCCCCCCTCCCCCCCCCCTAATATAAACACCTCCATCCTCCTCCAAAGTATAGCGCCCCCTCCCATCCCCCCTCCATATTTAAGTGACCCCTCTCTTCCTCTCTCCAAATTTAAGCACCCCCTACACAATTTCGCACCCTCTCCATTTCCTCACACCAAAACTAAGCGGTGCTCCCTTCCCCTCTTCAAATTTAAGTTTCAGTGCTACCTCCTCCTCCCCCCCCCCCCTTCTAAAATTAAAGTCCTTCCATTTCCCCTCTCCAAATATAAGCGCCCCCTACCTCCTCCTCCAAATGTAAGCACCCAATCGTTTCCCCCTCCAAATGTATATGCGCCCCCTCCCTCCAAATATAAGCGACGCAGCCCCACCCCCCAACCTCTCTCTATCGGCGACAGAGCACCTTTACAACTTACATAACAGCAGACATAAAGGATTACACTTCACAAAGGAGGTTGAGAGAGAGAGAGACTTACATAGACTTACATAGATACACTGGCCACACAGACCTTACGATCCAAACGAGGTGGTCAGGACTTAATTCTAGTAGAGATGGTATATCCGATAGAAGAGGAAAGTTGAAGGAAAGGATAGAAAAGAAGAAGGCTCTCTCCCCACCCCCCGTTCCCTCCGGCAATAGCCGTACATGAAAAAGTTGGAAGTGATTAACCTTGCTGGGCTTCGAAATCCCCAGAAGGAATTTACAGGAAAGTTGGAAAAAAAGAAAGGGAAAACAAAAAAGAATTAAACAAATCATGCAACCCTTCGCCTTAGCAGCATGTAACTTTTGGGGTTAATTGGAATCATCCAACCCATCACCCTTAGTAGTATGTACATATTTAGTGATGTTTATTATTCTTATTTTTTATTTGTGTATTATTTTCTTTTTTTTTCTTTTCTAAGCTCTCTTCAGCTGAACAAATAACGGTGATAATTACTGCCTACTCCATATCAATTTTTCTGTGGTATGAGTCTAGATTTTTCTTAAATGTATCTATAGAGGAGCTGTCTATTACTTTATTTGGAAGTTTGTTCCACTCATCAATTACACTGTGAGTGAAGACATTTTTTGTTGTATCTAGATTCGCTCTCCGACCTAATCATTTTAAATTGTTTCCTCTTGTAGATGTGTCTTCGGCTTTTTTGAATAACTTATCTAGATTAATGTTACTGAATCCTTTTAGAATTTTAAAACACTCTATCAATTGGCCTCTCATCCTTCGTTTCTTAAGTGAAAATAGATCAAGTTCTCTCAGTCTTTCATCATATGATTTATTTCGCAATGAAGGGATTAGCTTAGTGGCTCGCCTTTGCACAGATTCCAATGTTTTAACATCATTAATGAGGTGAGGCGACCAAAATTGCACAGCATATTCGAGGTGCGGTCTCACCATACTTTTGTATAAGGGCAAAACTATGTCTTTTCTGTGATAGTGGAAGTTTCTTCTGATGAAACCTAGTGCCCTGTTTGCTTTGTTTGCAGCCGCTGTGCATTGATTGGAAGATTTGAAGTTTTCGTTTATCAGCACTCCCAAGTCTTTTATTTGTGTTACATTTTTTATCTTTTCTTCATTCATGTAGTATTCATATTTATTGTTTTTAGAACCTATTTGCAATATCTGACATTTATTTACATTAAACGGCATTTTCCACTTCTCCGACCATTCTGTGACTTTATTTAAATCAGCTTGAAGGTTTATTCTATCACCTTCGGAAATTATTGCATTACCTATCTTCGTGTCATCCGCGAATTTGGAAATTAAATTATTTATGCCATTATCTAGATCATTGATATATATTATGAACAACATTGGTCCCAATACTGAGCCTTGGGGGATTCCACTAGTTACTTGGCTCCATGTTGATTCCACACCGTTGATAACTACTCTTTGCTTTCTTTCACTTAGCCAGTTTTTAATCCAATTGAGAGAGAGAGAGAGAGAGAGAGAGAGAGAGAGAGAGAGAGAGAGAGAGAGAGAGAGAGAGAGAGAGAGAGAGAGAGAGAGAGAGTGAGAGAGAGAGAGAGAGAGAGAGAGAGAGTTAAGCCTACATAGATACACAGACTGCATAGGCCTTGCGGTCCCTACTAGACAATCCGGACTTAATGCTAACATACAATTTGCTACAAAGTGGAATGTAAGGATAGCAAAGTAGAAGGCTCTCTCCCCACCCACCACTCCCTCTGAACTTGGGTCAGCATGACATTTATTTGGAGATACAAGGCCCCCAGCAGAATTATATAATTTCTACTGGGAAATTCATAGTAAAGAAGGAAGTTGAGAAATATTGTATACTACCGATGCTTAACCTATACTGTATAATATTATATTATGTGTTTGTGTTTTTGTTTTTGTTTTTTACCTGTAATACCTCAACTTCCTCGCAGTGGATGTCTAGACTCCTTCTGAATGCGAGAGAGAGAGAGAGAGAGCGAGGGCGAGAGAGAAATAGAGAGAGAGAGGGAGAAAGAAAGAGAGATAGCGGGGGGGGGGGGGTGAAGGGGGACACGTGGTATTTGGTCAGATTATACTGTAAGTACAGTACATACAGGTAACATTATTGAAAGGGGTAGCTATAATAAAGCTAGGAGTAGAGGAAACACTAGAGATACGGTTATTAAGATTATATCTTTAACCTAATCAGTGAGGGCATATTCCCGCTATAATAGGGCTCATTCAGGCACTCCTAATTGCTTAACCCAAGAACGGCGAGCGTCCTCAATTGAGTCTGTAGTGAGCGAAGGCGGGCGTCGTCATATGAACCAAGGCCTACAAAAAGCCTTTCAAAATATCCCAATGGCACTTAAGACAAAGCAATATGTAATTAAGTGAGATAATTCCCCTCCATACCTCCTATCACTCCTCCACATGTGTCCACCCCCCCCCCCCATCCCCTCCCCTTCAATTATCACCTTATATTCTTCTTATTCCCCTTTTTATCGGGTAATTTTTGGCACGAATTTCCCGTCCGTTGTTTCAGGGTCACTCGGGAGGCAGTTAGAGATCCTAGCAACAGAGAGACTTCACTTGCAAGATGGCAGTATCGATCAGGAAGTGAGAGAGAGTGATTATACCACACACCGGCTCTCCCCTCCTGATACGATCGGTCGGCAATAATACGTCTTTTTTATCCCCAAAATACTTTTCCCACTTGTTTTATTGCTGTTACATGTTAATATCTTCATATTAACCCGAGAACGGCGAGAAGACTCATAAGAGTTTTTGGTGGTGAAAGGCGACGAACATCTTTTTTTTTTTTTTTTTTTTTTTTTTTTCTATATTCCAACTTACTTCCTCTCGGGCATAGGCTGAGAGCCTTAACATTCACCGCTTTACAATGAACAGTGAAGCCCGTGAGGTCTTGTTCCAGTCTAGGGAGGGAGACATGTGAAGCACGTAGAGTACAACGAGCACCTGCCATCTTGCCTTCACATGAGGCACGGTGCTCACTCATGGCCCGAAACGACCCCATCTCTGAAGCCACCTCGTTCCCGTGCTTCACTGTCTCATCCCCTACACTCGGACTCTCACACTTACACACACAACGCCACCTGTTGAGCAGATAACTCACCAATCTTGAGATCCAAGTCCTAAAAAAAGCCTTTTAAAAGGCCCCAATAGCACTTAAAACAATGGAATATGTGATTAAGTGAGGTGATTCCCCTCCATATAGCTATCACTCCTCCACATGTGTCAAAACCCCCTCCTTCCCCCCCCCTTCAATTATCACCTATTTTCCTCTTATTCCTTTGTTTATCGGTTTATTTACAGCGCCAATATCTCCAACCCGGTTCCAAGGTGTTCTCCTGCGCATATCTAGTGCGTGGGGAGAGAGAGAGAGAGTGAGAGAGAGGTTTCAGTTTACCTCTAGTTCTTTACCTCTAGTTCAGTTTACCTCTAGTTCGGAGAGAGAGGGTATACGTCTCGTTCGCCTCACACTTCATGACTGGAGGGTCGGCAATAATTTGTCTTTTTCACCCCGCCAATACTATTCCCACTTGTTTTATTGCTGTTACATGTTAATATCTTCATATTAAACGTAAAATTGGCGCATATGGATAAGTAATAACGATATTTATCGTAAAATGACGATTTTAGGCAGGAATGAAGCCTAATATCGTCGCTTGGCTGTAGGGTGTGCACTACCAATAGCTCGCGCTTAACGGGTTAAACAAAATAGGCGCATATGAATAAGTAATAACGATATTTATGGTAAAATGACTATTTTCGACGGGAATGAATCAAAATATCTTCGCCTGGCGGGCACTTTCAAATACCATAGCTACACACTTCCCTGGTTAAGCATGTGCCTGAATGAAATTAAATTTTTACAGCAAAATACTAAATGAAAAGTTTTTAATGACACCAGAACAAGCTCTGTAGCACGCAGGGTTCACCCGCAGTGTTACTACAGACATCAGCAATATTTGTTAACCCGTTCAGTACCAGCGACAGCAGAGAGCCGTCAGTAGATAAATAACTCACCAGTCCCAGCGACGGCTGCCAGCCATCAGTAATATACAATTCTTGTAACTGCCAGTATCAGGCAGTACCTGGTACCACAGCATTTAAGCATTGTTCTAAGACCTTGGCAACACTTCTCAGCTTATATCCAAGACCCCAAATGCTGAGAGAGGCAGTATTCCTTCATCTTTTGAGGTGGGAGGTTGTTATATCTTGCCTCTGAAGCCATTTTGGCCACATTGCTTGGGACTGGGGGGTACATTTATGCTAGTACCCTATGGTACAGTAGGGGTTAATAATTAGCAATGTTGCACTACATTTGCTTTTGGCAACACTGAATATTTCTCATGAGACCCCACCACAGACCCTCAGTGCTGCAGCAGATGTGCCGAAGAGTGGACGGGGGGCCTGCCGCACTCCTGCTTACTCGCACTCATCTTCACAGGCTTTAATGGGTTTGAAATTGCAGGAAACTGCCAGGACGTGCCTGTATGGTCCTCACAGCATAAGGGTTAATCCCTAGCTCTAAACTAGCTAATGTGTCTATATTTCAACCATCCACGCATGGCACATGCCTGTGGATTCAACACTTAGGGTGAAAACGAAGTTTGGAGGTCGCTGAATCAAAATATGACGCCTATTTAGGCAGCCTGTATCTACAGATGGCGCGCAATGCTACATTAGGCACCAAGCTCTCTGCATTCATACTATACACCATTAGCTTAGATTGGTACTGCTGGGGACTGTATTAATTGAAATTGGTGGTAAAGCTGGTATCACACAAGAGGTTTTATTGTCAACTTTCTATCAACATTTTTCTGGCAACATTTCTGGGATCTTTAGCACTGCTATTGGAAACTTGACCGAAGATTACATTAGGCAATGTAGTTATATAAAAAAGTTAATCTCATAAATCGGCTTTATTCATACATTATTGTATCGGCAACAACAAGGATGTTTATGTGGCATGTCGGTGAACTAATAATTAAGTACGGTAACTACGTAAATCATGAATGAACCACAAGTTATATTACATCAATGTTTACCGGTTATCAGTTGGAATGCAAGTCTAGTGATGTAACTAAACATCACAAAACATAAGTAATTTAACCAAATATACCCTATACCTATTTTTGGCTAACATAATCTCCTCTAGCCTATCTTAATATAACCCTACGCCGCCTTAGCTTGACAAGGATGGAGGATGGCGTTCAAATATGCTATAATTATACTTATGATGCATTGTCCTCAGATTATGGCTAAAACCGGGAATTTTGTCGAAATGAACTGTATACACGATTTTTTTTTAATGAAATGTAAGAACCAAGCTAAAAATAAAGAGGGACTTGAGATACAAATGATTCATACAATATGGATGACTTGAGAATATTGAAGAAAGTAGATATGCAGCGAGAAGTACAAAGATTAGAAATATTGATAAGAGGAAATGCTAGATGTGGTTTGGAAGTTGAAGTAATATATAAATATTAATAATATTAGGGGAAGTCAAAATTCAAAGATGCAATTGAGTTGAGACAAAGGAACGGTTGGAATCAAAGGACGAGCGTGGGGTTGGTTTGGTTCAACTTGGAATGGACAACAGGAAACTTGGAATGAGGTGAAGATATGAAGCTAAGTTTAGACGGAGACAGAGAGAGAGAGAGTGTGAGTAAGAGTAAGAAAAAAAGACAGGCAGAAAGAGAGGGAGGAGGAGGGTGCGTAAGCAGACATATAGACATGTAACAGACAGGCAAACAAACAGACACACAGACAATGAGAACACAGCCGGACAGACAGAGTTTAGGGGTAAGATCATAATACCATTAGCAATAAAGGTCAGATGTTAACTTGTCAACAGATAAAACTAATTTCAATTACGGGTCATCGTCAATAAAGAAAGCAAGGAATATCAGAAATGATTTTGCAACACTTCGTCAGACAATCGGATTAACAAATAAACACATGTTCCTTCATATTTCACAAAGAGATGTAAAAATAAACTATAAGTATTTAAAATAATAATAGGTAAACTAAAGCAATGCAAACATCAGACAGATATGCATGCACAGATATATACAGGTAAGTGGCTGATGAATCCGTATTTATAGACACGCAATGAAAGATTGACATATACTGTATATACAGACAATGGTATACAGACAACAGCAAGCAACAACTGACCTACTAATCCTTACGAGGTTGCCTGTAAATTACTCGAAATCATTTTGGATGTGCTGAACATGCAAGGGAGATACTACTATGTTTGCTATGTTAGTAACGTTTGCAGATTTTGAAATTGTACATGAAAGAGCGTCATCGATGACATTGATATATATTAAGATAAGAACAAGTCTGAGCACTGATACCTGGGGCACACAACTTGTGACATTATTCCAGTCCGAGGCTTGGCCATATATTACTACTCGTTGCTAAAACCCAATAAGCCAATTGTCCCATCCATTGAAGAAGGCCCTTTTCTGTGCCCTGAACTTTAAATTTTACCAAGAGACATTTGCAGGGACTTTGTCGAAGACATTCTGGAAATCATGGTAGCGGCTTTACTTTCATCATACCTACTAAAATAGTTATGAACAAAAAATCAAAGAAAACATTTCAAGCATCAACGCTTGTTTCGAAAACCATGCTGTGATTCTTTTATTAATATTTGTTTGTTTTCTTCTAAATAGCTTTCAATTTTATCTCTGATGATTGTTTCGGGCAATTTACATGTAATTGAAGTCAAGCTGATTGAACGATATTGAAAGGTAGTGATTTGTTCACCTTTTAAAAGATAAGAGTTACATTATCCAATTGCCTTTCATTGGATACAATGCTGCTCTGCATTGTATTGTTAAAAAGTAGCGTTAATGGTTTTGATATATCAACTCTTTTAATTATTTCAAAACGTTTGGGGAAATAGAATCAGGTATTAGACTTTAGTTTGTGTATGCTGTGTAGTACATCTATTTTTGTAATTACGATATCACCTAGAATATCATTATTGTTTATTAAAGATGGTGTGGGAAATGGAATCGATTTCAAATCTTCTGTAAATACTGATGCAAAAAAGTTACTGAAACTATTACTAATTTGGACTTTATCATCAACAATAACTTTATTTTCGTTAATTAGTGACACGATTAGATAAATGATCAATGTGCTATTTCTAATAAATCCATACAATTCTTTTCAGTTTGATTTGCTTAAGTTTGCAATACGTGTTTCCATATTTGTCTTACTAAGTTTAATACGTGTTTTGGCCTTACGTCGGAAAGTAAGATAGCTTATCCTGACTGATTCATTTTTTGTTCTACTGAAAGTGTTGTGGACAGTTTATTTTTGGCATGTATGCATGTGCATGTTTATATTTCTGTGTTCCACCATGTAGGCTTATTGTTTTAGGAAGAGCTTCGATTATTCATAGGAATGCAAGAAGAGAGAGATAGTTACATATAGTTACATATATTCGCAGAATGCACAGACCTTGCGGTCCCTACCAGGCAGTCCAGACTAAATGCTAACATAGAATTTACTACAAAATTTGCTTACTGTACTGTATTATGTATGTTATAGTTCCTGATCATGCAAAGTCCAATTTAAAATACGAGAGAGAGAGAGAGAGAGAGAGAGAGAGAGAGAGAGAGAGAGAGAGAGAGAGAGAATGGAGAGAGAGAGAGAGAGAGAGAGAGAGAGAGAGGGAGAGAGAGAGAGAGAGAGAGAGAGAGAGAGAGAGAGAGAGAGAGAGAGAGAGAGAGAGAGAGAGAGAGAGAGAGAGAGAGAGAGAGAGAATCCATCAGTAAACTAAGCAGATCGGCTGGACCCAAGGTATGTGACCAAATGTAACCATGTCATCTCCTTTAGCTCCGTTTATAGCACCCTCCTCAACACGGGAGCCATAAAGGATGAGAGTAAAGCCACCGTCACACCACCACTTTACCGGTAGATGTATCAGAGTCAAAGCTACCTCAAATAAAGTCTACTATCTAACAATTTCCTCTTTCATTATGATTGTAGTATGTATCTAATAACTCCTGAGCATGTACTGTCAAGTCCAATTTCATATACGAATAAAAAGAAGTATCCATCATAATATTATTACAACTTATAATGGATTGAAGGCTCCGTTAAGTGTAGCCGATAGTATTGGTTGTGTGACGCCTGTTTAAACCCCTAGATAGCTATACATCGCTCTTGTCAAGTCACAGTCAAGATTTCGCAGGGTGGAATCTACCCTGTAGGAAAAACAATTAAGCAAACATATACTAGCATTTGCATTTTATTTACGAAACGTATTCGATAACATAAGCAAATAATGTTTATTTGAAAATAACTAACTCCGACAAGCATGTTATACTAAAAACAAAAATAATTATTTAGATTTTGACAAAAATACAATTATAATATTAAATAAATAAATACAAATAAATAAGGCAAACCAAAGACTCTTACATATACTAGATATCCCCTTGTACTTACAACACAACACCACAATGCATATCTTAACCCTTTCGTGTACGAGAAGAAGCACCTGTGTCTTTTTAGTTTTTTTTTTTTTTTTTTTTTTTCTATGTGATTGAGGGAGGCAAAAGGCATAACTGCCTATAACGAGTGCCTCCCCCATAGTTGAAAGAGTGACAGGGCCAAAATCAAGGGACGTTCGTGCCAAAATGCCTGGACACACGGAGTTTGAAGCAATTTAAGTCATAGGAAGAGGGAAAGACTGATTCTGGGAGAGAGTTCCAGAGCTCAGATGTTGAGTAGAAGAAAGTTTGAGAGTAACGTTTCACTCTTGGGTTGGAGAGTTGCACAGAGTAGGGGTGGGATTGAGTTGCAAGACGGGTACCACGTGCCCTACGTAAAGGAGGTGGTATGCACTGGGATAGCTCTGAGGAACACTGATTATTATAGTAGCGATAGAATAGCGAGAGAGATGCAACATTGCGGCGGAGAGAGAGATTGCAGAGAGTTGGTGAGTGGACGGGAGTTAATGATACGAAAGGCCTTCCTTTCAACTTTGTCTAGGAGAGCGGTGTGAGAGGAACCTCCCCACACATGTGAACAATACTCAATACAAGGGCGCACTATGCCCCTGTACAGAGCAAGAAGCTGTGCAGGGGAAAAGAACCCCCTAAGGCGGTTGAGCACACCCAGCTTCTGGGAGGCTGCCTTAGCAAGACTGGTAATATGGTCCTTCCAAATGAGAGCAGAAGAAAAAGAGACACCAAGAATATTGAGAGAAGATGAAGGGTTGATTTTTGTATTGTTGAAGAATAAGGGATAGTCCGCTGGGAGATCCTGACGGGTAGATAGATGGAGAAATTGGGTTTTGGAAGCATTAAAGTTAACAAGGTTTTCTCTGCCCCAATTGGAAATAGTATTTAGATCAGAATTTAAGAGTTCTATGGCTTCATTACGTTTGTCGTTGAGGGATTGCTGGCTGGGGCGTTCTGAAAAACTAATGGAGTAGTGTAAGGTTGAATCGTCTGCGTATGAATGGATGGGAATTAAGGTACAGTTAAGGAGATCATTTATAAAAATTAGAAAGAGAATAGGAGATAGGACAGAGCCCTGAGGAACACCGGAGTTTATAGGGTGAGGAAGTGAACAATGGCCGTCCACAACCGCAGCTATGGAACGGCCGGAAAGGAAATTAGAGACAAAGGCACAGATGGAGGGATAGAAACCGAAGGAGGGTAGTTTAGAAATTAAAGATTTATGCCAGACTCTATCGAAGGCTTTCGATATGTCTAGTGCAATAGAAAAAGTCTCACCGAAGTCCCGAAAGGAGGATGACCAAGAGTTAGTAAGATATGAAAGAAGATCACCAGTAGAGCGACCCTTAAGGAAGCCATACTGGCGATCTGAGAGCAGATTATGAGAAGAGAAATGCTTAAGAAATTTGGAAGCAAGAATAGTTTCAAAAACTTTAGAAAGACAAGAGATAAGAGCAATTGGACGATAGTTGGAGGGTTGAGAGCGGTCACCCTTCTTTGGGACAGGTTGAATGTGAGCAAACTTCAGCATGAAGGGAAGACGTTAGAGGATAGACAGAGACGAAAGAGTTTGCCTAGGCAGGGAGTCAGCACGGAAGCACAGTTTTTGAGAACAACAGGAGGAACACCGTCCGGACCGTACGCCTTATTAGTGTTAAGCCCAGAGAGGGTAGAAAGTACATCTTTAGAAGAGATTAGGATATTAGGCATAAGTAAGAGAGAGGAGGGCGGAGAGGGAGGAATAGCACCGGAATCATCCAAGGTGGAGTTTCTAGCAAAAGTTTGAGCGAAGAGTTTAGCTTTGTCAGAGGAAGAAGTGATGGTTGTGCCATCAGAGTGGGAAAGGGGAGGGAAAGACGAGGAAGAGAAATTGTTGGAGAGGTTTTTGGCTAGATGCCAGAAAGCTTGGGAAGAGCTAGAGTTGGATAGTTCAGTGCATTTATTATTGATGAAAGAGTGCTTGGCAAGTCGAAGAACAGATTTGGCTTGATTCCGGGCAGAAACATATGAAGAATGAGAGTCTTGAGTTTTAAGGCGTCGGTACCGTTTGAAAGCTTCCTCCTTATTGCGGACAGCAGTAGAACAGGCGTGAGTAAACCAAGATTTTTTAGCATTAGTCTGAGAGAAAGAGAATGGAATGTATGCTTCCATGCCCGATAGGATTACCTCGGTAATGCGTTCAGCACTCTCCGAGGGTCCCCGGCCATGGAAGTAGAAATCATTCCATGGGAAATCAAAGTAGTACTGCCGAAGAGCCTCCCAGTCGGCAGCGCCAAAGTGCCACAAGCGCCGCCGGCTAGGAGGATTGGGTGGCTGTACTGGAGAGATAGGACAGGTGACAGAGATAAGTTTATGGTCGGAGGAGCCCAAAGGAGAGAAAAGATCGACAGTATAAGAAGAAGGGTTAGAAGTTAGAAACAGGTCAAGAATGTTGGGCCGATCTCCGATGCGATCCGGGATACGGGTGGGTTGCTGAACTAACTGCTCTAGGTCATTTAGGATAGAAAAGACGTAGGCTTGTTCACCAGGTGGATCAGTAGTGTGAGAGGAGAGCCATTGGCGGTGGTGAACGTTGAAATCTCCTAAGATGGAGATTTCTGAGAAAGGAGAAATGGATAGAATGTGTTCCACTGTAGAGTTTAGATAGTCAACGAATTTAGGAAAGTTGGTAGAGTTAGGGGAAAGATAGACAGCACAGAAATATTTAGTAAGAGAATGACAGGAAAGTTTGAGCCATAAAGTTGAGAATTCAGAGGAGTCGAAATCGGGAACACGAGAGCAAGTGAGTTTGTTGTGCACATATGCACAACATCCGCCTTTGGCTTTGAAACTAGGATAGAGAAAGTAGGAGGATACAGAGAAGGGGTTGCTGGATGTTGCTACAGACACCTGGGTTTCGGTGAGGAAGAGAAGATCAGGTTTGTAGGAGGAGAGATGGTGCTCAACAGAGTGAAAGTTAGAGGAAAGTCCGCGAATGTTGCAGAAATTATAGAAAGAGTAACAGGCCGAGGTCCAGGTAATTGTGTGGGGTCGTCAGGGGATGGTCGGTCGGGTGAGGGGGCATTTATGGTCCCCCCCCCTGGGGACTCCGAGGCTGGGCTAAAATTCATCATTTTGTGTTTTTTAATTTTGGTGTGGAGGAATGAAGTGTGGTGTGCATGTTTAGTGTAGTGAAGTGGATAGGAGGAGGAGGTGTTTGTGAGAGCTAGCTGGATTGCTCTCAGTGTAAATGAGGCACAAAGAAAATCAGTAAGAGAGGCCAAGCAAATGAAACAGGAGTTCCAGCGACTCTTTATCACATGTCTATAACCTCACCTGGGTCTAGCCCTGATCGATTGGTGCCTACAATCTCCCCACCACAAATTTGCCCCATATGCTATGAAAAGCACTACCCTGACACCCTTCAAGCTAAATACCACTCCACGAACCCCCTTCAAGGTAAATATGTACATTGCTCGGTAAAATACTGTCCCGATTGAAGGCCGATTTTTTCTTAATTTACAGGATCGCTATTGTTCGCCCAGAAGAACATGACACTTGGATGGGGGAAAATGTCTTATAATCTCCAATCGAACGCATACAAATCGCCTAACTAATGGGGTGCAAAAGGGTTTGGTCCAAAAATACCACCCACGGATAGATAGGTTTGAGTAGATTATAAGCAAAATATGAAACGGAACTGATTCTCGAGAATATAGCTTTTATAACAAAATGCCACCACTAAACAACACATACCCATATGGTGTGCATGTGCTCAAACTACAGTATGTTCACCCTTAATATAATCTGAACAACTACAGTAGAATACATTAAGGGGCTGCTGGTCAGTTTTGGGTCTATTTATCAACTCGGCGTAGCAGAGTTTGATATCGGCCCCCCCCCCCCCCCCCCCGTATAGTGGGTACCACCGGAAACAAATTTGGTTATAGTATGATATTTTATGGTAATACTTGTGATGATGGTAACCCATTGCGCAGAGTTGGGTATGCCGTTTTGATTTTGGGCAAAACGGCACGTCTACTTTATTTCTATATTAATTGTATTGTTTGATCGCTAGACCTCCATAAAAAAACCTATAAACCCTTTCAAGATAAATTTGTAAATTTTTCGGTATAAAAGTGTCCCGGCCGAAGGCCGGTTCCTCCTATAATTACAGGCTCGATATCGCTCACCAGGAAAATATCGACACCTAAATGGCATGAAAGGTCTTTATGTTCACTGACAAATGGGGCAAAAGGTCTTATAATTTTCAAGCTAATGCTACGAACTTCTTAAAATCTCAAAGCTAATGGGACTAAACATGAGGGATACAAAGCAAGTACCTCCTGTAACGCTGTATAGACCCACACATTATTCTATACCTCCTGTAACGCTGTATAGACCCACACATTATTCTATACCTCCTGTAACGCTGTATAGACCCACACATTATTCTATACCTCCTGTAACGCTGTATAGACCCACACATTATTCTATACCTCCTGTAACGCTGTATAGACCACACATTATTCTATACCTCCTGTAACGCTGTATAGACCCACACATTATTCTATACCTCCTGTAACGCTGTATAGACCCACACATTATTCTATACCTCCTGTAACGCTGTATAGACCCACACATTATTATATCCAAGTTAAACTGTGTATGTACAAATATTATCAGAAACTCGTGACAAGCCATAATTAGTCAGTCGGAGGAATTTAACTGACGAATAATATTGCTTGATGCTAAACCCATTTAATGAATTACGAATTGTTAATTTGTTCGAATTCATATATAGAGGATCATTGTAAATAATAGTTTGTTTTACACTTAAAAGTAAAACGGAAACATTCAAAGATATAGTATTGTTTATAAATATTGCAGATTTCTGGAATTTCTCTTACCTATTTTGTCTCATCAAAAGTAATCCGAAAAATACACGTATGTAAAAGAATAATACATGTTATTTCACACAATTATTAAAACACGAATAACAGTATCACCTCCAAACACAGAATCCGTTTTCTCTAAACGAACCAAATTTCACTAAAATGTATAAATTGTTATGTAATTATAGCTAACAGCCTCCCTCTCCCGCGTCCCCCCTCCCCCCACCCCCATCCGTCCTTAGCCCTCATACCCACCCCTCCACCACCTTGTGTGACGCAACTCATTGGGTACTGTATATATATATATATATATATATATATATATATATATATATATATATATATATATATATATATATATATATATATATATATATACACACAGGGTGATTCAGAATTGCATGCATTAAATTGGAGGACGACTTCCTTGGATAATTTTAAACAACAATGTATCTATCTATGGTAAAATGTCGAATTATACATAGTTTGGCTGTTACAGTACATTTACGATGTTGTATTAATGAGGGTGGAAAGTGAAGGGAAACCCGCATAGATTTTTGAACACATTTATTCACAGTGTGTTCCTCTTTGCAACAGGCTAAAGAAACTGTTTTAAGTGTCCCTCATGTGCCTGCAACACACTGTACTCCTGTACTTAAGACGTGTGAAAAATATCCTCGGAAATCTACTCGGGTTTCCCTTCACTTTCCACCCTCATTAATACAACATCGTAAATGTACTGTAACAGCCAAGGTATGTATAATTCCACATTTTACCTTACTATTGTTATTTAAAACTATCCAAGGAGGTCGTCCTCCAATTTAATGCATGCAATTCTGAATCACCCTGTATATATATAAGTACAATAGTATATAAGCATATTAATCAAGTTTGCACTAATGATAAAACCCATAATCATACGTATTTCACGTACAAACACACACTCACACAAACACATTTAGTTTCAACTTTATAGATTAGTAAGTGTGTCAGTCAGGCTGGGAAGTGGGATCGTGTAAATGATGCTAATTTTCAAATGCTGAAACCTGCTAAAAAAAATATATATTATTGTGGACGCGTGTGTGTGAAAGAGAGAGAGAGGGAGTGTGTATATATATATATATATGTATATAATTATATACAGTATATATATATATATATATATATATATATATATATATATATATATATATATATATATATATATATATATATACTGTATATATATACAGTATATATGAGCGTGTGTGTGTGTGTGTGTGAGTGTGTGTGTGTGTGTGTGTACATAGTACAAATTAATGTGTACGCGAATAATAACAATAGAACAAATAGGTAGATTGCAACAGATATAAATATATATATAGGATACAGGGAAATAGATACTGTAGTTATAGGAAGATACTGACAGTACAAATCAATATATTAACAGACAGGTAGATACACTTTCATCAATATTGGGAGAAATGTATTGGCAATATCTAAATTATTCCACGATAAACACGACAGTCGCTTTTTAATTACAAACTTGCACTCATTCCGACCGGCAAATTACGAGGTTATAAATATTTAATGTTTTTTATCTATTCCCTCGCTGCTTCATCAGGCATTCGTTTCCAGTTTTCTCTAATGATAATACTAATGATCATTATTATTATTATTATTATTATTATTATTATTATTATGATTATTATTAGTGTCAGTATTATTATCATTGTTATTGTTATCAAAATAATAATAGTAATAATAATAATAATAATAATAATAATAATAATAATAATAATAATAATAATAATAATAATAATGATAATAATCTTAATAATAATAATAATAATCTAAATAATAATAATATAAATAATAAAATACAAACAATAACAGTAGTAATTAATATCATCATTGCTGGTCTATTCCATCAGCTCCAGTTCTCCCTAAGGAATGCACTAGCGCCCGGAACACTTTATAAAATTGTATCAACCCGGAAGGGACATCGCATTTACGTTGCTACTTTCTGCAAGGTGAAGATAGGCATTGGTCAGGTCACTTAAGGGGACATGGTTCAGATTTAGGTCATTTTTTGTTCATGTATTTTTATTTCTTCTAGTTTCCTCGCTAAACCTCCATCAACCTTAAAAAAACGCCCTCTAGACCCCCTTTCAAGATAAATTTGTACATTTTTCGGTAGAAAAAATTCCCGGCCGAAGGCCGGTTCCTCTTAAATTACAGACTCGCTATCGCTCGCCCGGAAAATATCGACACCTAAATGGCAGGAAAGGTCTTAAAATTATAGCCTACGTGAGTTGCAGTTGGGATGTGTGTACATGCTTAGATTGATATGCAGGATTCGAAGTTGCATAATAAATCGTAGGCAGTGTCCACCATCCTTTAACTGTCTTCGTGGTGCGATGCATAAGGTGTTGATTTTCGGTGTGAGCGTCCTGGGTTCGAATCCACGGACTGCCTCATGTGTTTGTAAATTTCATTAAGCGAGTTTAGGAGTATAGTTGGTTGTTGGAAGGAACATAATAATTGACAGAAATGGGGCGAAAGTACATTAAATCGCCAAGCTAATGGGGCTAAAGATGAAGGAGAATGGGGTCTAGAAAAGCGACCTATCTTCCCTTAAAGGTATTGAGGGAGAAGCCTTTACAACGGCACCTCGTATCTACTTTTCGAAAAGTGTTGAGAGGGGAGAAGAGGTGTTGGAGAGAGTGTGTGAGGACACTACCCACACATCTCCACCTACAGTACTTTGGCTCGAACTCGGGTCCTCTGTGGTGTGAGCTGGGCGTGGTATCAACTACACAACAGGCCTTTATAATATGAATGTTTGTCTATGCCCACAAAATTAATTTGCCAATGCCAAGATTATATTTGTTTTCTTCTATTTTTCGGGTATATGTATTTATTTATTGAGTCATATATGTGAACAAGTTTCGGTATGTACTGTATATGAATATCATATTTGTGTGGGAATAAGTATGGAATAAGTATGTGGGAATTAGTATGGATGTATAGATCTACATATATGCTGTATGTATATGTTGGATGGAACTCGTTAGCCTTGGTTGTTATCGCCTTCGTTGAAAATATATTAGGTAGTTCAAATAGGACTTCAGAGGCTATCATTCCTTCTAGATTACTAAGCCAGCACAATGTAAGTCAAGAATAGCGTCAGGACTCTAGCCCCTTTTCGAGAACACCAGTCCCTTGACATCCTGTCTAGGGTAGTAAACTTTATAGAAATCCGTACTGCTTACTTGAAGGTGAACCAGGTTGTGGATGATCTAGCCGCACACCACTTTATAAATACAGCCCTAAACAAATATATAAAGGGCCTCTGAGTCTGATAGACTTTAAGTTGAATGGGCATTCCTGTAAGCCCTTAAATACACTTGCATGGGTTGTCCTTCTCACAGAGGACAAGTTCACTTGGGGGCGTTTTGTGTATGGTCACCCTCAGAAACAGTGAACATCTGTATGAAAATAGTATAACTCCTTCCTCTCCAAATCAGCGCCCTTATCGTCTCACAAACGCACATCGTCACTCACAACTAAAAATAAATTATATATTTAATATCTATACCCGGTAGTCCATTCATTATTAGGTAGGTCAGAAATCGTAACCCCTAACCTCTGTAACTAAAAAGAGTTTGGCAAACGAGTTGTAACTTTCACACCTATTCCCTGGCTGACTCTTCCTAAACGGTAGAAATAATTATAAGCTCGATTAATCTGGTTGATATTGAATTACAGTTGTTAGGGGGTCACGTTTTCCGGCCTACCGGAAATATAGTCGTTAATAAATACAGATAGCTAGACAGATACACATATACATAAGTAGATATAGTTAGTACCATAAGACAAATTGACAAGCTTTTCCAGACATGCAATAAACCCGTTATCTATATTGGCAAGTTGTATCCGTCACACTCTATATTTTCCCAACACGTCGCAATGTCCTTTATGGGGGGTCACCGGCTTTTGTTTATCTTTCTCTCCTTTTCTCCCTTTCCCTGGCTTGTATCCATTCGGCCCCATTCAGCCAACTGTTTTAATAGGTTTATCCTCATCCAGGTGTCGATTTCTTCCTGGCGAGCGATAGCGATTGTATGGAGAAATCCGGCTTCGCCGAAGACATTTTTCTATCGAAAAATTTACAAATTTAGCTTGCTGTCAAAACAAAAGTAGATATATGCTGGCTCGCTACCGCTCGCCAGGAAAATATTGACACCTAGATAGGGGTAAACGTCTTAAAACAATAGGCTGAATGGGGCCGAATGGATACAAGCCAAAGAGAGAGGAAGAGAAAGATAAAACAAAAGCGAGGTGGGCTCCCATAAAAACAGCATGCCAGGATATAAAAGTAGATGTTGATGAAGACAGATGGAGATAGATAGATAGTTAGATAGGTAGATAGATAGCTATAATATGCAATCTGAGGTAATAGACAGTTATAGAATATTCAGATAAAGTGCATAATCGTAACTACGAATCTCATAGGTAACCTGCAAAAACAGAATATGCCCACTTAGACACACACACACACACACACACACACACACACACACACCTTCCATTCTCTAAATTGGCAGCTTGTATCTCTCTCACTTTTCATCTCGCCAATACCTTACATCGTCCCTCAAAACTCTCACATTCCCGTCAACAAACTTTGGGGGGAGCCGGAAGAAACGACACACCACCAGCTTCCCACCAGTATTTACGGGGGAAAAAACTTGATGATACGGTGATTATTATAGTTTCTGCAATGTTATAGTTTCTACAATGTTATAGTTTCTGCAATGTTATAGTTTCTGCAATGTTATAGTTTCTGCAATGTTACACACTGATTTATAAAGATAGCTTGCTGATCATTGGTGATATTATATAGAGTATGCGATCTTCATGCATTAAAGGGGGGTCACCTGCTTTTTCTCTTTCTCTCCTTTTCTCTCTTTCTCTAGCTTGTATCCATTCGGCCCCATTCAGCCAACTGTTTTACGACGTTTATTCCCATCCTGGCGAGCGATAGCGAGCCAGCATTGTATGAAGAAATCCGGCTTCGCCGGAGACATTGTTCTATCGAAAAATGTACAAATTTAGCTTGCTGTCAAAACATATATATATATATGCTGACTCGCTACCGCTCGCCAGGAGAATATTGACACCTGGATGGGGGTAAACGTCTAAAAACAGTAGGCTGAATGGGGCCGAATGGATACAAGCCAAAGAGAGGGGGAGAGAAAGAGAAAAAATCGAGGTGGGCTCCCTTAGTGCAAATAAACACACTACCCAAGTAAATACAATATAGTTTTCTAGGCTTATATGATGAGTCCTTTCTCTTAAGGGGGCCTACCTCGTATTTTTGTCTCTCTTTCCCTCTCTCTCTGGGTGGTACATTCGGCCCCATTCAGCCTACTGTTTTAAGATGTTTATCCCCATCTAGGTGTCGATTTTTTCCTGGCGAGAGGTAGCAAGCCAGCATATTTGTTTTAATGTTTATGACAGCAAGCTAAATTTGTACAATTTTCGATAGAAAAATGTCTCCGGCGAAGCCAGATTTCCTAATACAATGCTGACTCGCTATCGCTCGCCAGGAAGACATTGACACCTGGATGGGGATAAACGGGTTAAAAACAGTAGGCTGAATGGGACCGAATGAATACAAGCGAGGGAAAAGGAAAGAAAAACAGCAGGTCACCCCCTTTAATAGGTAGGCAGTATGTATCTCACTTTTCAACCCACCAACACCTCACACCCTCCTTCAAAACCCTCACATTCCCGTCAACGAACTTTGTGGAGAGCTGGGAGGAACGACACCACCACCACCTGCCTCCATAGTATTTACGGAGGAACAGTGTTGATAGAGGGATTATATGAAGATTCTACTGGACTGGTAGTTAAATATATGTTAAGGGAGCCCACCTCACTTGCTTTTTTCTCTTTCTCTCCTTCTCTCTTTGGCTTGTATCCATTCGGCCCCATTCAGCCTACTGTTTTAAGACGTTTACCCCCATCCAGGTGTTAATATTTTCCTGGCGAGCGGTAGCGAGCCAGCATATATATATCTCTGTTTTGACAAAAAGCTAAATTTGTACATTTTTCGATAGAAATATGTCTCCGGTGAAGGCGGAGTTCCCCATACAATGCTGGCTCGCTATCGCTCGCCAGGAAGAAACCGACACCTGGATGGGGATAAACGTCTTAAAACAGTTGGTTAAATGGGGCCGAATGAATACAAGCCAGAGAAAGAGAGAAGAGGAGAGAAAGATAAAACAAAAGCAGGTAACCCCCCTTAAGGTGTTATATGCTATACTGAATAATTATGCACAGTGAGTAACAAGATCACCGACAGTTTACACGAGTATAAATATTTAAAAAACGGTGAATATACACGATATCTACAATGCCATAATACAGAACAAAGTTATACAGTACATCTTTAATATAGAAGGAACAATTATACAGTATTTAAACTGCATAATTGGTATCTACAGTATTGTACATGGAGTCCTTATTTATGAGTATTGTACATGGAGTCCTTATTTATGAGTATTGTACATGGAGTCCTTATTTATGAGTATTGTACATGGAGTCCTTATTTATGAGTATTGTACATGGAGTCCTTATTTATGAGTATTGTACATGGAGTATGAGTATTGTACATGGAGTCCTTATTTATGAGTATTGTACATGGAGTCCTTATTTATGAGTATTGTACATGGAGTCCTTATTTATGAGTATTCATGGATTTGTGTGGATGTCTAATTTGATTAATTCACACCTTACAAAGCTACTTACTTCAATATGGATATATCAATAGGTGAGGGATTCTTTCTACAGGCTGAAGCAATATCAATATCTCTGACTAAATCCAAAAAATAGTCTGAACAAAATGTGAATCATAGTTGCATTAATTATTGTTGTATGTGTATATGAGTAAAGTATATAGAGAACACAGTTATATAATACAGACTGTATAAGTAATAATGTTCTGCAACACACCCACGATACCTTTAAGGGGAGATGGGCCGGGTTATTTTTTTTATTTTTATTTTTTATTTGTTTGCCTATTAATTCATGTATTCTTATATTTCTTAGTTTCCTCACTAGACCTCCATCATGCTTAGAAAAACACCCCCTAGACCCCTCTTCAAGAAAAAATTGTAAATTTTTCGATAAAAAAATGTCATGGCCGAAGGCCGATTCCTCTTAAAATTACAGGCTCGCTGTCGCTCGCCAGAAAAAAATTGACACCTAAAAAGCACGAAAGGTCTAAAAATTGATAACGAAATGGGGCGAAAGGTGTTAAAATCGCTAAACTAATGGGCCGAACGTCTTAAAATATAAAAACCAATGGGACTAAACACGAGAGAGAAAAGGGACCATAAAAACAGCCTATGTACCCTTAAGGTAAATAATTAATTATCCCAAATATTAAAAAAAAAAAAAAAAAAAAAACAAAAAAAAAAATCAGCTTCGAACCTATCAGAATCAAAGATTCAAAACTTTGCATTAATTTCATCCTAATTATGCGAGAATCTGATTAAATCATCTGTGGGTTGATAAGTATACCAGTAATATTGCAATATGATTGGAAACAAATCATTGATATAAGCTTGATTACCTTTGTGTAGGTGACAATACTAAGACACAGGATTGTATACGTTTGTCTTCCTTATTGTGAATATGGATTTATGATACAATATATTATTATATCGGTTAAATATTATCCAGAAAAGTACGACTGCCTTGGTTCTCCCTATATATAATTTCGCTTCACTAAGTGTAGTTAATTGTCTTTGAATTTACTCTGCTTGGAAGGAATAACGCATGCATTCATAAGTTGTCTGTGCTGTTTTGAGTTAGTTTTGTATACATGTTTGGCATGTTAACCCTCTCAGGATCGATGACGCACTTTTGTTTTGTGTTCTGGCTATTATTAGACGATTTTATTCAGAATAGGAAGGGCATAGGGAAGTCAGAGGGTTGATTGAGATAGTCTATACAATTTTAATACCCACAGATCCTTCCCAAGCTACATAAAATCGTCTAATGATAGCCAAAAATAAACTGCTAAAACGCATCAGAGCTTCAAAGGGTTAAAATGTTCAAGTTCTTAAGCCTAAAAGCTTATCATAATAGGAAAAAAACACCTTTCAATGGTGCTAAATTGTGTATAACTTAATATTCATATGTTCTGTATATTAGATTGTTCCAATTGTATAGATGTTTTACTTTAATATAATAGACTCTCTCTCTCTCTCTCTCTCTCTCTCTCTCTCTCTCTCTAGGTCAGCATTTTAGGTAAATTGTTTCAATAAGGTGACATTTTACTGTTAACATATGTAAATGCTCTCATTCAATATAAGAAATAAGAGTTAGATTGCAAGGATTAACCCTTTAACTGCTCTCACCTGTGTGTGTGTTGCCTTGGTATTGGGTATCATGTTGGTGGGTGGTTATCATATGAGGGTATTATCTCAACAGTCTGTGATTGGGAAGATGCCCTAGCTAACAATAAGGAGGGTCACCTGATTTCTTTGTCTTTCTCCTCTTTTCTCTCTTTCTCTGGCTTGTATCCATTCGGCCCCATTCAGCCAACTGTTTTAAGACGTTTATCCCCATCCAGGTCTCGATATCTTCCTGGCGAGCGATAGCGAGCCAGCATTGCATGGAGAAATCCGGCTTCACCGGAGACATTTTTCTATCGAAAAATTTACAAATTTAGCTTGCTCTCAAAACAAAAATACACATATGCTGGCTCGCTACCGCTCACCAGGAAAATATTGACACCTGGATGGGGGTAAACGTCTTAAAACAGTAGACTGAATGGGGCCGAATGGATACAAGCCAAAGAGAGCAGGAGAGAAAGATGAAGAAAACGCGAGGTGGGCTCCCTTAATGTCAAGAATACCGGTATAACCATTGGTGTGACTCAGCCTTTGCAGTTATCATGGAAGAGGATAAACCAATGTAGATAATATATATATATATATATATATATATATATATATATAGATATATATATATATATATATATATATATATATATTTCCTTAAGGGAGCCCACCTCGCTTGTTTTCTCTTTCTTTCCTTCTCTCTTTGGCTTTTATTCATTCTGCCCCATTCAGCCTACTGTTTTAGGACGCTTACCCCCATCCAGGTGTCATTATTTTCCTGGCGAGCGGTATCGAGCCAGCATATACTGTATATATTTTTGTTTTGACAGCAAGCTAAATGTGTACATTTTTCGATAGAAAAATGTCTCAGGCGAAGCCGGATTTCTCCATACAATGCTGGCTCGCTATCGCTCGCCAGGAAAATATTGACACCTGGATGGGGATAAACGTCTTAAAACAGTTGTCTGAAAGGGGCCGAATGGATACAAGCCAGGAAAAGAGAGAAAAGGAGAGAAAGATAAAACAAACGGTGAGCCCCCTTAAATACTATGGTAAGCAACACTAGAGTCAGCACCGCACCAACATCATCATCCTTCCTAAATATATCAACAGAACAGTCGTCATAATCAAGAGTTTCGACTACAATTAGCATGAAGGAAGATAGAGTTATATATTGATTTGATTGTGTAATGTATTTATTATTATCTATTACCTGTTGTTAAGGGGAGGTTTTTAGTGTGTTTCCTAGACTTCCATCAAGCTTGAAATTACCGGTACACCCCCTTGACCCCCTTTCAAGATAAATTTTTACATTTTTCGGTAGACAAATGTCCCGGCCGAAGGCCGGTTCCCCTTAAATTACAGGCTCGCTATCGCTCGCCAGGAAAAAATCGACACCTAAATGGCACGAAAAGTCTTAAATTGACAGAAATGAGGTGAAAGTTCTTAAAATCGCCAAACTAATGGGGCGAACGTCTTATAATATCAAAAGCAATGGGGCTAACCATGAGGGAGAAAGGGGTCAAGAAAAAAATCCCTCAAGTGGAAATCTCCCCTTAAGCTTGCGAGCATTTGACTTGTTCCCATTCCAATTACTCTGACAATACAAAGCTTGTACAGTCGGTCAAATAAGTGATGTAGCAGCACCAAGTATATTTCGATCAATAGTTGGTATCAGAACTATCTACGCACGTCTTCATCATTTCGAGAAGGATATACAAACATTTACCTATCTGTGCACACCCTATTCAACATCTGACAGACATTAATACAATATACAGCGAGCAAAATGTAATGACAGCGGACACACGACTTATTTGGCCAACTGTACATACAGATATGACGTTAATTGTAAACTATGTGATACAGGGACGTACCAATTTCATATCTGCCGATCATTAATTAAAACATCGGCTGCTGCCGGAATAAACATGTCGTCAGATTTGTTTTTATCTTTCTCTCCTTTGCTCTCTTTCCCTGGCTTGTATCCATTCGACCCAATTCAGCCAACTGTTTTAAGACGTTTATCCCCATCCAGGTGTCAATATTTTCCTGGCGAGCGATAGCGAGCCAGCATTGTATGGAGAAATTCGGCTTCGCCGGAGACAATTTTCTATCGAAAAATGTACACATTTAGCTTGTTGTCAAAACAAAAAAATATATATGCTGGCTCGCTACCGCTCGCCAGAAAAATATTGACACCTGGATGGAGGTAAGCGTCTTAAAACAGTAGGCTGAATGGGGCCGAATGGATACAAGCCAAAGAGAGAGTGAGAAAAAGAGAAAAAAAAAACGCGAGGTGGGCTCCCTTAAAAACAAAATGAGTAAAATGACTTATGTAGGTCACTTTATATTTGTAGCACCGGGTCTGGCTACTCCAACATGCCATAAGGTAAAGGGATAGTGGTTATATTTTGGTTTACATAGTTGATGATGTTGATAGTTCATTGATGTTATACTTTCCTCGCTAGCCCTCCATCTACCAATAAATAAACAACCCCCTAGACCCCCTGGCAAAATACATTTGTACATTTTTCAGGTAGAAGAATATTGTTATCACCCAGGAACTAGATAACAAAAACACGGCGACCCCTCTTAAGGGGAGATCTCCACTCGAGGGATTTTTTTTCTTGACCCCTTTCTCCCTCATGTTTAGCCCCATTGCTTTTGATATTATAAAACGTTTACCCCATTAGTTTAGCGATTTTAAGAACTTTCACCCCATATTAAGACCTTTCGTGCCATTCAGGTGTCAATTTTATCCTGGCGAGCGATAGCGAGCCTGTAATTTAAGAGGAACCGGCTTTCAGCCGGGACATTTTTCTACCGAAAAATGTACAAATCTATCTTGAAAGGGAGTCAAGGGGGTGTAATTTAAAGCTTGATGGAAGTCTGAGAAACACACTAAAAACCTCCCCTTACCTGCCACTTCCTGTAAGGGGTTCAATATTAGAAAGCACCACATCCCGTTCACAAATATATATATAGTTAGAGACTATATTGACCTGGAGAAACTATATATGCATTAAGGGGAGGAAGACCGTTTTGCTGGACCCCCTTCTCCCTAATGTTTAGCCCCACTAGGTTTGAGATTAGAAGACGTTCGGCCCATTAGTTTGGCGATTTTAACACCTTTCGCCTCATTTCGTTGTCAATTTAAGACCTTTCGTGCCATTTAGGTGTCGACTTTTTCCTGGCGAGCGATAGCGAGTCTGCAATTTCAAGAGGAACCGGCCTTTGGCCGGGAAATTTTTCTACCGAAAAATTTACAAATTTATCTTGAAGGGGGGTCTAGGTTGTGTTTTTCTAAGTTTGATTTAGGTCTAGGGAGGAAACTAAACAAAATATATGAATACATGAATTAATAGACCAAACAAACGGCCAGTCTCCCCTTAACTTGTCAACTTGTTACCCATATAATGTTTACGTTTACAATGTAAATACTTACAGTAAGAACGAGACGCGTTGAGCAGAGAGCGGCAGCAGGTGTGTGATCCAATTAACCTCACACCGCCAGCACACACACACACCTTTCCAGTCCAGAAAAATATATATATATCCTTAGAGATAAAACTTATAACTCTATTCTATACGTATTACATTAAAGGCCGAATTCTTGAACTTTGGGTAGGAATCTGAGTTGACATAGCGCTGTTATAACCCGCATGGTATGTATCCCGGGTAGCGCTGGAAGACGTCAGGGAAAGGCTACACAGGAATTTGGTATCACTTGAAAAAGGCGATCGACGCATCTCAAACACTGTAGCGATACGCCATGGAATTAGCGTGATTTAGCGTAGTTTTGGGCATGTTTTCCCGGGAAGCGTATGAAGCGTGGGAATAAAGCAGAGAGCGTGGGAGAGCGGCGGTAGTAGCGGTGGCGGCAACTCCGCTACTGAGGGAAAGAGAGAGAGAGGGAGAGTGTGAGAGAGTGAGGGGAGAGGAAGGGATGGGGAAGGTGGAGGGAGGCTGGCTCAAGCCAGGCGGGAAATTTTGAAGTGCGGCAAACAGGTGGGTTCTATAGTAAGACCCGTTCCGCACACTTGTAACTCTTATAAAGCTACTTTCATATATGATATTTTGTCTATTATGAGTATATTGTATAATGGCAAGTATAATATGCAATATTTTTAATGACTGAAATATATTTTTGGAGCTTTGCATTTTTAAACTGATACGGTATATAACCATGAGAGCCAAATTACAAGTATATAGCTATTTAAGAGCAGCCTGTATGTGTTGCAAGTTTATTGGACACATTAATAATCAATTATCTCCAAGGTTTTAGGCGAACTATATATTTCCACTGTACACAAGAACATCCAGCATAGGGGTACGGGATTCTGTAAAAGACTTAAGTAGGTATCACACGAGCGCTTTTTCCCTCAACATTTATCCTTAACACTGGTCCGGCAGCTTATGTGGTCAACATATATAGTATTTCAGTTGCCTAAATCCATCAATCATTAGTCTAGTTTCCGATACCAGTGCAAAATATTCCAGAAATGTTGCCAGAAAAATGTTGATCATCGAATGTTGACTATAAAAGCTCTCGTGTGATACCGGCTTTACTGGCTCAAAAGTTATAGATCCATTACCCGAGTTTATAGATAACCTTGAGAAGTTTAACCGATCAAGTTTTGTAGTTTAAGGGGAAATGGGTTGTTTTTCTGGACCCCCTTCTCCCTCATGTTCATCCCCATTAGTTTCAGATTTTAAGATGGTTGCCCCATTAGTTTGTCGATGTTAAGATCTTTCGCCACAGTTCTTTGTCAATATTAAGACCTTTCGTGCTATTCAAGTGTCGATTTTTTTTCCTGGCGAACAATAGTGAGCCTGTAATTTTTGGCCGGGAAATTTTTCTACCGAAAAATGTATAAATTAATCTAGAAGGGGGATCTAATGGATGTTTTTATTTAAGTTTGATGGATGTCTAGATAGGAAACTAGAAAAATAATAAATAAATTAAAAAAATCCACCAAAAAGTGAACTATCTCCCCTTAACTAAAAATCACCGTAACTTATAGATAATGGAGAATATCTGTCAACAGGACTTGCAAACACTACACCTTACCTGGATGGGCAGGTAACTCTGAATCCCTGCCACTACACACCAGAGCATGGCATAGGTAAACTAGAACCCCTCTCACACTCAGCTGGAGGATCCACTACTTACCTGAGATTACGGGGAGATGGGTCGTTTTTCTGGGTCCCTTTCTTCCTTATGCTTATCCCCATTAGTTTTGAGATTTTAAGACGTTTGCCCCATCCTTTCGCCCCATTTCTTTGTCAATTTTAAGACCTTTCGTGCCCTTTAGGTGTCATTTTTTCCTGGCCAGTCATAGCAAGCCTATAATTGTGGAGGAACCGGCCTTCGGCCGTGAAATGTTTCTACCGAAAAATGTACAAATTAATCTCGAAGGGGGATCTAATGGATGTTCTTTAAGTTTGATGAAGGTCTAGGGAGGAAACTAAAAAATAAATTAATATATAAATATATAGACCACAACAAATATATAGACCACAACAAATAACCACTGTTCCCTTAATAGTAATATATAGACCACAACAAATAACCACTGTTCCCTTAATAGTAATCAAGAATATATCCCGCCATAGACCAGAGCGACTACACCTAATCCGACTGTATAGATGATGTATGTACACTCGGATGCCATAGTCTCTAGCCCACTCATAATAATTTGTTGATCCCGTATATGTACACTCGGATGCCATAGTCTCTAGCCCACTCATAATAATCCGACTGTATAGATGATGTATGTACACTCGGATGCCATAGTCTCTAGCCCACTCATAATAACTTGTTGACCCCGTATATGTACACTCGGATGCCATAGTCTCTAGCCCACTCATATTAACTTGTTGATCCCGTATATGTACACTCGGATGCCATAGTCTCTAGCCCACTCATAATAACTTGTTGATCCCGTATATGTACACTCGGATGCCATAGTCTCTAGCCCACTCATAATAACTTGTTGATCCCGTATATGTACACTCGGATGCCATAGTCTCTAGCCCACTCATAATAACTTGTTGATCCCGTATATGTACACTCGGATGCCATAGTTTCTAGCCCACTCATAATAACTTGTTGATCCCGTATATGTACACTCGGATGCCATAGTTTCTAGCCCACTCATAATAACTTGTTGATCCCGTATATGTACACTCGGATGCCATAGTTTCTAGCCCACTCATAATAACTTGTTGACACCCTATGTTTTTCTTTATGCAATTATAACTATCAGGATTGATTTTTGGATAAAACTTGCTTTTCAATATATAGTATTTATAGTTATAGTTGATGTATAGAAAACTATATTCATAGATTCGTTTCCAGAGAGGTACGTCCATTACTAGAAATTGGTGAAGTCCACGAATGTGTATAAGTGGACTAGAGACTATGGTATCCGAGCGTACCTTCCCTCCATGATTTACATTAATCTTGTTATCCTAAAATTACCTCTACTTTGGCCAATTTTACAACTTAATTGCTGTTTTTTGCGTATGCGATTACCCAATTTGACCTAGTCATTAATTTGGTAAGATTATACAGTACCGGTATACGTAAAATCATGTTCCTCAATATTTAATATATTATTGAATATTTGGTGATTATATGTGCCTAACTATAAACTAATAATTTGAAGTATATAATTGACTTTAAATTCGTTTTATTTATCATCCATTATTTTGCACTTGATGATATGGAACTTTGCAAAAATCCAAGACCATTATGTCATTTCTCTTGCCTGACCTTAAAGTTAACCTAGAGTCACTCGATCTTAAAGCTAGAACCATCACCGTCTATAATAGCCTAAAACTAACTTAGAATCCGTGAACAAAATAATAATAATAATATTAATATCCCTTTTTATTTGTTTAACTTTATTGGTGTATGGGACTGATGGTGGCACAGAGGAGGGAAGGGATTTTATAGATAAGTACAGTTGCGTCTATTCTACCACAAACACTTTTTTTTAACTCCCTCACAAAAAAAGAAAACAAAGGAAAACTGACAAACTGAAAAACTCAAATTTTCGTGAGAGGACCCATTATACCAATCATATTTTCCCCAGAATTATAATAGGTAAAGTGTGTGTTGCTTTAATATCCCCGGGAATCACATCAATAGTTCAAAATAGCAATAATCAGAGATTGTTCTAGGATATGGCTGCATTAAACGCACTGTTCTCTGTTTCGTGCATTTTCACAATATGCTCTGTATAGGAAATGGGTTGATAGGGAACATTTATAACCTCATCTGGCCAAATTATATTTACGATTTGGTAGGCTATGTTACGTTATAGTTACGTTGCATTTGGTTGTGTAGAGAATTTAAGTGGTGGTCAGCGAGGTGGGTTAGGTGGCGTAATTCACACTATTAATTAAGAGAATTTGATGGAATGTTTCATATTCACTATAACTGTATGTCATTCATTTAGCGATGAACATATATTCCTAGCTACACATCCTTTTCCATTCATAATATATTTTTCTACTCCTACATATTTTTCAGTTCTAAATTTTCGATCATTAACCATTGACTCAGAAAACAATGTACAGGAAATAATGACATTCCAGTACTTACATGATTTACTACTATAATCTGATCTTATAGCTGTAAGGAACATTTGGTTGGTGTTACCTTAAGAGGTTAAGATTTGGTTTTATTGTTGTTTGGTTGATTGATGATTCTGGGTCGATTCTCGTAGCTTCTCTCGTAGATTGGTAGATATAAGATAGTTGTGATAGATAATTGCCGCCACCACCTTTACCACATATATTTAGGGTAAAGGAAACTAGTAATTCAGCCACTAGTTTATTACTGAGTAATGAAGACTTGATATAAAAACAGGATCAAACTTCTAATACAGGAACAAAGGATGATTAAAATTTACAGGGAGGATTCCCCATGTGGGGAGAATATCTTCAGTCCTCTTATCGAGACCAAATCCTCCGTGTAAGTGATCTAAAAACCTTTCTCATACTTCTCTCTTCCTTTCTCCCCACGGCCCACACCGCACAGAGGTGAGTGGAAAATCCCATGAACACTTCCGTATCACGTGAGCAAGGCATGTTGATCCCTAGAGTGTTGAGTTGGGTGCAGCATAACACTGACAAGACAAAACAAGACCAGGAAGTCACATTGATACAACCTCCTAGATGTACAGTCACCCTCTTAAATATACAATTCACTGCAAGTACCTTAAAATTATATGAGAGTTATAATAATGATTCCTATAATAATTACCAAACATAACAAGTAATATAGCTAACTCAAATATATGTTCATGACACACCACTGTCAACCACCCCATAGACTGCAAGGAATACCTTAGTATACCATGACTCATTCCTTCAATATATTTATGTATTATTATATTTATGTACGATTTTATAGAATTACAAAATTATCTGTGGGAGTCAGTCAGTTATTTGAAAACGAGTTTACCAATTATATTTCTATAGGTTCTTCCTAATCTGTAATGTAGCGCGGTTGGTAGAGCATTCGCCTGCAAACCATGAGGTCAAGGGGCGAGTCTGTTAGCCCGTTTTAGCCATATCCCGTCACCCCAACAACTTCCATATTTTTGTCATTAACCTAACCTAACAACCTAACCTAACCTTGGGGCTGCCATGCCCAGACCCCCGCTGGTCTTTGCATTGATATAGAGGATGACATGATACTAAAATAACGGTGGAAAAGAGGAACAAATAGATCTCCACTGATTTAAGATGGCCAACTTTCTCTTATTTAACCCACATGCTTTATTAAAAACAAATTGAATTTCCGCAGGTAGGACTATTGACAAATATAGGAATGATTTATGGGTCATGAAGATTGTATATAAGCCTATGTTACAAATATTGAGATATCTCGCGCATGTGTAAATAGAAAATAATTCCAAATTAAATATGTAGCATATCCGTTATTATTAATTCCCCCTTTTGTAACAGCCCCAATAGTTTAGGAAACGTTATTGCCGAAGGTGTGTGAGTGTGTGTAGCCTAAGTTTGTATCAGTCATTGTTGTTAAGCTTGACTGTGACCATTTTCTATGTACAGAATATCAAAGAAAATGTTCCTTCCTTGCCGAGCTAATGTAATTTGATATACAATACCACGCACTCACAACTACACATTCCTTCAACAACAACATGCCCTAGAGTGTTGTGGCTTGTACTGAAGGGTGCATATCGAATAAATAACACCAGACAGTGAATATATGATATTGATATGATATTGACATGATATGAGATTTAGGAAGGCACTAACCTATGCATAACATAGTTCATTTGATCATCCATTCTTAGCAACAACTCCCAAAACAATCCCGGTAAATATTTAGAAAAATTAAGTACTTAACTGAAATATGGGGTTATTTTCCCTTAGACTTTCTCACGTCAATATGATAAAGTTACCTGCGATTAATAGATGTTTTAGTTTATGGACACTTAGCCTGACCAACATAACTTAACTTAACTTATAAGTCGTATTTCATGAAAAAAGTATACAATTTCATCTATATCAGTAATTATACAAATATTTATTTATTCAGTATAAAGTATATACCGTAACACAAATTAATAAAATTGAATGGTTAGAGCGTGACATACTGTATATGAAATAATACTCAATAAAGACTTTGATTTCTCCCCAAATCATGTGACGTAGAAAATGTAGAAAAGCATCACCGCATATTGTACCAGCGTCACACGAGTAAGATTATCGACTATATATATCAGAGCCATAAATCGTCCTCAAGTTATCATCTTATTTTCATTGATTAGTTAAAATAGGACTTCAGAGGCTATCAACCCTATTGGACTATTAACCCAGAACACTAAGTAAAGAATACCGTCAGGACTGGAACCTCTCTTCGAAAATTCCAGTCCCTTGTTTTCATTGACCAGACCAGATGGCTGGAGTAAAGTAGGAAAGAAGAGCAATTGGACAGAGGAAGAACATACGGAGAAGTGATTTCATTTGTTTTTGGGTTTTTTCCCTAGCGGGGGAAGGGGAGGAAGGAAGAGGTGTGGGCGGGGAGAGGTAAAGTCAGAAATATGAAGGAAAGGAGGAGAGTAAAAGTTGGCGGGCATACCGCCTTGCTGTGTTTTTGTATATGTGTTTTGTTTTGTTGCAAGTGGTATTTTTTTAGTGTTCTTCTTGTGTAGCTAGCTAATAACTATGTGTTTGACTTAATTTTAGTTTGATACTTTACGTCTTATTTAAGTTGTTTTGATAATGTTAATTCTAAAAGATATTTCTTTCTTTGTTATGATGCCTTAATAGATAGGTTCAGGTTCTATTATGTTATTTATTATTTTGAGACTGCTTGGGAACCATTTGTGAAATTGCCTTTCTTCTATTACTTCTTGGTCTTCTTTTATTTTCTCTAATGTTGGGTCCTCTAGATAATCTAGATGTGCCCATATTTTTTTAGCTTGATTGTGAAGCCGGATGTTAAGTGGAAGTGTGTTTGTTGCCTCGTGTATTTGTCGTGTTGTCATTGTATAAGGATATGTCTGATTTGTGGAAAATCTTAGTGCTTTGTTTTGTATTTTTTGTAGTTTCCTTAGTTGCGTTCTACTTAGTGTGTGAGTTGGAATTGGTGGATAATCAAGAATAGGTAGTATTATTGCTTTTACAAGGTGGGTTTTAATTTGTGTTCCCATTTCCCTAAATCTATATAGTTTATGGAGGGCAACATTGGCTTGTTTCTTTCTTTCTGTTGCATGTTTTATATAGCCTGTGGTGCTTATATGAAGTCCTAAGATTTTACCTGCATTTTTATTTTCAATTATTTCTTGGTTTATTATAATGTGTTCCTTATTTTTTACTGCAAGTTGAATTATTGTGAATTTATTAGTGTTTGTTTTTATATTCCATTCTTTTTCATAGTTGTTAATGATTTCTGCTTCTCTCATTGTTTTTCTTGCCATTATTGCCCTTGATGGTCCTGCGTATCCTACAATCTGTGTTATATCGTCTGTGTATGAAATGTTTGTGCCTGTTTGTGAAGGTGGTGTATCTGAAGTGTAGTTTATGAAGAGAGGTGGAGAGAGACCTGCTCCCTGTGGGACCCCACAGCCAATTGTAAAACTGTCACTCAGGGTTGATTTGATTTTTACTTTTGCTTTCCTGTCGTCTAGGAAATTACAGAGTAGTTTTTCTATTATTATTGGTAAGTTTAAATTGAGGATTTTGAATTTCAATCCTAAGTGCCAGACTTTATCAAAGGCTTTTGAGATGTCCCTCAGGATGATGTGGCATTGTCCTTTGTAGCTTTGTAGTGATTTCATTTATTTTGCTGTTCATTCTTATATTTAATTGGACTGCACACGAGTAGTAGCTCTAATATACAACATCTAGTCATAATGAAGGAGAACATTGGCGGATAGTACACTTCTTCTGTTTTTCACTAGAATATTGTGGCTCCGATACACCCGCTGTAATAGTGCTCGTGTGACACACAAACTTTACGGTTGATTTGCACGAAAACCTTTTCCCTCATTTATTTATCCACAACTGTGATCGGGCAATTTCAGGAGTATACGTTTATAAGATTGTTGTCACCTATATGTTTAGTTCCTCATAGCAGTGCAAAATAGTATAAACATTTTGCCAGAATAAAGTTACCTATCAAAAGTTGTTGGAAAAAGCCGTAATAACGATTGAAAACTCACGCATTATTTGATGACACGTTTTCAATAGCATGTTGACTATAATATAGACGATTGTATTCAGTTAGAAAGGACTTAGAGGGAGCCAAAGGGTAAATAGGTCATAATAATATAAGGTAAGAGGTAATATTTGTTAGGTTAGGTTAGAATAGGATTAGGCTAGTTAAGATGAATTAGGATATGTTAGGTTCGGAAATGTTATTAAGTTGGGATAGAGAGAATTACGGTATAGAGGGCTTCGATATTCTAAAGTACGTTTGATAGTAATTTGGCTAGGATTGCTTATGACAGATTTTAGAATAGGATTGATTAGGTTAAGTTAACCCTTTCTGTAACCATGTCGCTATTCATCTGATAGCTCTCATTAAACGATTTTATTCAGATTAGAAAGGAATCATGAACGTTAAAATGTTAATTGAACTGGTATATCAAGCTCAATAGACTCATGCAATATTAACCAGAGGCAAAGACCTCCCGACTATATCAGAGATGTTCTGATTGAGAAAATACAATAGAAGAAATCCTAAGATTGTTAACTACTGGATTTTACTCACTGAACTCTTTAGCTAAGTATCAAAGAATATTAAGCCATTCTCTATACAATGACGCAATTCTTCCTTATTTTAATCATTACACGATTGTATTCGGTTAGGGAGGACCTGTACGAGTCAGAATCTTAACTAGCATATGTAGTATTCATTTGTTTCAAAGAGGCTGTTTTTAAGCTGAATAAATGTTTTATAATAGCCAGAATAATAAAATAATGGGTTATACTGTAGTATTGAATAGATAAAGTAGTAAGAAAGGCTACATAACCTAGCCTAAAATGTGGTATTTAAGATTATGGTGAGAAGTGAAGAACAACGTTGGAACGATGTGTAAGCAAACGCCAATCGTCCGCAGGTCATCGCAATGAAAGAACTCCTGTTAAACAATAAGGGAAGGGATGTATTCTCAGCTACCACACTACGCTCAATCCGATAGTGATTACCATCCATCGTTTCGAAGAAAACTATGAGATGGTATAATAAAAGAGGGGAATCATTCTGATTGGTCGGTCGTGAAACTCATATGACGGTGTTCCCGATAAATCGGGTTGTGTGTTGACTGAAGCCCCTTTCACACAGCCGTCCTGACACTCCCAAGGAGCGAAATTGAATTGTCGCGTAAATTTATGGAAGACAGCCGGACGACAATGGTGTGGGATGACAGCCATTCATACGTTAAACGAACACAGGGATTCTGTGTGTGTGTGTGGGTGGATGTGAGTATGTTGGTGCCAGTGTTTATGTGTGTGTGTGTATGCGACGGTGTGTTTGTGTGTGTATGTTAGTGAGTGACCCTCTTAATATATGTGTGAGTATGGGGGTGGTGTGGATGGTTAGCGAGTGCATGTATGTGTATAGAGTATGTGTGGGGGGGATCAATCAGTGTATGTATGTGTATATGTGTGCCTTGTGTGTGTTTGTGTTGGTGAGTGTGTGTGTAGTTATGTGTGTGTTTATATACTGTTATGTATGTGTATCCAGTTTTGCCGTATTGAATCCCGTATTGAATCCTGTATTGCAAGCTTAAGTAAGTCAAATCCAAAAGAATTCTATGGATATATTAGGAATAAAAAGGTTATAACATCTCATATTGAACCACTTACTAATGAAAAGGGAGATCTTGTCGATGATGAAGTCTAGAGGAGTGATAGTCGCAATAACTGTTTTGGCACAAATAAAAACAGTGGGGGAAGCCAGGCAAATTAAAAAGGAATTCCAACAACTCCTTATCATATTGTGTTGTCTACAGTATGTCTATGTCTATGTAGCCTCCGTGGTTACTGTGTTACGAAAGAAGTGTAAACAATCTCGCCTCCAACTACCGAACAGAAACAGATTTTCCATTTCCGATTTTGTTAGCTCAATAAATGATACATGCAATGTAAAACGAAGAACAGTCTTTTAATAGATTCATAATATCCTGTTGTGCTTTATAGATACATAATAGCTTGGTACGGGAGATGTGTCTCTCTCTCCACAGTCAACAGTGACGACGTTGGAGGGTTATTTTTTTTGCTCAGCCGCGTACATTTAATATGAGCGTACTTACGTATTTGTTTCCTCAATTGTGGTTAGAGCGTAGTTTTATTTCGCGTAGATAAATTGCGCGTAATTTGAGGGTTCACTGTATATCAAAGCTACTATAGATGTGTGTTGGTATCTGAGATAATCCAGTGTGTTTCATGTTCACTTTTAATCCACAATCTACAGTATAGAGTCTAGCGAGAACACAAATAATATTATAGTCTGCCGTGAAAAAGTTAAGCCGCTTTACAGAAAACGGTTGGGATTTGCAAATAGGCCGGGAAGTCAAGCTAAAAATGAGAATGTATGAAGAAAGGAATAATACATTAGTTATATTTTCGTTCAGTTTAGATTGAATGGTCAGATAAGGGTACACACACACACACACACACACACACACACACACACACACACACACACACACACACACACACACACACACACACACATACACACACACAAATGCGCAAACACACACGCACACTAATAAAAAAACTCAAGATAAATACATCGCCTGAACCCAACACAATCCCACCTAGAGTTATGAAGGAAGCTAAATGTGAGCTCTCCAAACCACTGACATTGTTTTTCAATAAATCCTTGAAGTCTGGGACTATGCCTGATGATTGGAAGCTTGCTAACGTAACACCGATATTAAAAAAAAGGGCAGGAAATCTTTACTTAGTTACTATCATCCAATTAGCTTAACCTCAGTTGTCTGTAAATGGCTAGAAACACCATAAGAGACAGACTCGTAAGTTATATCTATTTATCTATCTATCCCCTTAATAGGAGTGGCCATACATAAAATTCCCCCAAGTGGCCCTATCTCCCCTGTAAGAGGGACAACCCATGCCAGTTTACTGAAGGACTTACAGGATTAGCCACTCAATTTAGGGTCCGTCCGACTCAGAGGCCTTTTATGTATTTTTTAGCACTATTTGTCTACAGTGGTGTGCGGCTAATCCATCCACTAACCTGCTTCACCCTAAGGTGGCAGTACGGATTTGTATACGGTTTACTCCCCTAAACAGGTTGCCGACCAAGGCTGACGAGTCTCATCCACCCGGATTGTTATGAGGTTATCTCTCGTAAGTTACTAAGAGAAAAACACCATACTAAAAGATACTCAACATGGCTTCCGTAACAAACACCATACTAAAAGATACTCAACATGGCTTCCGTAAACACCATACTAAAAGATACTCAACATGGCTTCCGTAAACACCATACTAAAAGATACTCAACATGGCTTCCGTAAACACCATACTAAAAGATACTCAACATGGCTTCCGTAAACACCATACTAAAAGATACTCAACATGGCTTCCGTAAACACCATACTAAAAGATACTCAACATGGCTTCCGTAAACACCATACTAAAAGATACTCAACATGGCTTCCGTAAACACCATACTAAAAGATACTCAACATGGCTTCCGTAAACACCATACTAAAAGATACTCAACATGGCTTCCGTAAACACCATACTAAAAGATACTCAACATGGCTTCCGTAAACACCATACTAAAAGATACTCAACATGGCTTCCGTAAACACCATACTAAAAGATACTCAACATGGCTTCCGTAAACACCATACTAAAAGATACTCAACATGGCTTCCGTAAACACCATACTAAAAGATACTCAACATGGCTTCCGTAAACACCATACTAAAAGATACTCAACATGGCTTCCGTAACAAACGTACCTACTTAACGAACCTCTTAGACTTCTTCCATGATATCCTCATCCTATTATGACGAGAGTAAAGCTGTAGATTTTATATACCTCGAATTTCAAAAGGTAATTGACAAAGTACCCCACAAACACATACTGATAAAATTAAAAGCGCACGTAATACAAGGCGGAGTGTTGAGATGGATAGAAAATTGGCTCAGCAAATGGTAGTCATAAACGGTAAAGCATCGAAATGGACTAATGGACCTATACCCTGTTCCAAGTAGGTAGGCCAGAAATCGTGAACCCTAATCTCTGTAACTCAATAAGGGCTAGAGCAAATGGGCTGTAAATTTCCACGCCTATTTTCTGGTGACCTTTCATAAATGGTAGAAAAATGAGCTCGATTACTCTACTGTATTTTTTTGTGAGTTATAGGGGTAAATGTTCAAAAGTTTTGGCCTACTAATTGGAACAGGGTGTAGCTGGATACCCCACGGATCATTACTAGGGCCAGTTATCTTTCTAGTTTACATAAAGGAAATAGATGAGGGCCTCACCTGTATTATCTCAAAGTTTGCAGATTATACACGAAATGCAAATACTGTACTCTCAAATGAACATGTAGAAGATATGCAGAATAACCTAGATAAGCTGTCATGTTGGGCTCAATTTGGCAAATGAGTTTTAATGCGGATAAATGTAAAGTACTCCATATCGGGACCCAAAATGAGAAAACAAACTATTCAATGAGTGGCACTCAGATTAAGAGTGTAGACAGAAAAACAGATTTGGGAATAACAATATCGAGCAACCTAAAACCCAGTCAACGATGTTCAGAAGTTGTTAAGAAGGCAAGCAAAATAGTTGTCTTTATAGGCAGGTCATTTGAGCAGAAATCCAAAGATGTAATCCACACTGTTTACAATTCATTAGTCCGTCCTCTTCTGGAATATTGCATTAAATCCTGGTGCCCCCACAACCAAAAAGATATTGACACACTGGAACGAGTTTTTGTTTTATTTATTTGTTATTCTTTTTATTTATTATTTTTTATATTTATGTCTCAACCTCGGGACTGTAGGCTGTTCAGTAGCCTGTAACTCTTACGAGGCCCCGAGATTATCGATTGAAGCTTCGAGATGTTGGGTGCTTCATGTGTCATACTAGATGAGATGGTCACAGTGGAGCTTCAAGGTTTTGGTTGCCTCCTTTCTGACACATCTTTATTTATACACGTCACTTGATTTGGAGAGAGCAGCCATACGGTTGTTCACAGCATCTTCGAATATGGTCTCCTATGCTATTAGTTGGTGACAATATAGGGGGTAGAGTCTTGACGTGTCAGTGTAGCCAGGATACTTATAGAACAGCAGGAACGATCAAATCACCTTAGAAAAAACCCTGATGTTTGACATGGACTCAATTTGAAGTCCTTTTGGTCTGCAGTCCATGACGCTATCCACTGTGCAATCGCCTCCCCAATAACGTAGAGTTACCAAAATGATATCTAGTCTAAAAAACAAACCATACAAGGAGCGTCTTAGAGAATTAAATCTATTTCCTTTAACCCAGCGCAGGTTAAGAGGCGAACTAATTCAAGTGTTTAAAACCATCAAAGGCATCGACAATATGAACTGTAATAAGTACTTTACGATCGACCAATCAAATTACACACAAGGAAATGGTTGCAAAATAATTGGTAAATCATTTAACTCACATGAGTTTAAGAATTTCTTCTTCAATCGAGTTGTGAACTTGTGGAATGGGCATCCTTAAGATGTTATGGATTGCAGCACCAGTGGTTCCTTTAAACATTGCATCGATAAACACTTTGCCTTAAACTCACGACTGATTGCATAATTATACAAATGAATAACGTTTTCCTCAGTTACATACTGTAGAGGATCACTACAGGTATATACCATATAATTTACTAAGATGTTACTCACATTTCCCCCGATACATGAAGGATCACTTATAGCTGTGTTGTTACTAACCAAAATTATTGTCCCCTACTAACATCTCCTAACCCTGCCAAGGACATTTGTCCTAGGGCAGTACTTCCCTTTCCAATTGTTCCATATTCACTCTAAACCAATGTTGAACACTTTGAGCAGCAATAATATAGAGGGCAAGTAACCTCGAGGGCTCCCTAGACCTGTTGTTGTTTGACTTCCTTTATATTCCTTTACCCCTTTGTACACACACACACTTGCACGTACACATACTGATCAATAACGCAAACGAAAATACTTATTGGGTTTGACAATGTGGATTAGAGCAAAATGTTTAGCCTCAATATGAATACAACACCCAACCATGGCTGGAAATTAGAATTGAAAAGGTTCATCACTAGTATCTGTGGAAACTTGTTCACATATAAGATCTGTTCTACCTGGAACAAACTTCCCTCCGAAGTTGTAAATAGTTCTTCAGTAGAGCAGTTCAAGAAGAGAGTAGATAGTATTTTGCACACTCTGTAAAGAGTGTAGTGCACTAAACAGTCTCTCTCCTTCCACTTCGAGTATCTCCTCGGAATGGACCGCAAGGTCTATGAGATACTAACTATTCCTTGTAACTCCTTATAACTCTCTCTCTCTCTCACATTGGCTTAATGAATGGCAAATGTGCAGAAGCGCATAAAAGTGAACAGATATAATAATCCACTACATGAACATTAGCAAACAAAAACGAAACGTGCTAAGACAAATAGAGCCAAAATATATGTTAATATAGCGCTAAAAGATTGTAAATGTTAAATTACTGTAACACAATATCTGCTAAAAAAAAACAGCTTTTCTAAATAATACATGTCTATCTAGTCTTATGTGTAACAATATGAATAGAAAGTCTGGGATATTAATTACAATTTTGCTAATGTTGGCAAAATAATGTATTTGAAATATCGGCAACATCTGATCAATGAGACCATTGTTACACTTGTCAACCCTCAACATTTAGACGTTGAAACTATAGTTTCAACGTCTAAAATTTAGCCCTTAAAAGATTCAATAGTGTTTTGGCTTATGACAACATTCCTCCACATGGACAAAGAAAGGACAAAATTAATTAAAGCTGTCTCGCAATTAGGTTTGTATCCAAATTTTCTTATAAAGAGACATGCACTGCAGGTTCTGAAACCAACACACAGATCTAGAGGAAAATCTAGGAAAGGCTACTAAACTAATAAATGTATTACCGTAGCTCATAGAGTAAATACTGATGAACAGTTCGTGAGTGGTAACATTGGAAATAAAGCTGCTCTTCCAGCCATAAGATACATGGACACCGAAATCAGGATTGAGCCCCCTATCTCACCAATGTCTGATGTAGTGCCAGTTCAGATCATTGCAAGCACCCAGACAATCCAGACCACTACTGACAATACCTTCCCTCCCCCTCCTCAAGATGAATTAGGTGTCATAAAAAATGATAAGCAACCACAATCAAAAACTATTCTCCATGTAAAAAACAAAAAAATACAGATTCTGGCCAGTGTTGAGGATGAAGCTAGCAAAGTCAGGCTAGTAACTGACTCCCTAGTTCGAGGCCAACTGGTTGAGTTATGTGAAAGGAAAAAAAATGAGAAAAGTGGGGATAGGGCCTGAGTATATAAATAGATAGATAGATAACATCCAAATCCAATAAAAGAATCAGTATCCCAGGAGGAGGCCTGGATGATGTTGCTGCAGCTGTGGACGTGACCACAAATGATGCTGAAAACAATTCCATATACCTTATCCAGGCAGGTATGAATGATGTGATGAACACTCGATCCGAAGAACTGTTGGAGATCCAGAAGTTCAAGAGGAAATCAAACAAAACCTTTGCGTCAGGCGTCCTCCCAAGACAATCAGCTGAACACAAATTCTTTGATAAGGCATTCAGCCTAATAATCAGCTGCACACGCTTTGCTCCCAGGAACAAGTTGAGTTTATCAACACTTGGGACCCCTTCTGTCAGCAACCAGATCTGTTTGCTGGAGACGGACTCCATTCGAACCAAGTAGAATCGGTGCGACCTGGATGAACTCTTAGTGGTGCAGTTCATTCTTTCCTCTCAGAAAACATATGGGTCGCGGGCAGTTCAGAGAGTTAACATAATGTTATCTGAATATCTAATGACCCCCATCACCTCACCATAGTGATAATTTCCAGGCTATTAAAGTGTTTTATGCAAATGCTTGTAGTATTTGTAACAACTTTCAGACCTTGAGGAAATAGCGTTCACTGAAAACTTTGATGTAATAAGAATTATCGAATCATGGCTAAACATCGATCAAAAAGACTTCTTAGCTGAATACATCATTCCTGGATATACAATGTTGGAATGTAGTTGGAAAAACAAAGATGGGGGGGGAGGCATTTTTACTGTACATAAAGAAAGATCTACACCCAATTTTATTAACAAGGCCATCTATAGACAATATTGATATAATCTATATTAATTTGAATAATTATCTACAAGAAAAAATAACCAATGGAATAATGTATGGACCACCTGGACAATCACTAAACACTGATAGAAAGATCTATGAGTAACTTGCAGAAATAAGCAATAACGAAGATGATATTCCTTTGGAGACTTCATTTTGTCGGTATCACAATGGGGAAGACCCCTGACATCTAACACAGGATCAGATTTGGACTCAAATCTACCAGAAAGTTCACTATTTCAATTTGTTAAATATCCAACACGAGGCAAAAACATTTTTGGTCTAATCTATGTAATTAAAGACAACTTAGTAGACCAAGTGAAGATAGGAGATGAGCTTGGTACAAGCGATCATTGTTCAATCATATTTAGCATTAAATTCCTTAACAATAAATCAAATGAGACTCATATAAAGGTACTAAGTTTCAAGAAAGCCAATTTCCATAAACTATGAACTATTTTTGACAAAGCAGATTGGAACTTCATAAACCATATAGATGATACTAATGATATCTGGATCACATTCTCAGAAATATATGATAATGCCATAAATGAAAATGCCATGAAAACAAGGCGCTCAACTCAAAACAATAAGCCAAAATGGTGGACCACAGATATATAAAATTGGCCACATGCCACATAGTCCTTAGTGCTCTTACCCACTGGCATGTCAGGGTAAAAGTTACTAAGAAGGTTTAAACACCGTCTTGAGTTCCTTAAACCTCTTAAAAAGGTCAGAGGCAGTCAAGAGAAATAGTATATGGTCATGACCGTACTATTCTCTTGCATTAGCCCGATGTCCTGTCACTGTGTACTGACACAGGCAGCACATTAAAGACCCTAACTCAAGAGTACCTGAACAGAACTCCAACACCGAGCTCCTTGAACCTCTTATGAAGGTTAGAGGCAGTCAAGGAAATAGTATATGGTCATGACCGTACTATCTACTTGCGTTAGCCCGATATCCTGTCACTGTGTCATGACACAGGCAGCATATTAAAGACCCTAATTCAAGAGTACCTTAACAGAGCTCCAGCCCAGAGTAATATGACAATCAGGACAACCTAGGCGTATTACCCCCTTGAGTCAGTCCAATAAGTAATCCCAGACTATTATAGAGAGGGAACTTATTCAAGGTCTTGTCATTACTCTACCTGAAATTAACCAGCTGATTCACACGACAGGCCAACCTAGATGGCCAGACGGAGACTCAGATGAACCTAAGCTGTTTCCTCAACCCAGACTCCAAGTGACTAATTCGGAGCAGTGTTGAATACTCCAAGTGAAGATATACGAGTGACGAGGTATTGGTATAAGTTAGAGTCCCCACTAATCGACTCTAAATTAATTACACCCGTGCGTAAGGTGCTTGTTAGAAGTTAGAGTCCCACTATTGACTCTATATTAATTACCAGTGCGCAAGGTACCAGTAGAAGTTAGAGTCCCCACTAATCGAATCTATAATAATTACACCAGGCCGTGGGTGCCGAGTAAAGTGAGAGTCTATTCATAAGCGACTCTACTAAATCATCCGTGTGTAGCAAGCGAAATAAAAGTTAGAGTCCTCCAGATCAACTCTACATAATCTCACCAGTGCGCAGGGGTATTTAGAAGGTAGAATTATTTAATATTACTACCCAGTGTAAACCCTCGTCTACTTGTTATAACTCAGTTATTAAGAGCATGATTATATATATATATACATTGCTCAAATTGTAACTTCGGAGTCAAACCTTTAATGTGTGCATTACTTAAGAGGACAGCTAATATTATTTTGTATATCTGAGCTCCATCCAGATCCTCGTTCATGCTCGAACAGCATGTTGTTTATCTATAACCATTTATAATCAACTATCTATAATCACCGTACGTAGAGTTAAGATAATAAACTGTTCATAAAACTATATCTCAGTGTTATATGTATCCTCTATCTGACTTCTGTACATGTATTATTTGACTCTGAATTCCACAGTCTTGAAAGAACTCACTATAACCAATATCTAAACTTGGTAAAAACCCTGGTATAACAAAAACCATTAACACTATTTGCAGCATGTGAGGAGGTGTATGGAGTGAGGAGAAGAGGGAGGGGAGTGAAAGGTACAGCATGGTGGACAGAAGAGGTAAGAATAGCTGTGGAAGAAAAGAAGAAAGCATATAGAGAGTGGTTGGGTAGTAGAGGGAATGAAGATTCCGAGAGACAGAAACGAGCGAGGTACGTGGAGAGTAAGAGGGTGGTGAAGAGAGTAGTGAAGGAAAGTAAGAGAAGAGTAGATGAGGAATTTGGAAGGAATCTGAGTGTAAAATGGAGGGAGAGTAAGAAACTGTTCTGGAAAGAAGTCAAGAAAGTTAGGGAAGGTAGCAAGGGAAACAGTAAGGGTGTGAAAGATAAGAATGGGAGAATGCTAGCCGAGAAGCAAGAGAGAGTCGAAAGATGGAGGGAGTACTTCAGTGAGTTGCTAAATGAAAGGAATGAAGAGCCAGCAAACATAGCTGGATATGGTATGGGAGGGAGAAGAAGAGAAGTAGTGGAGGAGGAGGTGGGGATCAGGAGGTCAGAAGTGTGGGAAGCCATGAAAAGAGTGAAGTTGGGGAAAGCACCAGGAACAGATGGAGTGTGTGGGGAAATGTTGAGGTATGGTGGTGAGATAGTGATAGAATGGGTATGGAAAATGTGCAAACTAGCATGGGAGAAGGGGAGTGCACCCGATGACTGGAAGACTGGCATAATAGTCCCCCTATATAAGGGCAAAGGGGAAAGAGGAGTGTGTGGTAACCACCGAGGAATATGTCTTCTAAGCGTAGTAGGGAAGGTATACAGTAGGGTAGTGATTGAGAGAGTGAGAGTGAGAACGGAGAAATGGATAGGCGACGAGCAGGGAGGTTTTAGGAAGGGAAGAGGATGTGTAGATCAGATTTTTACCCTGAATTGTGTTGTGGAGAAGTATCTGGAGAAGAAACAAAAGGTGTATGTTGCCTTTATGGACTTGGAGAAGGCCTATGACAGAGTGGATAGAGAAGGTTTGTGGAAAGTACTTAGAATATACAGAGTAGAGGGCAAGTTGCTGAAAGCAGTGAAGAGCATGTATGAGGGTGCAAAGGCGGCAGTACGTATGGAGAGTGAGCAGAGCGAGTTCTTTGACCTGAATGTTGGTTTGAAACAGGGGTGTGTGATGTCCCCGTGGTTGTTTACTGTATATATGGATGGAGTTATGAAAGAAATACTATCAAGAGCAGTGGATGTTGGTGTATCGCTGAAAAGGGAGGGAATTGAGTGGAAGCTACCTATACTGCTGTTTGCGGATGATACAGTTCTGATGAGTGATAATGAATGGGAGTTGCAGGGTCTGGTAAATGAGTTTGGAACAGTGTGCAAAAAACGGAATTTGAAGGTAAATACGGGGAAGAGCAAGGTTATGGTCTTCGAAAAGGGTGAAGTCACAGAGTGTGAGGTGAAGCTGAACGGTCAGGCTATGGAGATCGTCAACTCTTTTAAGTATCTGGGCAGTGTGTTGAGTAAAGATGGGACTATGGATGAAGAGGTGCGGGAGAGGGTACAACAGGGGAAGAGGGTTGTAGGAACGCTAAAAGCAGTAACAAGAAATAGGGTGGTCAGTATGGAAGTGAAGAAGTCCTTGCATGACAGTGTGGTAATCCCGACACTGACTTACGGAAGCGAAGCATGGACGTTGGTTGAGAGACTCAGACCAAGAGTGAGAGCAGTGGAAATGAATTACTTAAGGAGTGCGTGCGGAGTTACATGGAGGGATAGACAGACTAATGAGAAAGTAAGAAGGAGGTGTGGTGTGGAGGTAGATGTGCTGGAAAATTTTCATGCCTGTCAAATCTCCTTAACTTTTTTCATAATATCTTTAATATATATGACGAAAGTAAAGCCGTTGATTTCCAGAAAAGCTTCGACAGAGTCCCCCACAACCGTCTCTTGATAAAATTAAAAGTTCATGACATAGAAGGGTTCGTACTTTCTAAGGATTTGAAAATTGGCTTAAGGGGGGTAACCTGTTTTTGTTCTGTCATTTTCTATCTTTCTCTGGCTTGTATCCATTTGGCCCCTTTCAGCCTACTGTTTTAAGACGTTTATCCCCATCCAGGTGTCAATTTTTTACTGGTGAGCTGTAGCGAGCCAGCATATTTTTAATTTTTGTTTGACAGCAGGCTAAATTTGTACATTTTTTGATAGAAAAATTTCTCCGGCGAAGCCGGGTATCTTCATATAATGCTGGCTCGCTATCGCTCGCCAGGAAGAAATCGACACCTAGATGGGGATAAACATCTTAAAATAGTTGGCTGAATGGGGCCGAATGGATACAAGCCAGAGAAAGAGAGAAAAGGACAGAAATAACAAAAAGCAGGTCACCCCCCTTAACGGGCATAAGCAGCGAGTAGTATTAACACTTCTTTAGTGGGGCCCGACTTAAGTCTGTATCTAAAATGCTGGACAATGTGGCGGGGCCCGACTTAAGTCTGTGTGCAATTTTGGCGCAATATTGGCTCTAAGAGAGAGCCGAGCGGTGGGAGGAGCGTAGATTGCCTCATGACCGCTCGCCACGACCGTCGTGGGCCCACTGACATGTACTCCACACTACTCCACCCTCTCTCACTCGCTACACACGTAATTATGTAACGAAATTACCGTATTGTAGCGATTTTGCCCTTCGGTTGCATGATCGTTGCAAGGCAACCAGTGATCGTAGAAGGATGGTTCGGGTGTCATTGGAAAGCTCAATTTACGCCCTTTCAGGGATACATACTTGTATTACGCTCTGGGTCTTGTTTATGCATGAAAAAGAGCACGGAAACAACCCCATTTATGGTAAAAAAAAAACGCTGGGCGGCACAGTGAATACACTCTTTGAGTGTTAAATGGTAATGTCTCGGACAGGAAAAATATCCCAAGTGGTGTGCCCCAGGGCTCAGTACTCGGACCTGTTTTTTTCTTAATTTACATCAATGACATCTATGATGATCTTTCATGTACAATATATTAATTTGCATACGATACCAAAATTATGAACATAGAAATATCTTCCTTGTATGTTCAACAGATCCAATATGATTTAGATAAATTAGCAAATTGGGCCCAAACCTGGCAAATGAGTTTTAATACCAATAAATGTAAAGTATTCCACATAGGTTACAAAAATTATAAATCAAACTACTCTATGAATGGTAGTCAACTCAAAATCACTGATAAAGAAACAATTTAAAACCCACCCAATAATATATCGAGGTAGATAAGAAAGCAAATGAAATTATTGGCTTAATTGGAAGATCGTTCAAATACAAATCTGAAAATGTTAATCTCACTTTATCCATTGTTTTGGTTCGCACCCATCTGGAATATTGTGTACAGTTTTGTTGTTCATATTGTCAAAAGAACATAGGCCATCCGCTCATGGCAAAGTGGTTACGGTGCCCAGCTCTCTCAAATATACCTGGAGTCAGTGGGTTAGAATCCTGGTCAGGATACCTCTCTCCCATTCCTAGACTAAGAAATAAGTCATACGAAGAACGTTTAATAGAGTTAAATACTTTATGTTTAACGAAGTGCAGGCTAAGAGGGGACCTAATCCAAGTCTATAATATTATTAAAAGTATTGACAATACGGATTTCAACAGATACGTATTAATTGATCATTCAAACTACAATAGAGGAAATGGTTGTAAGATAATTGGAAAGTCTTTTAAGTCACATGAGGCGGAGCATTTCATAATAAATCGAGTAGTAAGCCCATGGAATGGACTACCGGGTACCTAGTAATGTCATTGAGTGTAGTACTGTTGAAACTTTCAAAATCCAACTAGATAAAGATCTCTCTCTTAATCCCCGATTAACTGCGTTTACAAACGAATAACACCACTCTTAACTGTGTTTCCATTACTATTGTTCACATAGGTTAGGTAGTTTTAGTTACAAGCAGCCTCGTAAGCATGAATAACACCACTCTTAACTGTGTTTCCATTACTATTGTTCACATAGGTTAGGTAGTTTTAGTTACAAGCAGCCTCGTAAGCATGAATAACACCACTCTTAACTGTATTTCCATTACTATTGTTCACATAGGTTAGGTAGTTTTAGTTACAAGCAGCCTCGTAAGCATGAATAACACCACTCTTAACTGTGTTTCCATTACTAGTGTTCACATAGGTTAGGTAGTTTTAGTTACAAGCAGCCTCGTAAGCATGAATAGATATGTTGTTGCGTGTTTCCCTTTGTACTCTTTTGAATATTAGTGGCAAACGCACTGATCCTCAGCATAATAAACTATTTCATGGTTAATATATGGAACACAACTAACGCAACAAACCTTCAGAAATTGCAAAGACTATAATTTTGCTAGTAATGTGGCTATGGGAGGTTCGAAAAAACAAGCTGAGTAATGATATTCTTGAAAATAAAGATTATATATGGCTACGTATTAAACTAAAATGTAGGCCAGAATTTTTGTTCTACAGTATTCAAGGTCATAAATATATAATTCCAGACTAACTTATCTCACAACCTACTGCCAAAAATAGCTATCATGTAAATACAAAGCAAAACTAAATATACTTATTCTTCAATAAAATACGAACATGGGTCATAGTCCATCTGTGTAAGAGGCCCTATAGCTTGGTACATGTGTTGTTAACTGGTATTAAAGGCAGCAATAAACTCCAACCACTTATTTCAAATGGCAATGACTTAAGATCATATCCATGGCCAGCTATTAATATTCACTGCATTTTATGTTATTATTTTTATGATATATAATTTTAAGACAAAACCTGTACGTATATTTTACATGTCTACTACCTTTTATCGATATTTATTATATATGTAAATATAACTCTGTAATAACTGTTGTAACATGAAAATATAGTGTCTGATCCTGAATCTCTCTCTCTCTCTCTCTCTCTCTCTCTCTCTCTCTCTCTCTCTCTCTCTCTCTCTCTCTCTCTCTCTCTCTCTCTCTCTCTCTCTCTCTCTCTCTCTCTCTCTCTCTCCTCTCTCTCTCTCTCTCTCTCTCTCTCTCTCTCTCTCTCTCTCTCTCTCTCTCTCTCTCTCTCTCTCTCTCTCTCTCTCTCTCTCTCCAATAGTGGTAGGGTGTAAACTGGCTAACCACAAGTACAGCTCTCCACCTCTCCCCCTCACTGGCCCAGCCTTTACAGAACTACTTCACTTCATGTTTGAGCACCCTCTATTTATCTGAGTAGAGGGAGAGGGCTACAAAGAATTACAAGGAATAGTATGTACTGTACCTCAAAGATCTTGCGGTCCATTCCGAGGAGATACTCAAAGTGGAGAGAGAGATTGTGTAGTGCATTACACTCATTACAGAGTGTGCAAATACTATCTATTCTCTTCTTGAACTGCTCTACAGAAAAGCTGTTTAACACCTCTGAGGGAAGTTTGTTCGAAGAAGAACAGAGCATGTAAGTTATGTATGTGAAATCCTAGGTTCGAATTCTGGGAGAATCACATGCTTTCATTAATTTCATTTGGGGTTTTATTGGTGTTAAGAACGATTTTAAAATTATGAAATAGTTTCCACAAATATTAGTATTGGAAACTTTTCGATTCTACCTTACAGCCATGGTTGCATTCTCTATTCATTTTGAGGTTAAACATGTTGCTACAATCTACACTGACAAACCTATTAAGTATGTAAAGAACTTCAACCAGCTGACCGCGTACCCTGCGTGTTTCCAACAGAAGGAGATCAAGAGTTTTCAACCGGTCCTCATAGCTTAGTCTTCTAATCGATGGAATAAACTTTGTAGCCGTAGCTTGTACTCTTTTCATTCGCTCTATATAATTTTTGAGTGTTGGGGACAAGAATTGAAGAGCATACTCCAAGAGAGGCAGTATCAAAGCATTGTAGAGTGTGAGGACTATTTCTTTATTTCTATACTTAATTTCCTTTTAATATATTCCAGTAATATCTGAGCTATCTTCCCTACTTCAACACACTGTTTCGAAAGCTTTAGGTCACTACTAGTTAGAACACCCAAATCCTTTTAAAAGTCAGTCTCTTCCAGAGGCATTCCTAATAGCGAATCACTTGACTATTGGTTTGCTTGGCAGATATGCATCACCTTGCACTTTTCCAGGTTTTGTGGCATCTGCCATGTCTCAGACCATTCACCCAGCCCAGCCTGTTAAGATCCATCCTGAGCTGTTCAAACCCTTTAGGGTCCTTCACATTTATTCCAAGCTTAATATCATCTTCAAACTTAGAGATCACATTCAACAGACCAATATTGATGTCATTAACATAATATGTGATAAACAGAAGTGGACCCAGGATAGATCCCTGTGGAACTCCAGAAGTGGCTGGAGTCCACTCAGAAGAAACTCCATTGATTACCATCCATTACTGTCTACCTGTAGGCCATTTGTACTCTGCTATAGGTTTTTTGAAAATCTAAATAATGAATGTCTATGTCTCTACTTTTGTCATCCTCACTCAGCATTTTTTGGGAAAAAATCCAGCAAATTTATAAAATACGATCGGTGTCACCTGAGAGAGAGAGAGAGAGAGAGAGAGAGAGAGAGAGAGAGAGAGAGAGAGAGAGAGAGAGAGAGAGAGAGAGAGAGAGAGGAGGAAGGGGAGACATTACAATACTTACAATGAATATAATTGTGGTTCTTTCACGTGATTTGCTCATGAAGAAAAAAGGGAGATTAGGAAGTGAAGAAAACTTATTTCTTCTTACACTGCTCTACTGAACAAGTATTTACAATATTTGAGGGAAGTTTCCTTCCATATATGCTACTGTTTGAGCTTAAGTATCTCTAACCTACAGCCAAGTTTGCACTTTATATCTGTTATGCAGAGAGTCAAGAGGAAAACCAAGAAGTCCCCAGCAGTACTACACCATCCCCAACACCAAGGACAACACCAGCTGCAACTCCAACTAACAGAATAGCTGTGATCTTGACATCTAACACAGTGCACCCTCCATGACAGTTTTCTTTACCCCCTGCCACCCCGTTCTCTCTCACACAAACAGGTACAGCCAATCATAGAGCCTGTGACGTCAGAGCGCCGCCCACAGAGGAGACTCATCGCGCAGCTGGCAGCTTTCCTTCCCCCACACCTGCTATGCTACCTGGTTCTTCCCCTCAAGAACACTGAGATCAGGAGGAACAGAAAAATAAGCAAGGAGCCAGAGGAAAGATTGCTCGGTAGGTTCAACCCCTCTCCTAAATTCAGCAACATTTATTAGGATCTATCACCTGCAGCAACCCTTGGGAGGTAAGTCTAGCGACCAACTTCAGCAACACTTGACAGAACGCAACCTCATTCGGCAACCCCTGTGAGTCACACAGAGTTCAGCATCCCTTGCTCTCAGTCAAAATTCAGCAACCCTTGTTCTGGCACCAACCCTGTGACCACTCTCAGCAACCCTTGTGTGGCCACAACCTCATTTGCCAACCCCTGTGAGACACCTAGAGTGTTCAGCAACCCTTAATTCTCTCTTACCAAACCTAAGAAGTAGAAGAAGACAAAATACAAAAAGAAGAAGTATAACAAGCAGAGGTCACCAGCCCAGATCCAGAAGAAGCAGACGAGACGAGACCTCGACATTCCTGATACACTAGAGAAAAATATCCATTAATTTAGCCTTAGTACTTAATCTATTCATCATATTGTAACTTATATGTTGTATATATACCTCTTGCCAAAGACTCACTCCGAGTACTTGTAGTCACAAACCCATGTAATCTTTGCATTCACTATTTGCACACTCCTATTATCATTAAGTTATATGTATATATTGTAACCACCATTTCCACATCATTGTTAAATATATCTTGTAGGCTACACCGAAGCTCATGTATCTGTTCTAATTTTAGTTTCCCAGCACATTAGGACTGCACGCTCATATGGATAAGTTTATACGGCCAGAGGACAATTAGTGCCTGGTCGATATCTTAATACCTATAATGAAATTATAGTGCTTGTTTTAGTCCACATTGTTAAATCCATTTAGCATTCTAAATACATCAATGGGTTGGCTTCGTCGTCCACGCGTTTCTCACAAAAAGAGACAAAGAGCTCTCAACAATTACTCATAGTACAGTCTCCTAATCGATATAATGGGGTTTATAGCCCTTGCTTGGACTCTTTAGTTCTTGAGAGCTAGATTCCTAAATTGAAATAACTATTCTGGAAGGAGTCGTATTACAGCATTATAGTGCCTAAAAAATATTTGTTTACTCCAGTACCGGTATTGATTTTGTAACTGTCTCTGAACACAGTCCAATAGCTATTGGGTTGTTTGCTCTACCCGTACATATAATATGTACAATATATGTTTTGTTTATTTATAAATACCCTTTATATACAGTATAGTGACCTATTTTGTATATGTTTTTTTTCTTCTCAATTACATAACGTTCTATGCTAGTACTCACTCTTCATACTCCATAAACTGATATTTCTTTCCTTCAAGCTGTATAAGCATATTAGTATTCTCTCTCTCTCTCTCTCTCTCTCTCTCTCTCTCTCTCTCTCTCTCTCTCTCTCTCTCTCTCTCTCTCTCTCTCTCTCTCTCTCTCTCTCTCTCTCTCTCTCTCTCTCTCTCTCTCTCTCTCTGCAAATAGCGTACTCTCAAAAGAACAAGTTGGCGATATGCAACACAATCTAGATAAATTGTCATGTTGGGCCCAAATTTGGCAAATGAGTTTCAATGCGGATAAATGTAAAGTACTATATGTCGGATACCTAAATGAGAAAGCAAACTATTCGATGAATGGCACTCAGCTTAAGAATGTAAACAGAGAAACTGATCTGGGAGTAACAATATCGAGTAACCTAAAACCGAGTCAACAATGTTCAGAAGTTGTTAAGAAGGCAAACAAAATAATTGGCTTTATAGGCAGGTCATTTGAGCATAAATCCAAAGAAGTTATCCTAACCCTTTACAATTCCTTAGTCCGCCCTCTTCTGGAATACTGCGTTCAATTCTGGTGCCCTTATTACCAAAAAGATATAAACAAGCTAGAACGAGTTCAACGTAGAGTTACCAAAATTATACCTAGCCTAAAGAACAAACCATACGAAGAGCGTCTTAGAGAATTAAATCTATTTCCTTTAACCCAGCGCAGATTAAGAGGCGACTTAATTCAAGTGTTCAAAATCATCAAAGGCATCGACAATATGAACTGTAGTAAGTACTTCACTATCGACCAATCTAATTACAACGCGGGGAAACGGTTTGCAAAATTATTGGTAAATCTTTTAACTCGCACGAATCTAAGAATTTCTTCTTCAATCGAGTTGTCAACTTGTGGAATGGGCTTCCCCGAGACGTTATAGACTGCAGCACCGTTGATTCATTTAAATTCCGCCTAGACAAATATCTCGCATCAAACCCGCGACTGACTGCGTTTGTAAATGAATAACTTTATCCTCCCCTCAGTTACTAACCCATATGTCCCCTACTAACTTCCTAGTCCTGCCACGTTAGTGGCAGGGCAGTAGTTCCCTTTCCAATGTTCCCTTACCCACTCTAAACCACTGTTTGGACACTTGATCCTCAGTGTTTTGGAGGACAAGCAGCCTAGAAGGGTCACTAGATCTGTTGTTGCTTGATTTCCTTTGTACTCTCTCTCTCTCTCTCTCTCTCTCTCTCTCTCTCTCTCTCTCTCTCTCTCTCTCTCTCTCTCTCTCGTAGGTTTCCGCTACGGTACCTCCCCACCGTATGTGTTCAGTTAGCCGCTATTCATTTTCAGGCTTTATCCAACTATTATAATAAAATAAATTTGATACATATACATTTGATAAGAATACTGTGTAAACCAACGCATAATTCTCCTAGCTACTTTCTTCAAGTGCCTATTTGTCATTTCAGAGAGAGAGAGCGAGCAGATAGTTTCTGTGTCAGGCTATCTAAAAAAAAATGTATCTATAACTGATTATATCTATCTGTCTATCTATCTAACTATTTATCTGTATTCATAAACATTACTAATATATCAATTTACCATTTCCAGTCTCTAGCATATTTTCCCTAAAAGAAATATAAACCAAAAAAATCCTCCATTTTGCATACATTACTTCATTTTTGCCCCTGCTGCTGATGAGGCTTTTAAGGTCGGGTAAGAGGCCGCTTTTAACTGTGATTGTGAGGTAATGACACAGGGGAAAGGGGGGTGAAGAGGGGTGGGAGGGGAGGGCTAGGGCGGAGGGTGAAGGGGGGTTGAGAGGGGAGAAGAGAGTGGGAGGGGGGGAGAAAGAGGGAAGGTGGGACGTAGAAGAGAGGGTAGGGAGAGGGGAGATAGGAAACAAAATTAGGAGAGAGAGAGAGAGAGAGAGAGAGAGAGAGAGAGAGAGAGAGAGAGAGGCTAGAATATATAGTGAACGCTGTACATTAAAGTAGAGGAAGAATGTAAATATTACCTTGGATAGATAGATAGATAGGTACCTGGTATATATATACATAGTTTTACAGTATATATATATATATATATATATATATATATATATATATATATATATATATATATAGTATTGCATCCATCCCAGTTTTGCGGATGGTCCCTATATCGACGCAGCTGATTGGTTGGCGGAATTAAGGGGAGATATGGGTCATTTATTGGTCCTCTTTCTCCCTTCTGTTAAGCCCCAATTGTTTTGAGATTATAAGACGTTCGGCCCATTAGTTTCGCGATTTTAATACCTTTCGCCCCATTTCGTTGTCAATTTTAAGACCTTTCGTGTCATTTAGGTGTCGAGCTTTTCCTGGTGAGCGATAACGAACTTGAAATTTTAAAAGGAGCCGTCCTTCGGCCATGACATTACTCTACCGAAAAATTTACAATTTTTCTTGAAGGGTGTGTTTTTTCTAAACTTGATGGTCGTCTAGTGAGGAAACTAAGAAATACAAGAATAATTTAATTAATAGACATAAAAAAAATAAAAAAAACCCGGCTCATCTCCCCTTAAATGGGGAGATTTCCACTTGAGGGATTTTTTTCTGGACCCCTTTATCCCTTATGTTTAGCCCCATTGCTTTTGAGATTTTAAGACGTTTGCCCTAGTAGTTTGGACATTTTAAGACATTTAGCCCCATTTATGTCAATTTTAAGACCTTTCGTGCCATTAAGGTGTCGATTTTTTCCTGGCGAGCGATAGCGAGCCTGTAATTTAAGAGCAACCGGCCTCCGGCCGGGACATTTTTCTACCGAAAAATGTACAAATTTATCTTGAAAGGGGATCTAGGGGGTGTAATTTTAAGCTTGATGAAAACGTAGGGAACAAACTAAATACCTCCCCTTAATGGTTTCAGGTTAAATCAAATTACTTATTTATATATTTTTCATCGTTTACAGCCTTTAATTACAGGTTATATGTATTATTATGTTTTGCTACGAAATCCCATTAGTACCAAGAAAATCAATAAAGCTCTCTGTAATACTATATTAACAATTAGAAGGTTATGACGCATTGTGACAGTTTACTATGGCTATCATTAGGCGATTACGTACAGCTTAGGAAGGATATGTGGCAAGTAGAAGGGTAAAGACTATCTCAATTAACCATTTGACTTCCATCTACCCTTCCTAATCCAAATTAAAACCGTCTAATAATAGCCAGAACACAGAAAAGAATGCGTATTCGGACCTTGAAAGGGTTAACATATCATACAGTGAATACGAATATATTGTTTGTAAGTTAACAACAATACTCGTGAAACATCAGCCAATCACAGTACCTTGGTAAGCTGTCATCAGAAACAGTGTCTATCGATGTTAACGGATCATTTCGAGTTTCGGACAAGGAACTCGGCATGGCTTTATTCTCTTTGCGTCATCGGTATAAATATATAATACTCAAACGGTGTTTCAATACTATGAAGAGCCTTTCTGTTGTATTTAATGAGAAGTATAAAACACTTTGTCATTCAGTTAACCTTTTATAACATCCTTCTATAAATATCGCTTACCTACATAAATAATAACATTGAGATTTTGATAAACTGCAATATGAAGGCAGGAAATTTGCAGGTAAAGTAAATTGAATGTATAGACATAAGAATACCTTTCATCTAATTAAGAATGTATATTTATATATAATATACCGTACACTATACTAAAGATAAGTTTATATATAATATACCGTACACTATATTTATATATAATATACCGTACACTATACTAAAAATAAGTTTGGTATGCAATTGCCTAAGGTAAGAGATACAGTTTTTGGATTATTCTTTATTGTAGAAAATATAAAGAAACACATTTATTGTTTCTGTAATTGTTAAAATACAACGTACTTGCAGATATGATTATTACTGAATTTTATTAACAATATATATACTGTATGTAATTTATTGAAAGGTATTATAAACTTATCATAATGCAATAATAAACTTGATATATTTACTCAGAAGTAATATTAGGCTTGTAGTCAATGTTAACTCCTTCTGTACCGGAGATGTCTTATACATTTTATTCTTGCTATATTTAGACGATTTTGTGAAGTTTAAGAAGGATCTGAGGTAGAAGAAAGGGGTGAGTGAGATCATTCGAAGCCTGTTCATTGCCATAGATCCTATTTAAACTTAATAATATTGTCTAGGTGTCGATTATTTTCATGGTGAGCGATAACAAGCCTGACATTTTAAGAGGAGCCGTCCTTCGGCCATGACATTACTCTACCGAAAAATGTACAATTTACTCTTACAAGATGACTGTTCATCAAAGAGCTGGGTCAGACATTTTTAAATTGGACTACTTATTAAACGTTGTAATGTACAGTATGTAAACGATTTGACCAAATAAACTTTCAATACAAAAGCAATCAATCTAACAGAAGTCAGAATAAAGGTAAAAGGACGGCACCAGTACTGAAAGGGTTAATGAGCTTGTAGCGAGGGCAGGGTAAAAGACAAATAACAAATAATGAGGTTAAACATAGTCAATAAGGGAGTCCACCTCGCTTTTTTTTCTTTCTCCCTCTCTCTCTCTCTCTTTGGCTTTAATCCATTCGGCTTCATTCAGCCTATAAGACATTTACCCCCATCCCGTGTCAATATTTTCCTGGCGAGCGGTAGCGATCCAGCATATACTGTATATATGTTTTTTACAGCGAGCTAAATTTGTACATTTTTCGATAGAAAAATTTCTCCAGCGAAGCCGGATTTCTCCATACAATACTGGCTCGCTATCGCTCACCAGGAAGAAATCGACACCTGGATGGGGATAAACGTCTCAAAACAGTTGGCTTAATGGAGCCGAATGGATACAAATCAGAGAAAGAGAGAAAAGGAGAGAAGGAGAAAACAAAGCAGGTGACACCCCTTAAGTAAAAGGTTATGATGTGATAGTTAAGTCAGGAGGCAGGTGAACGATAATTGGGGCACTGTGATTGGTTGAGATGCTGGGACAGTTTTCAGGTGAGCTGGTGTCTCATTAAGGATTTGGATAATGCTTGAATCTATTTATGTTCACTTTATGTTATGTACTTTAATAATGTGTTATAGATGATAACCATTATCAATTCATATTTGGATGCCATTCACTCTAATACATTAGTTATAAAAATTACTAGTAATTTATAAAAATATAAGTTAAATACGAAATAGTGAATATGTCTTCATTATCTTAACATTCTTTAGTTCTCAACCAATCAACTGCGTCATTACAAAATGACTCCATCCGCAAAGCTGGGATGGATGAAGTATACTGTAGATAGATAAATATAGATAAATAGACAAATATATTACGAGAGAGAGAGTGTGTGTGTGTGTGTGTGTGTGTGTGTGTGTGTGTGTGTGTGTGTGTGTGTGTGTGTGTGTGTGTGAGAGAGAGAGAGAGAGAGAGAGAGAGAGAGATTAAGAAAGGGGAGTGAAGGGGGTAGGCATAGGGGTGAACACTGTACGTCAAAGTGGAGGAAGAATGTAAATATTGGCTTGGAGCAGGTGGTGTGAGCAGGAGCGGTGATGGGTGGGGGTTAGGTAGTGGGAGGGGGGTAGGTAGGGGAGGAGAGAGATAGTAGGTGGGGTTGGCAATGGTTAGGGTGATGGGGGATGGGATGGACAGTGGGTAGGGTGGGGTAGGCAGTGGTTAAGGTGATGGTGGGTGGGATGGACAGGGGATAGGGTGGGAAGCGGATGTACTTACTAAGAGTTGGGTGGGCGGGCAGCATACAGTATGTAGCTTGGCAGAGAATTGGATGGGTAATGGGTAGTAATGGTAGTGAGAGAAGTCTAGGCTGGTTGACTGGTAGGAGAGATGGGGGATTGGTTATAGGTTGTGTTAGTGGTATGTAGGATGGGGGATTGGTTATAGGTTGTGGTAGTGGTAGGTAGGATGGGGGATTGGTAAGGTAAGTGATGGATTTAAGGGCTAATAAGTGAACGATAAGGAAGTCTGCTAGGTATTTGGTAGGGTGGACGGTATAAATAGGGTAGCGAGGACATAATATGGGTAGAAGGTCGGTGAGAATTATAATGGAATAGAGGGGTTGGCAGGCTGACTAACAATAGCTCACCCCACGTTTGGGCTAATATTGTGGTATTTCTTAAATATTATTATTGATCATCCATCTTTAAAATGCTTATTTTACATAATATAAATAGTTTGTATAATTATATATACACACACACACACACACACACACACACACACACACACAGGCTTGTTATCGATCTTGGAGAGAAAAAAAGTCCCTTGGATGGGGTGACATATCTTTTCATCTGTACTCAAACATATAGGGCAAAACGTCTTAAAATCGCCAAAATGCTTAGGCCAATAGGGAGAAGGGGGTATCCAGAAAGACCTTCCACGTCATAGATACTATAATATGGTAGGCGTATTGCAAGCCCCAGTGCATTGGTATATAGCTTAAGGGAAGGTTTTTAGTTTGCTTCCTAGACCCTTATTAAACTAATAAAAAGACCCCCCTTCGAGATAAGTGTGTAAATTTTTCGGCAGAAAAATGTCCCGGCAGAAGGCCGGATCCTCCTATATTTCAGGCTCGCTATCGCTCGCCAGGAAACAAAATCGACACCTAAATGGCACGAAAGGTCTCAATATTGGCAAAACAATGGGGCGAAAGGTCTTAAAATCGCCAAACTAATGGGCGAACGTCATAAAATATCAATAATAATGGGGCTATGCATCTCCCCTTAAGATTGTTTAAATATGGAAAGATAGTGTAATACTGATATAAATGAAGAAAAGGTAAATGCTAATGTAAGAAAGACAGTAAGGTGTGACGAGTGACGTAAACACAGTGGATGGCATAATAATGGGGAAAGGGAGAAGGAGAAGAGAAAGTACGTAAAAAGGGAGAAGGAGAAGAGAAAGTACGTACAAAGGTGAGGACAAAATACTAAGATCAAAGGGATACAATTGATATGGAGAGAGGTATGAAAAGCAAAGATGAGAGAGACAGAAGCTAGAACACGGAGAATGAAAACACATTAATTATACGAACAGGAAGGTAAACTATGGAACAGTACTTAGACATGGAAGAGGATGTAAATAAAGTAAATAAAACCGGGCACATGGAGACAGTGAGAAGCAAGAGAGAATGGATAGCAAAACGATAGAAGAAGGGAAATAGTGATAATAGAACGACAAAGAGAGAGGTGTGAATACAAGGAAGAGGAAGCAAAGAACGTATGCAGTGTAAGGGAGAGCGAATGGTAGATGAAAGGGAATATGCAGAATAGATAATGCAAAACGGTAAGATAAAAAACAAAAATAAATAACACAAGAATGAGAAAACAGAGCATGTGAAAAGAAAGCGAAGATTAAAATACAAATAAAAGAGAAGAAAAGAAAATATTGAACACAAAATAAGGCGATGAAGCGGAAATAAGAATAATGAGATTAAATAAAAGGTGAGAATAAGAATATATAAAACAATAAAATAGTGATAAACATTTAAAGACGAGTAGTACGTACGAATAGCGGAGTGCACAGTAGTACGTACGAATAGCGGAGTGCACAGTAGTACGTACGAATAGCGGAGTGCACAGTAGATTAAGGGGGTCACCGGCTTTTTGTATCTTTCTCTCATGTTCTCTCTTTCCCTAGCTTGCATCTATGCTGCTCCATTCAGCCAACTGTTTTAAGACGTTTATTCCCATCCAGGTGTTGATTTTTTCCTGGCGAGCGACAGCGAGCCAGCATTGTATGGAGAAATCCGGCTTCGCCGGAGAAATTTGTCTATCGAAAAATGTACAAATTTAGCTTGCTGTCAAAACAAATATATATATATGTGGTGGCTCGCTACCGCTCGCCAGGAAAATATTGACACCTGGATGGGGGTTAACGTCTTAAAATAGTAGGCTGAATGGGGCCGAATGGATAAAAGCCAAAGAGAGAAGGAGAGAAAGAGAACACAAAGCGAGGTGGGCTCTCTTAAGTAAAGGAAAGGTAAAGAAGGACGGACGCAGAGAAGAGAAGGAAACATAGGATGGCTAGCAAGAAGAGAGAAAAACGCAAATAGTGAGAATACAATGAAAACGCAAATAGTGAGAATACAATGAAAACGCAAATAGTGAGAATACAATGAAAACGCAAATAGTGAGAATACAATGAAAACGCAAATAGTGAGAATACAATGCAAAGGAGAGAGTGGCAATAGATAGAAATGAAAACAAGGGAAGGAAAGCAAACAAAGGATGCAGAGTGAAGGGGGAGTGAACTGTGGGTGAATATACAAATAATATACGATTAATTAAAAAAAAAAATGGAAAGAGACAATAATGGTAAATAGAGAAAGTAAAGAAAAGAGAAAGAAATCCAAATACATAAGATAATATGACAAAATAATAAAATGCATTAAGATATTGCACTGAGAATAACAAATAATTATATAAAAGAGCAGATGAAGCCAAAATTAGTGATAAGAAAATATATTCATGAATAGTAACTCATGACAGCTAAGAATATGAACAAGGAAATGGAAGTAAATCAAGCAAAAATGAAGGGAAAAGTAAAGCAGATGAGAAAGAGTAAAAGGAGAAGGAATACAAAGAAAAGAGGAAAATAGTGAGAATACAATGAAAAGGAGAGCATGGGATTAAGGGGAGGAAGTTGGTTTTTCGAGTCCCCCTCCTCCCTCATGTTTAGCCCTATTAATTATGAGATTTCAAGACATTCGCCGCATTAGTATGACGATGTTCACACGTTTTGCCTCATTTCTTTGCTAATATTAAGACCTTTCGTGCCATTTAGGTGACGATTTTTTTATAACGAGCGATAGCGAGCCTGTATTTGAAGAATCGGCCTTCGGCCGGGAAATTTTTCTACCTAAAAATGTACAAATTTATATCGAAGGGGGGTCTTGTGGGTGTTTTTTTAAAGCTTGATAGAGGTTTATAGAGCAAACTAAACCCCCTCCTTAAGGGATCCCACCTCGCTTTTGTTTTCTCTTTCTCCCCCTCTCTCTTTGGCTTGTATCCATTCGGCCCCATTCAGCCTACTGGTTTAAGACATTTACCCCCGCCCAGGTGTCAATATGTTCCTGGCGAGCGATATATATTTTCGTTTTGACAGCAAGCTAAATGTTTACATTTTTCGATAGAAAAATTTCTCCGGCGAAGCCGGATTTCTCCATACAATACTGAATGCTGGCTCGCTATCGCTCGCCAGGAAGAAATCGACACCTGGATGGGGATAAACGACTTAAAACAGTTGGCTGAATGGGGCCGAATGGATACAAGCCAGGGAAAGAGAGAAACGAAGAGAAAGATACAAAAACAAAACGGTGACCCCCCTTAAACCATTGAGCCGAACCAGTAAATTATGCTGCACAATACCGTCTGTGCTCCCTTAACAACCGCGAAGGACATAAACAATGAACTGGCAGCAAAGAAACTATGCACTAGAAAAGGGGAGAGAACGGCACATGAAAGGGAATATGCAGAGTAATATGACCATCGATTGTAATAAACGGATAGCTTGGAAGGAGCTCAAAGGGAGAGTCAGGAACAGAAAGGTGCGATTTAAATTGGGGTAAGTGATAAATGGAAAGTGTTAAGGGGAGTTTTTTTTTAGTTTGCTCCTTAGCTTTAGAAAATACCCCCTAGACACCCCCTTTTGAGATAAATTTGTACATTTGTTGGTACAGAAAATATCCCAGTTAAAGGCCGGTACCTCCTAAATTACAGGCTCGGTACGATATCGCTCGCCAGGAAAAAGCCGACACCTAAATGACACGGAAGGTCTTAAAATTGACGGAAATGGGGAGAAAGGTCATAAACTCGGCAAACAAAAGGGGGCGAACGTCCTAATATTTAAAACCTAATGCGGCTAAATATGTGGTTCAATAATGATCATGGCTACACCGACACGTCAAGAAATTACCCCCTGTATCGTCACCAATTCATAGCATAGAAGACCATATTCGAAGATGCTGTGGACGACCGTATAGCTGCTCTCACCAATCAAGTGACGTGTATAAATAAGGTGTCATCATCTAGTGTGGCAGAAAGGAAGCAACCAACACCTTGAAGCTCCACTGTGACCATCTAGAGCGACATATGCAGCACCCAACATCTCGAAACTTCAATCGATAATCTCGGGGCCCCACAAGAGTTACAGGCTACTAAACAGCTACAGTCTCGAGGTTGAGTCATAGAAAAAACAAGTTGGATAATATTATATAAAACTTGAATACAAAACCTGCCAGATCAAAGGTGCCGACAATACCGGAAGAGAGTATTGTGTGACGCCTCTTTTGGGGATGTTCTGTGGCGTATTGGTTAGCTTGATCGGTTCACAACCGATAAGATTGGGGTTTGATGTTCGGCCAGAACTCTGTACCGGTACCTTTGTTCACCTAACAGTATATATAGGATCCTGGAGTTATCTCACATTTGTAGCATCTTCGGGGGGGGGGGGGTAAACTGTAGTTATCTGGATAGTATGGAGTAGCCCCTGTGTACAAAGCTGGATAACGGTCAATGATACTGAGGTGAGCGCTGCAGTAAAGCGCAATTTAGCGTAAGACTAAATTTGTTTACCTTCTTATCTCTTTTAGCCTAGCTACCTTACCTTAACCTTACCCACCCCCTCGCCCCAACTCACCACTCCTCCTCTCAACCTTCACCTTCCACTCACAAAAGAACAGGTTAAGGAAATATTTATCACACCAGTGCAGAACCGACTTCTTCAACTCTCCCTCTCCATCTATCTATCTCTCTCTCTCTCTCTCTCTCTCTCTCTCTCTCTCTCTCTCTCTCTCTCTCTCTATCTATATATCTTTATATCTATCTCTCTTTTCAATACTACGCTTCCATACGCAAATCAACCGTTATAAACATGCACAAACATACACGCACAACCATGATTGAACACACAAACACGTTTCTCCATCCCTCCACTTTCTTAACCACACACACACACACACACACACACACACACACACACACACCTTTCTTCACTCCTCGTATTCCCCTTCCATGCCTCTCATCTTACATCACGACAAACCATTTTATGTTCTCCCCTCTCATATTCCCTCTGTTATCACTATTCCTCGTTCTCTACTTTATCTCGGTTTCTTTCACGTCAATTGCTTTCAAATATTCAGCATTTTTTTTTTTTTTTTTTCTGAGTCTGTTTTTTTTTTCGAGCAGTGATCTTCAGTTTCTTCTGTTATTCATGGTGTTCTTGTGTCTGTTCTCTATAGACTTATATATATTTGTCTATCTCTTCGCCACTCTATCTATACATTTATCTTCCTATCTATTTATATCGATCTCATTATCTACCTACTCATTTCCGACGGTGTATCTTATTGTCTGTGTATCTATGAATGCAGGCATGTGTGTATGTTAATATGGCTCTATTTAACTATCTACTATCTACTCCTCTCTCTCTCTCTCTCTCTCTCTCTATTCCACCTCCCTCCCCCTCCTCCCCTCCCTTCCCCCACCTCTCTCTGGAGCACAAACCGGTAAGAGCACGTAATTAAGAGTCAAGAGGAGGGTGGGGGTGGAGGGGGAGGAGGAGAGAGGAGGGGGGGGAGTCAGGAGAGAAGAATTGAGACAGAGAGAAGGGGGGTGTTAGACTGTGGAGAGAGAGAGAGTGAGATTGAGTGTGTGTGTATGGGGGGGGGGGGGGAAGAGTGAGTGAGTTACAGTGATTGAAAGAAGTAGTGTAGCCTACCGTAGATAAGTCAGAATCAGAAATGTTTCTTGTTTGTATACAGTGGTTATTATTTTTCATGTTTAATATTACAAAAATGTCCTACAACAACAGAGAGAGGAGCTTGAGGTATGGAACATAATTATATGCATGTACAACTACAGTCGAGGTTAATAAGTGTTGTCAAATATTTCACAAAGTTTCGGACACTGACTATAATGCTCTGAGGGATAAGCACTTTTCCCAGTAAATAAAGATACCAATAACACTTGTTGAGCGAAAACCACTGGAATCTATGACAACACTTAATACCCTCGATTGTACAGTATATATGCTCTTGGTAGCGCTGAACTCAATTCCCTAAGCCTGACATACTGTATAACACAGAAAATACATAGAGGATTAGAAACAGCAACATACACAATATTCGTATTATATTTGGACAAAACTGGGATTTGTGAATTCTTCTAACGGGAAGGAACTAAGAGGTATATTTTATATATCCATTAAAAACTCAAAGTGAGTTATATTATTGGTACAAAACAACACTTCATTTATACACAAATATTGGGACCTCAAACAACAAGACTTCAAGCTATCGTCAAATTATGAATAAAACATAGAATATTATAGCGTGGAATAATAGCAAGTTTGCTTGAGTTAGGGCTCAAATATATACATGCTTCAATTGTGAAAAACAGGTATGCCATGAATAGCGTGTGATGATATTTATGGAAATACATATTTGTGTAGGTTCATACACTCAAACTGCTTCTAAGTACAATTATATTTATACAAAAATTACATACAATCAAAATACATGGAAAATGGTGTTAGCAAATTGCTTGCCGTTAAATTCGATATTTGGAGATACAATAGTCTAGCCTGCCCGCATCTAAACAGAAATACGTTTTCTCTTTCAACCCAATTCTCTAAATCATATAATATAGGGGCACAATAATTATTATACAGTATATTCACTAAGCTATAATATACTCATGACGGGTGTTATATTTCTCAGTGAATTCCTACTATGTTATATCAGAATTGGTCTTTAAGTTACTTTGGTACCAGAGTGTCCAATCGTAAGCGAAGGATATTTAATACGGGTTTATCAAGGAAGGGATTCTAAGAGTTAGAGACAGACTACGTTATATTTATACTAGGGATTTTCCTGGTGCTGAAGGTGAACTTATGATTTAGTATTAGAGGACGCATTTCTTCCTTTTATTCAGGCTATCAGTAATAATAATAATAATAATAATAATAATAATAATAATAATAATAATCGTCTGGTTACTTATATAGACGATTATATATGGTTTAGGAAAGAATGTTGGAAGACAGAGGGCTAACTGAAACAAACTTTACCTCTTTGACTCGTTCCAAAGCTGAATACAATCGTCGAATGATAACTTGAATAGAGTGAAAAATCTCTCCTCGAATACATAAATGGATAACACTACCTGGTTATTATAATACTTTGGTTAATATTGAGGGCTTCCATTGATTTTGCCATTTTCGATCAATGTATTTTTAGCTTACCCCCCAGACTAAGAACAACACCTCCCCAGATCTCCTTCAACCTAAAAAAAAACTGACCCCAAAAAAATTAAGGAGAGATGAGGGTGAGAAAGAAAGTTTGATACCGAGACGAGATATATAATTAACTAAGAGATATACTGTACGTGTTATAAAGATGATGAGAGAGAGAGAGAGAGAGAGAGAGAGAGAGAGAGAGAGAGAGAGAGAGAGAGAGAGAGAGAGAGAGAGAGAGAGAGAGAGAGAGAGAGAGAGAGAGAAGAGAGAGAGAGAGAGAGAGAGAGAGAGAGAGAGAGAGCAGAGAGAGAAGAGAGAGAGAGAGAGAGAGAGAGAGAGAGAGAGAGAGAGAGAGAGAGAGAGAGAGAGAGAGAGAGAGATACCACAGACGTGAGAGATAAAGAAGTGTCCCAGAAGTAAAATATACAATACATACGATACAGTACGCGTGATAAAGCAAAGTGTGTGAGAAACAAATGAGAGACTGGAGAAGTGTGAGGTATATAAAATTACTATTTATATGAGTGAGAAAAAGAGTTGTGCTACAGAGCGAGATATACAGTATATACAGTGGTTGTGAGATATAGAAATGAGTGGGATGTATGTGGAAGAAATAAGGTGTTATGAGAGATAAAAGATGTGTGGTAGGTGTTTTCTCTCTCTCGCTCCCGCTCTCTCTTTTTTTTTTCTCTCTCTCTCTGTTTGCGTGTGTGTGTGTGTGTGTGTGTGTGTGTAAGCGAGAGAGAGATAACGAGAGAGACGAGACGAAGCAAAACAAGACAGACAGACAGACAGACAGACACAGACAGGTGGGAAACGCTCTCATGTAAACATTAATCATATTCTCTTTCTAAAATCTCTTACGAATCTCTTCAGGGAGAAAGGAAGTCAGGACTTTTTTTAATGGGGGGGACGAAGTAATTTAATTCCAGCTTGTGCAAAGAGATGTTATAATTGTACTCGGAGAAAAAGTGTAGGTGTGAGAGAGAAGTTCTTTGTTATTGTTATTCAGAATTTCTTTTTCGAATTAAGTGCATGCAATTCTGAAGACTTGAACTATTAGTATGCATTTCTCTACAATTATGTAATCATTATAACTTATTATTATTATTTGTTTTAATTATTATTATTATTGAAGGAGTAAACTGTAATCCCGTCAGCCAATCAGGAGACGGGATTAACTCAGATGTACCAGCAAGGTTTACCCTATAAATCTTGTCCCTGGGAACACCCTGGCACTTCCACGCTCTCGACCAATCACCAGCCTCCTATGACGCACCACTACATTTGCCTCGTATCCTCCCCCAAATGCTTGCCTCATAACTTGCCCTCAGTTCACACAAGTATTTTCTATCCTGGTCACAAACGTTCTACTACAATGGTGCCACCCTCTTACTCCCGTCAGCCACTAATAGGCCAGGAAATAAGCACCAAAAAAGTGCCGAGGTTGGACAGAAATGTTAACAAAGCAATTTCACCTGAAATGGGTTCTTTGGAGGTATCTCTAACCACACAAAAAAGTCCACTCGAATCCACCCATGGCAAATACTCGTTTTCACTGAAAATCCTAGATGCCCGCCGCTGCAGAAGGTAAAATATTGAAATAGGCATAACTTTGCTGAAAATCAACATAGAAACACAAATAAAGTGTCTAATCCTACTAATTTTGAGGTGCTCTTTCACTTGGAAATATTTTCAAGGTCATATAAGGTGGCATTCATGCTCAAAAGTCAAAATCAACCTCATTTTTGGTATAATATTGAAGGAAAATGTGAAAATTATATAATCCTCTGAACATATCTGTGCGACTATTACACCAGTACGATTGAGAAATGTATATACGTGTATGCAACGCACTTAGTAATACTTTTTTCTTTTATTTCCAGATCTGAGATTGTGATGGCATCCCCCAAGACAGATGCGGCGTGTTTAATTTGTAGAGACACTATTTCATTTAAGAATGATGAATATTCCAGCATTGGATGCAAAGGCCTCACTTCCATTAATAAATTCACCCATAGACACAATGAACTATATCCAACGAACCCCATCCCAATATATAAATTTGATGAAAATGGAAAGCAATATGTCCACACATCATGTCGCAAAAGTCAAACAAACAGCAGACGATATGAGCAGATCGGTAAACGCCAACATGTCGATGAAACTGGTCCTACCTCACACAAACTGCGATGTGATACTAAAAAATTCTCATTTCACACTGACTGCTATCTCTGTGGGATGCATGTCGATCAGGAGAAGGCCAGAAAGTATCCCACCAATGTTGAATATGAATTCAGCCATGTTATGCTCCTCACTGTGTCAGAGACAATCTTGCAAAGATGTAATGAACGTCGCGAAACTCATCCAGACTCTTGGGCTGATGCAGTTGCACATCGACTTGCATGTATTAATGATTTACCAGCAGAGGAGGCCATTTACCACCGCAGATGTTTCCAATATTACATGTCTCTTACGAAATCTTACACTTGACATGTTACCTACAAACAAGGATGGAGCACCACCTCGGAAACGAGGACGTCCTTCTGGTACCATCGATGAAATGAAGAGATCGTCTTTCATGCACGTTATTGAATATCTGGAAAACAATGATGATGAAACTGTCACTCTAGATGAACTCTATGAAATCATGGAAAGCCATGCAACCAGTGGAGAGGTTTATTCCAAAAAGTCTTTGCAAAGGCAACTCTATGCACATTATGGGAACAGAGTATCGATAACTTCAACGAAAAAGCAACCACTGATTGTCACACTCACATCTAATGTGAAGCAGTTGATTCAGGATGCGCACTCAAAAATGAAGGACAACCCCGATGACATGGATTCGTTGATCAAAGTTGTCGGCACCTATATCAGGAATGAAATAAAGAATGCCGAAAAACACAACAATGTATATCCAGACGCCTCTGATATAAAATCGCTCGAACACAATCTCTCCACTTTGACCCCTGCCCTGTCTCTACTGTTACAGACAATCATCAAGAGCAAAAGCTTTGGCTTTGTTCATCCCAAGAATGATTGACCTGGAACAAACCCATCCAGATGTATATAGGGCATTTATGAATGGCCTCTTTCCAGTCAGAAGTGACGGTGCATGGTCAGGAATTTTCACAGACCTCTTCATAGAGCAAGTTCTGATGGCCAGCAACAAATCAACTGGCGGCTTAACCCAAGGGCGTGGATTCAGTGACAGCACTCGACTTCTCTTCCTGCTCTCAAGACCTGTGTGTGCCAATATAAGCCAGTCCATTTTCGCGATAGCTGGTTTATCTATGGATACACCTGATGGACATCGTGAATTAGCAGCAGACAGGATACGTCGTGACATGAGTGATATACAGAAGATTCTCCAAGTGTTCCTTGAGCGTGGCGTATTCAACAAACCATCAAAGAAGCTTGTAAGTCTATCAACTGGCTTGGTGGCAAATGATTCTGTGAATGCATATGAGGCTCAAAGTGTTGGAAAGAAGATCCTTGATTCCATGGTCGGACAATCTGTCGCAGAATACAAGTTTTCTCAGAAGAATCAAGTTAAGACCCTGGCATCAGCTACTCATGTGAAAACATCTTCTGGTACCCAAATTGAGATGGATTCACAGCGTCTCTATCAGCGTCTTCTTCATACAGGTTTCAATGGTGACATACCACTTCCAGATCTCTTCCGATATGAGATGTGCTCTTTCCCACCATCTCTCTTTGATAACCATGTGAGCATGAGGATGGGGGATAAATCGGAAATCATTCACCATCTCCTCAAGCTTGTTCCAGAGAGCAGTAGTGCAACGTCCTGTGACATGAGTATGCAGTACATCATTGATGGTGGTAGCCTGCTTCATAAATTCTCATGGCGTAAAAATGCCAGCTACTCGGAGATCTGTGAAATGTACGTCCGACACATCAAGCAATCATACTGTCATGATTTGGTTGTGTTTGATGGGTATCATGGATCTAGCACAAAGGATGAAGCACATCGTCGCAGGATGGGGAATGATATAGGTGCTACAGTGTTGGTTTCACCAGAAGTGCATGTAACCATGACCAAGAAGAGCTTTCTTGCCAATCCTTCCAACAAGCAAGCATTCATCAATCTACTTGCAGAGCAAATGACCAAAGCGGATATCGCCGTTGAACATGCAAAAGGTGATGCTGACTACAAGATATGTATGTCAGCATGTCTTCACGCCAAAGAGAAGCCAACAGCTGTTGTCGCAGAGGATTCTGATGTGTTCCAGCTGCTAACGCATCATTCCAATATTGCTGACAAAGACTTATACATGGTGACATCCAAACAAACAGTGTGTGTCACAACTTTGGCAAAGAAGCTTGACCCATTACTCTCTGGCGCCCTGCTCTTTCTGCACGCTTTCAGTGGGTGTGACACTACGTCTAGACGTTATGGGATTGGCAAAGTGTCAGTACTCAAGAAATATGCAGAACTAGAGTGGTGTAGTTCAATATTCATGTCTCCATCTTCATCTAAAGCAGAAATAGAAAGAGCTGGAGAAGATGCCTTGTTGATCATCTATGGCTGCACAACATCTCTGAGCCTTGACTCGGCAAGAGTGGACAAGTTTCAGCAGAAAGTGGGTACTGCCACGCAGTATGTGTCGCCAGAGAAGCTTCCGCCAACATCTGATGCAGCCATTTTCCATAGTCATCGCGCATGCCATCAGGTTCAGGCATGGTGTGGTAATGATCTTCCTGCAGAAGAATGGGGCTGGACGACTTCTCCTTCTGGCTTATATCCCGTCAAAATGTCTCAGCCGTCGGCACCTGATCGACTACTTAAGATAATGCGATGCAATTGTGGTGGAAAATGCAACACAAGAACATGTACATGCCGCAAAAATGGGCTCCATTGCACTCCAGCTTGTGGTCAATGCAAGGGCATTACCTGATTGAACGGTCCACCTGTGGACATTGAAGAAAATGAGGTGGAAAACGATGATGATGAAACGGGACTATCAATAAATTAATGTGTTTGAAAGTCACTTTGGAATATACACATATACATATTTATATACATATAATACATACACAATATACACAATACAATAATACATATGTAAAAGATTATAGCCGGTTGTTCAGACAATTAATTTTGCTCATTTTAGGGTAATTTTAGGCCAAAATTTTGATTTTTCGAGGATTTCAATATGAACACATCTTCCAATCTCCTCCAAAGTAACTTTAAATGAAAGAGCACCTCAAAATTAGTAGGATTAGACACTTTATTTGTGTTTCTATGTTGATTTTTAGCAAAGTTATGCCTATTTCAATATTTTACCTTCCGCGGCGGCGGGCATCTAGGATTTTCAGTGAAAACGAGTATTTGCCATGGGTGGATTCGAGTGGACTTTTTTGTGTGGTTAGAGATACCTCCAAAGAACCCATTTCAGGTGAAATTGCTTTGTTAACATTTTTGTCCAACCTCGGCACTTTATTGCCTGGCCTATAAAGAACGTCTCTAATAAGCTTCCAGGAAAATATTACAGGGATGAAACCAGGCAGGTGAAGGATACTGAGATTCAAAGCGAGCGGGCTGGTATAGCCCCGCCCGAGTGCGCGGCTCAGCCAAACACAGGGCTACGTTGCGTGAGGGATCCAGTACACCGCCCACCCTTGGCACAGATACATCTGAAATATCCTGATGCCTGCCGACATATCGCTAGCCTTCACACTATAAGCCAAGCGATTCAAGATTGTAACTTGGTGGTGGATGGTAACGAGAAGATGGACCTGCAGTATTGGCCAGCTTTGAAGTGGTGAAGCAGCCAGGAGAGATCTTCCTTAATTTTTTTAAAAGGCCCTTAAGGGCCCAAACAGACTAACCAAAAAACTTAAATGCTAGACTGAGCCTCTGTGTTCCAACAACAAGATATATGTGTGTTTATGGGACAACAAAACAGAAACTGATTAGACAACTGATGAAATAAAGAGATGAAGTGTCGAGATATATAGCTGTTCTTGTTTGTAAGACACTCAGCCAATTAGCTAGCAATAGTACAGGAACTAAAAGGGTCTTATGTAAAGATATGGTTAATATTAAGTGGTAGTTCTTCGGGATAAAGTTATAAGAAGAAATAATTGGTATGGCCCAGTAACTGAGATAACTTGGCTTACTTGAACAGTTTTCCGTGGTTTAGTATTTGCAACATAGGCTAGATCTAGCTGGAGAAATAGTTAGAGAAGGGCTTCAGTCCAAACCTATGAAATACTCTATTTGTTATAAGGAAACAACATTTATTTATTAGATATTCACCTCGTCTAAAGCATGATTTCGATTGCGCGTAAATATCTAGTCAACTAGTTTTAAGGATCTCATTGATTGAAAAATAGTTTATAACATTGTTAAGGTGACATAAATGACATAGCGTTCTGATATTGTCTACTGTAGGTGATATAATTACCTGTTGATTTAGTAATTGTGCTTTATATTGTTAAAGGGATTTAAGAACACGGATTGAGTAATTGTTTACTAGTATGGTCAAGGTAATTTATTTTTATTTTGTTTTTTTATATTCCAACTACTCCCTCTCAGGCATAGGCTGAGAGCCTGCACACTCAACCGCTGAACACGGTGAGGCCCGTGAGGTCTTGTTCCAGTCTAGGGAGTGAGACATGCGAAGCACCCCGGCTCGAAGCAATCCCATCTCTGAAGCTGCTCCGCCTCCGCGCTTCACAGTCTCACTCCATAGACTCGGACCCTCACTCACAGAACGCCACCTATTGAGCAATTAACTCACTAGGCATTGCACCCCCTGTAGCATATTTTGAATATGGGAATATTCATACAGTGCTATTTAATCAGGGAACAAAGAGGGTATTTTTTTTTTGGCATTTCGGTGTGCACTGAAACTAGGTACAGCCCAAATTCCATCCCAATAATATCTTCCCATTGACATATTGGGATTCGAACCCGGGTCCATTGGATTACCAGTCCTGTGGCAAGACCACTCTGCCACATATAAATACCTATGGATTGATTAATCGTGTCTAATATGATTAAGGTGATTTAATCCCATGTAAACTAATTAATGTGTCTGATATTGTTAGGGTGATTTTAGTACATATTGATAATTTATATCCTCAGTCCTAATATTGTTAAAGTGATTTAAGGACACATTGAGGGAGAGTTAGAGTATAGTATTATCAACCATTGTGAATATAGTGATATGCCTTTGGCTCGGAGTCGAAGTGGGTCAAAACTCTGAATAGCGATTGTCCAGATAGGTAGTAATGTAATGTAATAATTCCGAAGTGCAATCTCTACTAAGCCGTCATAGGTATGCAACTAATAGTTTGAACACCATTACCACACCACCAACACACCACTACCACAGCACCAACACACCACTACCACAACACCAACACACCACTACCACAACACCAACACACCACTACCACACCACCAACACACCACTACCACACCACCACCACACCACCACCATAGCACCAACACACCACTACCACACCACCAACACACCACCATCACACCACCACCATAGCACCAACACACCACAACCACACCACCAACACAGCACCAACACACCATTACCACAGCACCAACACACCACCAACACACCACTACCAAACCACCAACACACCACTACCACAGCACCAACACACCACTACCACAGCACCAACACACCACTACCACAGCACCAACATACCACTACCACAACACCAACACACCACTACCACAACACCAACACACCACTACCACAGCACCAACACACCACTACCACAACATCAACACACCACCACCACAGCACCAACACACCACTACCACAGCACCAACACACCACTACCACACCACCAGCACACCACTACCACAACACCAGCACACCACCACCACAGCACCAACACACCACTACCACAACACCAACACACCACTACCACAACACCAACACACCACCACCAACACACCACTACCACAGCACCAACACACCACCACCAACACACCACCACCAACACACCACCACCACAGCACCAACACACCACTACCACAACACCAACACACCACCACCACAGCACCAAAACACCACTACCACAGCACCAACACACCACCACCAACACACCACCACCACAGCACCACCACACCACTACCACAGCACCAACACAGCACCACCACAGCACCAACACACCACTAACACACCACTAACACACCACCACCACACCACCAACACACCACCACCACACCACCAACACACAACCACCACACCACCAACACACGACCACCACAGCACCAACACACCACTACCACACCACCAGCACACCACCACCACACCACCAACACACCACCAACACACCACCAACACACCGCCACCACACCACCTACACACCACCACCACACTACCACCACACCACCACCACAGCACCAACACAACACTAACACACCACCACCAACACACCACCAGCACACTACCACCACACCACCAACACACCACCAGTACACCACCAACGCACCACCAATACACCACCAACACACCACGACTACACCACCAACACACCACTAACACACCACTAACACACCACCACCACACCAACAACACACCACCAGAACACCACCACCACACCAACAACACACCACCACCACAACACCACCAACACACCACTACTACACCACCAACACACCACCAGCACACTACCAACACACCACCAGCACACTAACAACACACCACCAACACACCACCACCACAACACCACCAACACACCACTACTACACCACCAACACACCACCAGCACACTACCAACACATCATCAGCACACTACCAACACACCACCAGCACACTAACAACACACCACCAACACACCACCTGCACACCAACAACACACCACCACCACACCACTAGCACACCACAAACACACCAACAATATACCACCACCACCACCACAGCACCAACACTACGAACACACCACCAGCACACCACCACCACACTACCAACACACCAACAACACACCACCACCACACAAACAATACACCACCACCACACCACCAACACACCACCACCACACCACCAGCACACTACCACCATACCACCAACACACCACCACCACACCACCACCACAGCACCAACACACCACCAACACACCACTACCACACCTCCACCACACCACCACCATACCACCAAGACAACACCACCACACCACCACCACAGCACCAACACAGCACCAACACACCACTACCACACCTCCACCACACCACCACCATCACGCCCATCAACCACACATAACTCCCACATTCCCCTACACTTCACCGTCCAGGCCACCACATTAACTGCCACATCTCATAAGGCCCCTCCTTTTATATCGTACTGCTAGTCATATTACGAGGCACGCGAGGAAGGTTGTGAGAGTGAGAGTGTGGGTGTTTGATGGTGTGTGTGTGGGTGTGTGTGTGTGGGTGTGTGTGTGTGTGTGTGTGTGTGTGTGTGTGTGTGTGTGTGTGTGTGTGTGTGTGTGTGTGTGTGTGTGTGTGTGTGTGTGTGTGTGTGTGTGTGTGTGTGTCAATAGCATGGTGCAGAGACATAATGTACCTGTTTCGCAGTTTCCTATTATGTATCGATAAATCAGCTGCTAATGGATTGTGTTCACCGTCAGCTGAACACAAAGAGACTATAACTTTGTGCTGGAACTGGATATATGAGTGAAGAGCTGGTACATGGGATCACAGTCAAAGCCAGTCATTAGTGTTGTTTCAAGATGATTTCGGATTTCTTTGGCTAGAAACCAAAATAAATGTCACGTGTAACTTTAGGTCTATATATATATTCTGTGAAAATATTTGACTATTCGAAACTATGCCCTCGTATATTTTGCAGCAGCGTGTGTGTGTGTGTATATATCTATACATGTGTGTGTATTTTATTTTAATATTATTATTGTTTAATCCTTATTTTTGTATTATTACTATTATTATATATACCAAGATCCTAATATGACCTGGATCCTTGGCCGCCCGATTATTGGTTGTGACTGTGGCTCTTGGTAGAAATGGACGAGAATTGTCGGATAACGTAAAACAAGAGTATTCAAAATAGTATAATACAATTTTTATTAATTTCACTCCACACACCAAACACCTCCCAATAAAAAATATGAAAGCATGTGATCCCACCGGGATTCGAACCTGGGTTACCACAGCCAAATTTTAAACACTCTAACCATTACACCATCAAGACAGTTATAAGTACAGCATATAACCACGATTCATATCTATTTATCGAATACTGGATATTTATCTAATCATGCAGAAAGATTAAAGAACATATGCAACAAGGTGATAAAGAAAGATTAAGATGGAAAAGAAACTATAGAAAAAGAATAGGATACAAAAAGAAGAAGATAGAGAAAGAAGAATATATAGAGAGAAGGGAATGAAAGAGAGAGAGAAAGAGGTAGATACAGAGATAAGATACAGGAAGAAATATATAAAGAAGATTTAGACAGCAAAATATAAAGAGAGAAGAAAATAAAGCAAGAAGATTAAGAAAGAATATAGAGAAAGAAGAAGATATGGACAACATGATAAAGAAAGCAATATAACTAATAAAGGACACAGCAAATACAGAGTAGAAAACAAAAGAAACAAACAAATAATACAAGGTAATGAAAGAACAAACGAAGAGAACATAACTAAAGCTAGAAGAAGAAGAAGAAGAAGAAGAAGAAGAAGAAGAAGAAGAAGAAGAAGAAGAAGAAAAAAAGGAAAAAGAAGAAGAAGAAGAAGAAAAAGAAGAAGACGAAGAAAAAGAAAAAGAAGAAAAAGAAAAAGAAAATAAGAAGAAGAGGAAGAAGAAAAAGACAAAGAAGAGTAGGAAGAAGAAGAAGAAATTAAAGTAAGAGCCGCGTATGCAAGCTGGGAGGGGTGACAGAAAAAGTGTGCAGGGGTGAGAAACTAAAAATGGGCGACAAGGTGGATGAGAATACTGTGTAAGACGGTAGAAAGAATGGGACGTGGTTGGAGGAGAAGGGGGGCGAGGGGAGAGGTGTGGTACAAAGGAGTACAAAGGAAATCAAGCAACAACAGATCTAGTGACCCTTCTAGGTTGCTTGTCCTCCAAAACACTGAGGATCAAGTGTCCAAACAGTGGTTTAGAGTGGGTAAGGGAACATTGGAAAGGGAACTACTGCCCTGCCACTAACGTGGCAGGACTAGGAAGTTAGTAGGGGACATATGGGTTAGTAACTGAGGGGAGGATAAAGTTATTCATTTACAAACGCAGTCAGTCGCGGGTTTGATGCGAGATATTTGTCTAGGCGGAATTTAAATGAATCAACGGTGCTGCAGTCTATAACATCTCGGGGAAGCCCATTCCACAAGTTGACAACTCGATTGAAGAAGAAATTCTTAGATTCGTGCGAGTTAAAAGATTTACCAATAATTTTGCAACCGTTTCCCCGCGTGTAATTAGATTGGTCGATAGTGAAGTACTTACTACAGTTCATATTGTCGATGCCTTTGATGATTTTGAACACTTGAATTAAGTCGCCTCTTAATCTGCGCTGGGTTAAAGGAAATAGATTTAATTCTCTAAGACGCTCTTCGTATGGTTTGTTCTTTAGGCTAGGTATCATTTTGGTAACTCTACGTTGAACTCGTTCTAGCTTGTTTATATCTTTTTTGGTAATAAGGGCACCAGGATTGAACGCAGTATTCCAGAAGAGGGCGGACTAAGGAATTGTAAAGGGTTAGGATAACTTCTTTGGATTTATGCTCAAATGACCTGCCTATAAAGCCAATTATTTTGTTTGCCTTCTTAACAACTTCTGAACATTGTTGACTCGGTTTTAGGTTACTCGATATTGTTACTCCCAGATCAGTTTCTCTGTTTACATTCTTAAGCTGAGTGCCATTCATCGAATAGTTTGCTTTCTCATTTAGGTATCCGACATGTAGTACTTTACATTTATCCGCATTGAAACTCATTTGCCAAATTTGGGCCCAACATGACAATTTATCTAGATTGTGTTGCATATCGTCAACTTGTTCTTTTGAGAGTACGCTATTTGCAATTTTTGTATCGTCAGCAAATTTTGAGATTGTGCAGGTGAGACCCTCATCTATGTCGTTGATGTAAATTAGAAAGAGAATTGGTCCTAGTACCGATCCCTGGGGTACCCCGCTACTTACATTGGTCCATTTAGATGCCTTACCGTTTATGACTACCCTTTGCTTTCTGTTGCTGAGCCAATTTTCTATCCATTTCAACACACCGTCTTGTATTCCATGCGCTTTTAGTTTTACCAGTAAACGTTTGTGGGGAACTTTGTCAAAGGCCTTTTGAAAATCAAGGTATATAATATCTACAGCTTTACTCTCATCGTAGAGGTTGAGGATATCGTGGAAGAAGTCTAAGAGGTTTGTTAAACAGGAACGTTTTTTACGAAAGCCGTGTTGAGTATCTTTAAGTATGTTATTTTCCTCTAAGTGATTTACGAGTCTGTCTCGTATGACCGTTTCTAGCATTTTACATACAACTGAGGTTAAGCTAATTGGACGATAGTTACTGGGTAGGGATTTGCTGCCTTTTTTGAATATCGGTGTTACGTTGGCTAGCTTCCACTGATCAGGCATAGTTCCAGACTGCAAGGATTTATTGAATAGTAATGTCAGTGGTTTGGAGAGCTCATTCTTAGCTTCCTTTAGAACTCTAGGCGAGATTGTATCAGGTCCTGGCGTTTTATTTACCTTGAGTTTATCTAAACAATTCAATACTTCTCTCTCTGTAACGGTGATATTGCTTAGAACATCTGAATTATCAATCTGAATCGGCGATGGTGTAGGGATATCACTGAGGTCTTCTGTTGTAAAAACTGATGCAAAGAAGGTATTGAGGGCATTACTCATTTGTACTTCGTCTTTGGTGTATTCTCCTTTTTCATCGACTAACGGTCCAACAGTTGAAGTAACTACTTTTTTCTTTCTGATATAACTATAGAATTCTTTCGGGTTTGTTTTACTTTCAAAAGTAAAAGGGGGTAGGAGAGGGGAGGGGTGTGGTGTATGGGGTAGGAGAGGGGAGGGGTGGAATGAAGAAGGGATAGGGGAGGAGTAAGGAAAGGGAAGGGATAGGAGTTTGGAAAGGGAAGGGGAAGAGTGAGGAAAGATAGGAGTGTGTGTGTAAGGCGTATGTACACTGTAGATGGGTGATAAAGCAGGAGGGGAGAGAGATGGGGGGAGTGTCATGGGTAGGGGAAGGAGGAAGAGGAGTGTTTATGGAGTAAGGATGAGGAAGGAGGTGCGGGAGTGTTTATGGAGTATGGATGAGGAAGGAGGTGAGTGAGTGTTTATGGAGTAAGGATGAGGAAGGAGGTGCGGGAGTGTTTATGGAGTAAGGATGAGGAAGGTGATGAGTGAGTGTTTATGGAGTAAGGATGAGGAAGGTGGTGAGTGAGTGTTTATGGAGTAAGGATGAGGAAGGTGGTGAGTGAGTGTTTATGGAGTAAGGATGAGGAAGGAGGTTAAAGAGTGTCAGGGGTAAGGGAGTATTGTGTATAATTATTCTACGTTAGTTGTGAGGGCAGGTGAGGCAACTTCCAATCGCATACTTATCTTATTCTCACAATTACCGCACATTATTTGACCAAGGGCGTTACTGTGTGGTTCCCAACACACTGAACTCGTACAATAGGATTATAATATTATAAGGAGAGGAGAGTGTATCAGAGGTAAGTAATGAGGTAAAAGGGTGTTTGGAGAGAAGAAGAGGTAAAGGAATGACTGTATAATGGGTAAAGGTGGATATACTGTACACGAGTAGGAGGAGGGAGGGAGAGGAGGAGGGAAAGGAAGGGAGGAATAGAAGAAGGAGAAGAAGAAGAAGGGGTAATAGAAGGTAGATTGGGGGTAATTATATATTTTAGGAGCGAGGAGTAGAATTATGGAAAAATTGTACTATGAGTAAATAATTGTTTCACGAGTAGAACAAAAAGGGGTGTAATAGTTCGTAGTAAGTACAATACAATAAATTAAAATATTCAAACGAAAAATAATAAGAACAATTATGAAAGCAAAAAGAAAAATAGGAGTACATTTCTGCAAATAAATAAGATTCTAAAGGAAAGTAAAATCAAATAAAAAATAAACATAAAAATAACAAGAATAAATATGATATTCGTGGAGTACTTTATGTAGAATAATTTAGACCCACTTGGCCAGAAATATCAAGTCATTATGCTTCACTGGTTATTTCACACCGTCTTATTATTGCGGAAGAGAGGCGCATTGCGATTATATGTGTGCAAATATGTAATCTCTTATATGAATTCGCATTGACTCCGAAAATTATCGTTATGAAGTAAAATAGTACGATTAATTTACACGAATAATTTGCTAAAAACGTGATTTGGTATTCAAATGTTGCATTATTATTATTGTTTGTATATAAAACAACTCTTAATGGTATGAAAGGTCTTACAATTGACAACGAAATGGGGTGAAAGGTGTTAAAATCGCCAAACTAATGGGCCGAACGTCTTATATTCCCAACACAAATGGGGCTAAACACGAGGGAGAAAGGGGACCAGAATTATGAAAGAGGCTGACCTTTAAGCATGACTGTACGTACGGGGTTAATGGTCATCTTATCCTTCAGGGGAGGAAGACCGTTTTTCTGGACCCCCCCCCCCCCTTCTCCCTAATGTTTAGCCTCCTAGTTTTGAGATTATAAGACGTTCGGCCCATTAGTTTGGCGATTTTATGACCTTTCACCCAATTTCTTTGTCAATATTAGGACCCTTCGTGCCATTTAGGTGTCGATTTTTTCCTGGCAAGCGATATCGAGCCTGTAATTTTAGGAGGAATCGGCCTTTGGCCGGGACATTTTTCTACCGAAAAATGTACAAATCTATCTTGAAGAGGGGTCTAGGGAGTGTTTTTCTATGCTTGATGGAGGTCTAGGGAGGAAACTAAAAAAAATATATGAATAAATGAATTAATAGACCAAACAAACGGCCAGTCTCCCCTTAACCCTTTCAATTAGCTGTCTTATTTTTGTATACATTCTAGTTATTTCCAGATACATTTTATATGCGTTGGGAAGGGTCTCTGATAATTCTAAAAAAAAAAAAAAAAAAAAAAAAGTAAAGTAATGCCTCAAATATCCCTTTCACCCCCACAGGTACATTTAAAACTGCATACATCGCCCAGTGATAACCAGGATGATGCTGCCAAACAGGTGTCATACGTTTGAAGAGTTTAAGGGGAGTCATCCGGCTTTTTTTTTATCTTTCTCTCCTTTTTTATCTTTCCTTGGCTTGTATCCATTCGGCCCCATTTAGCAAACTGTTTTAAGAAGTTTATCCTCATCCAGGTGTCGATTGCTTCCTGGCGAGCGATAGCGAGCCAGCATTGTATGGAAAAATCCGGCTTCGCCGGAGACATTTTCTATCGAAAAATTTACAAATTTCGCTTGCTATCAAAACAAAAATATATAAAAATTTCAGGCTCACTATCGCTCGCCAGGAAATAATCGACACCTAAATGGCAGGAAAGGTCTTAAAATTGACAACGAAATGGGGCGAAAGGTGTTAAAATTGCCAAACTAATGGACCGAACGTCTTATAATCTCAAAACTAGTGGGGCTAAACATTAGGGAGAAGGGGGTCCAGAAAAACGGTCTGCCTCCCCTTAAGAATACAAAGTCAAGGTGGGAACAACATCTCTCCTGATCCTTACGAGGCTGTTTGTAGTGGGTGCATCGATTCAGGATGTGGACAAAGTGAAGTACGACATTGCCTGCTGATGAAACGACAGTGAATCGTTGTGAAGAAGGAAATGACAAGAGATTAAAGGGACGAATATGCATGAGGAGAGGAGGAGGGTGGATGTGTACATGGTGGAGTGAGAGAGAGAGAGAGAGAGAGAGAGAGAGAGAGAGAGAGAGAGAGAGAGAGAGAGAGAAGAGGGTTAGAGAGAGAGAAGAGGGTTAGAGAGAGAGAGAGAGTTAGTAAGGTAGGTAGATATAGACATGCAAATAGATAGTTAGTTAGTTAGTTAAAAATACAAATCGGTAGACAGATAGATAGAAAGTGAGAGAGAGAGAGATAGAGAGAGTGAGAGTGAGAGAGAGAGAAAAAAAAGAGTACAGCGTGGGGGAAAAGTGCGCATGAAAGACAGAGAGAGGGAGGGTGGATGAGGGAGGGGTGAGGGGGGGGGCAGTACTGTACAGGAGGGGAGGGGGGGAGAGAGTGTACATGATTGGGTGGGGGGAGGGGGGAAGGAGAGAAAGAAAGAGTGTGCAGTTCCATTGATCCTCAGCAGGGGGGTACAGAGGGGAGGGGATGAGGGGGGAGGTACTGACAGCAAGAGGGGGGGGGGGGAGCACACAGCAAGGAGGGGAGGGGAAGGGGGTATGTAGTCTATATTTTTCACGTGGTAAACACTTCAAAGCCTTAGCAACCGATTTATCGACACTTAGCTGGACATATGAAGCTACTATGTCCCTGCATCTTAATATTAACACCATGTTTTCACAATTAGCAAACTATTTAACTATAAAATCTTGGTATTAGCTAAGTAATCAAGACGGAGAAATGGCAAATTATCGTCAGCTGAAAATAGACTATAGTCACGCTTAACAGTATTGTTCTTGTTTCTTTTTCTTTTGTACACAGCTGGGAGAGAGAGAGAGAGAGAGAGAGAGAGAGAGAGAGAGAGAGAGAGAGAGAGAGAGAGAGAGAGAGAGAGAGAGAGAGAGAGAGAGAGAGAGAGAGAGAGATAGTTATATGTTAGTTACAGTTTCAACTTGATTTACCTCTCTTGGTACAATGTAAAACAAAACAATTCCTCGCCACATTATGAACAATGCCGTTAAATATGAGTTGTCATCGGTTTTGTAGACGAGTAGGCTAGTCTTATCGGCACGAAAATAATGATGGTGTTGTAAAAGTAGCCAATAACCATTGGTAGGGAGTGTACTGACCGCGGGGAGGAAAAGGGTGAAGGAGGAGGTGGAGAGATGGGGAGGAGGAGGAGAATGGGGAGTACGAGACGGAAGGGGAAGTGAAAGAGGGAAGAGGTGAGGGAGAGCAGAGGAAGGAGGGGAAGACGAGAAGGTAGAAGGAAAGGGAAGAGGAGGAAGGAAAGAGTAACAGCCACTGGACAGAGTAAATATGAGAAAGAGAGAGAGGGAGAGATAGAGAAGGAAGGAAGGAGGAGAAAGACCGGAGAAGGGAGTAACAGCCACTGGACAGGACTGAGTAAATATGACAGTAACAAATAAAACGACAGTATAGCGGTACCTAGCTTTAATAAACACCCACACACGCATACACACACATGCGTACAGAGAGAGAGTGTGTGTGTGGGCGGGAGGGGGGGCACTAACCACCGCTAGACAATACTAATGCAGTAATATGTCAGTAATAAAGGAGTGACACTATACGGTATATTATATCGGTACAGGGATATAACACTCCATAACTTTACTGATCACGCACACACCCAGGCGCCCACACACTCACACATACTTACACACTACTACAAACACATGCACATACTGTACATATTCAGTACCTAGCCTTAGTACTCACACACGCACACACTGCCAACCTTTACTTAACACGCATTCCCAAGCACTCTTACCTACTCACACATACAATTACACACACACACACTCTCTCTCACTCACACACACACACACACACACACACACACTTCCTAACGTCATGAAGCACGCACAGTTCCCTGCACAAGTTCCGTTCCCCTCGGAGATATTCTTTATGGAAAACAAACTAGTATAATTGAACTGAGAGTGTAGTAGCTTAGGTAACAGTTGCATGAGAAGGAGAAATAAATATTTCATAGCAAGGAGCTTTCGTAATTCACTAAACAATATATTTAATTTCATAAATAAAATCTCAGAGAGGAACGGAACTTGAGCAGGGAACTGTAGTACATATCCATTCATCTACACACGAACACGTATGTATAGTCACTCACAAACGTACCTCGATCTTATACGTCCTCATACTGACTAACCGTTAATGTCATTCTATAGTTGCAATTGTACCGTAATATTTGTATATAGTAATGTGCAGGTTGCGTAAATTAATTATATAAATCAAGAGCATTGATAATGTTTGCTATACTAAACGATATAATATTAATATTATATTAAATTCTATTAAGTACAATATATATGAGTGACTGTACGGTCAGAATCAATATTTTTCCGAATATCTTGATGATATAATATTATGTGATATCTAGAGGAGGACATTAAGTAAGCACTTCTAGTACCTCAACGAAATAGTTTTAGTCACGAGCTATTAGAAACGCGAACACTGCCTAGAGGTAAAATAAATATATATAAATATATACAGTATATAATTACACAGCTTAAGAGCAACGATTTCGACAACTGTACATTTTATGATACCCATCGTGCCCAGTACAAACACTCTAATAGGAAAATTTCGGGTAAGATTATAATGAAAAACTTTGATCCAATTCGGAATAGCCTCGAAAACGTAAGGCCAAGAGTTATGTCCTGGAGTGTAATGGTGGTAAAAGTTCAACGACCTCTACCTTTTTCTGATACTCGCTAGTTCACCCGACTATTCTCATTCATTTAAGGTTATATGTTCAGTACAATTGCCTGTAGTGATAAATTCAAAACATTTCATTGAGAAAAAGCCTGACATGCTGATGAAATATTTGGACACATTCTCTATAGTCATATTACTAAATTCAGCGTTTGTTTCTCAATAAATGTTTATTGTCTAAAGTTATCATATAGTAATCCATGTGTAGTTATTATGCTCTCTCCACTAACCAATTTTACTCCTAAACTCGATTAATGAAATTAACAAAGTAATATATATTCATGGTCAGGAATAATTGAACACCTCCTAAAGATGGACTTGATATGCATTAGGCGTGGCGTACGTACGTACAGACGTATTCTCGGAGTGTATGCTTTTTGTTGGCCTGGGTGCCTCTTTTGTCATTACTAAATAATATTTGTGTGTTTATTTCCTCCTCTCCCATTATGGTGGCAGAATAGGTGTCTCTGCCCTTTGGTTTGCTATTTCCTTGCCTTCCGACCTCTGGGATGTCCCCCCACTGATCGTTCTGGGCCTGAATATTATTGACAGGGACGCGGCTCCCTGATAAGGGGATTGAGAGGGTATAGCAAACATACATTTTTCCTTCCTCTTTTTCTGGTGTCCGTGGTGCGTTTCTCACTTCCCTCTTCTGGGGAAGTGGGATGGATGTTGATCCTCCCTTCCCCCCCCCCCCCCTCATGGGGAGAGGTGACCCTACTGATACTCATCCTAAAGCGCCCGTGATTGCCCCCGAGAATGCTTCTATTGTAACGCTTCATGCGTCTGGTCCGGTGACCCTTGGGAGCCTCAATCCCTTCTTGATTAAGAAGGTGGGTGGGGCTAGCGACTCTAAAGACGGATGAATGTGTGGGTGCGATTGTGTGGTCGACAGAATGTCGCCTCAGGTACCGTCACTCCTTTATTGATGATTTATTACCTCAGTTCAGTCCTGTACAGTGGTTGTTACTCCTTCCCCCTTACCCTATCTCTACTCTCTCTCTCTCTCTCTCTCTCTCTCTCTCTCTCTCTCTCTCTCTCTCTCTCTCTCTCTCTCTCTCTCCTCTCTCCTCTCTCTCTCTCTCTCTCTCTCTCTCTCTCTCTCTCTCTCTCTCTCTCTCTCTCTCTCTCTCTCTCTCTCTCTCTCTCTCTCACATACAAACACACACACACACACACAGCAGCCAACATCAGCCATCTCTTTTGATCCACATTGTATAAAGCATATTTTGAGTACAGGTATTCGGCCCAATAGCCAATGTCATACGAGTAACACAGGGGGGAGAGAGAGAGAGAGAGAGTAAATATAGAGTAAGGGGGAAGGAGTAACAACCACTGGACAGAACTGAACAGAGTTAATAAATCATCAATAAAGGAGTGACGGTATACTACATACCACCAGTACAGGGCTGCCACTACATAACGTTAAAACATACGTACACACACAGGAACCCACACACTAACACTTACACACTTTAACAACCATACAATCACACACACACGAACATGCACCTAACTTCACTGACACGCACACATTAAGGCACGCACGCACACACACCCATCCACACATCTACACACACACACACACACACATATGTACAGTCACTCATAAACGTAATGGACCTTCTACGCTTTATCATGCTAGTGTGACCTTATTCTTGTCATTATTGAATTCTTAGATAGTTTACATTATTATAACGTAGCAAATAATTTGTGTAAATCAAGGACACAGACTTACTTATATCATCAGAAAGTTTGGTTAGTTGGTGAAAGTTGAACGACCTTAACCTTCCTCTGATACTCGCTCTTTCACCCGGTAATACTCGTTCATTTATTGGTATGTGTGTGTGTGTGTGTGTGTGGGGGGGGTGGGTTATTTGCTCCCTAGACCCCCATCAAGCTTAGACAAATATCCCCAAGGCCCCATTTCGAAATAAATGTGTACATTCTTCGGTAGCAAAATGTCCTGGCCCAACGCTGGGTAAAATTTATCTTAATGAATCCCAAGGCTTTGTTAGTTTTATTTGCTGCAGCCGCACATTGCTCTGATGATTTTAGGTTTTCTGATATTATAACCCCGATATCTTTAACCTTAGAGTCTGCTATTATTGGTTGGCCTTTCATTTAATAATCATGCTATTTGTTTTTTGAACGAGAGAGAGAGAGAGAGAGAGTGTACAAAGGAGTACAAAGGAAATCAAGCAACAACAGATCTAGTGACCCTTCTAGGTTGCTTGTCCTCCAAAACACTGAGGATCAAGTGTCCAAACAGTGGTTTAGAGTGGGTAAGGGAACATTGGATGTCCGTGGCAGGATTTGGAAGTTAGTAGAGGACAGATGGGTTAGTAACTGAGGGGGGGATAAAATAAAGTTATTCATTTACAAACGCAGTCAGTCGCAGGTTTGATGGGAGATATTTGTCTAGGCGGAGTTTAAATTAATCAACGATGATGCAGTCTATAACGTTTCGGGGAAGCCCATTCCACAAGTTGACAACTCGATTGAAGAAGAAATTCTTAGATTCGTGCGAGTTAAAAGATTTACCAATAATTTTGCAACCGTTTCCCCGCGTGTAATTAGATTGGTCGATAGTGAAGTACTTACTACAGTTCATATTGTCGATGCCTTTGATGATTTTGAACACTTGAATTAAGTCACCTCTTAATCTGCGCTGGGTTAAAGGAAATAGATTTAATTCTCTAAGACGCTCTTCGTATGGTTTGTTCTCTAGGGTAGGTATCATTTTGGTAACTCTACGTTGAACTCGTTCTAGCTTGTTTATATCTTTTTGGTAATAAGGGCACCAGGATTGAACGCAGTATTCCAGAAGAGGGCGGACTAAGGAATTGTAAAGGGTTAGGATAACTTCTTTGGATTTATGCTCAAATGACCTGCCTATAAAGCCAATTATTTTGTTTGCCTTCTTAACAACTTCTGAACATTGTTGACTCGGTTTTAGGTTACTCGATATTGTTACTCCCAGATCGGTTTCTCTGTTTACATTCTTAAGCTGAGTGCCATTCATCGAATAGTTTGCTTTCTCATTAGGTATCCGATATGTAGTACTTTACATTTATCCGCATTGAAACTCATTTGCCAAATTTGGGCCCAATATGACAATTTATCTAGATTGTGTTGCATATCGTCAACTTGTTCTTTTGAGAGTACGCTATTTGCAATTTTTGTATCGTCAGCAAATTTTGAGATTGTACAGGTGAGACCCTCATCTATGTCGTTGATGTAAATTAGAAAGAGAATTGGTCCTAGTACCGATCCCTGGGGTACCCCGCTACTTACATTGGTCCATTTAGATGCCTTACCGTTTATGACTACTCTTTGCTTTCTGTTGCTGAGCCAATTTTCTATCCATTTCAACACACCGTCTTGTATTCCATGCGCTTTTAGTTTTAGCAGTAAACGTTTGTGGGGAACTTTGTCAAAGGCCTTTTGAAAATCAAGGTCTATAATATCTACAGCTTTACTCTCATCGTAGAGGTTGAGGATATCGTGGAAGAAGTCTAAGAGGTTTGTTAAACAAGAACGTTTTTTACGAAAGCCGTGTTGAGTATCTTTAAGTATGTTATTTTCCTCTAAGTGATTTACGAGTCTGTCTCGTATGACCGTTTCTAGTATTTTACATACAACTGAGGTTAAGCTAATTGGACGATAGTTACTGGGTAGGGATTTGCTGCCTTTTTTGAATATCGGTGTTACGTTGGCTAGCTTCCACTGATCAGGCATAGTTCCAGACTGCAAGGATTTATTGAATAGTAATGTCAGTGGTTTGGAGAGCTCATCCTTAGCTTCCTTTAGAACTCTAGGCGAGATTGTATCAGGTCCAAGCGTTTTATTTACCTTGAGTTTATCTAAATAATTCAATACTTCTCTCTCTGTAACGGTGATATTGCTTAGAACATCTGAATTATCAATCTGAATCAGCGATGGTGTAGGGATATCACTGAGGTCTTCTGTTGTAAAAACTGATGCAAAGAAGGTATTGAGGGCATTACTCATTTGTACTTCGTCTTTGGTGTATTCTCCATTTTCATCGACTAACGGTCGATGAGAGAGAGAGAGAGAGAGAGAGAGAGAGAGAGAGAGAGAGAGAGAGAGAGAGAGAGAGAGATAGATTACTGACAAGGATTGGTTTGGTGGAATTACATGTAGGATAGAATGTGTGCGATTGTTGTTGATCAACTGTATACAGTAGTTAACCACATCAGTTTGTACTCACCCCAGAATGTTAATAGAATACACTAACATGATTAACTTACAAGTATATTTCTATATAACATAAGTATTGATCATTTGAATTATCTAATGGATAACAAACTACACTCGCATCATAATCATACTATATTCCATCCAACCAAACAATCATGGAGTAAGTGAGAATTTATGGAACCAGCTGTGCATGCGCTCTCTCTCTCTCTCTCTCTCTCTCTCTCTCTCTCTCTCTCTCACACACACACACAAAAACACACACACACACACACACACACACACACACACACACACACACACACACACACACACACACACACACACACACACACACACACATAACAGCCAACTTCAGCCATCGCGTTTGATCCACATTGTATAAAGCATATTTTGAGTACAGGTATTCGGCCCAATAAACAATGTCATACGAGTAACACAGAAGAAGCGGGAAATAACATATTATCCACATATTATCCACATATTATCCACATATTATCCACATATTATCCACATATTATCCACATATTTATGATGCAAATAATATTGAATTTACATGAAAACCATGAAATATATAATCATGTTATTGAGTTTATAGATGAGGCGTTTTGGTGCTTTGTAATTATCTATATCTAAATATGTCCACTCAAATACCAATATATAGCTAATTAGCTACATATCTACATCTATCAATATACCTCTCTATCTATTTATCTATCTATCAATCTGGCTATCTATCTAACTATATATATCTGTCTTTCTTTCTCTCTCTCTCTGCCTTTCTGTATGTGTGTATGTGTGAATATTTATAACATTGAACAACTAAACAATACTCGTGTGGAAGGATCAGATTACTGTCAAAAATAATAGTTATGAAAAAGCGAAATAGTAGGAAGCAAGTTGAGTATAATCTCGCAGAACAAATAAACTAAAGTACCGCAATATTTTAGTAAGGCTAAAACTTCTCCCTAAAGATGGATAAAGTGCATAATTATATTACTTTAGTGACAGTCTCATATCTGCATTATGGCAGTTCGGTGAAAATATATGTTGTTTATTTTTTGATAATTTACCTGTAACATTGAACCAACTTTAATACGTCCATCTATAATGCAATTTATCTGTCTATATTCCTATTTATGTCTGCCTCTGTCTGTCTGTCTTTATGTCTATCTTCGAAATCAATATATAGTTAAGCGAGTTATTTCGTGCGCAGGAAAGAATTTAGAATGTATCAATTTGATCATAATCTGATATGCTTATCTATGGCTTAATACACAAAAGTACCGCAATTTTTCAAAAGTATGGAACTGCTCCCTAGAGATGATAAGTGTTACATATATATATATACTGTATATATATATATATATATATATATATATATATATATATATATATATATATATATACACAGTATATATATGTACCAGAAATATCCGCATCAGTCTGTCCCCTGGAAACAACTCGCCCAAATGCTCTGTACCACAACCTTCTACCCTTACTATTAATTTATGTAATATTCGTGGTCTTTCCTCTAACTTCCACTCTGTGGAACACCACCTCTCCACTGCCAAACCTGATCTTCTCTTTCTCACCGAAAAACAGTTGTCTGGGACTACTAACAGCAAACCCTTCTCTGTATCCTACTATCTCTAAACTCAGTTTCAAGCCAAAGGTGGATGTTGCGTCTATATACGCAACAATCTTGTTTTCTCGTGTTCCCAACTTAGATTCTTCTGAATTCTTAACTCTCTGGCTAAAGCTTTCTTGTCACTCTCAAACTAAATATTTCTGTGCTCTTTATCTCTCCCCTAATTCTATTGCCTGTCCAACATTCTTTAACTATCTAACTTCTAAAGTGGAACACATTCTATCCATCTCTTATGAACAAACAAATAATAAAATATCTAATAAAATATGTTAATATCTACATATGACTTCACATTAATATAAAATTAATATACTGCTAAAACGTAGTCGAACTGATGTTATTAAGATAATATCATGTAAAAAACATGTATTTTATAACTCTGAACTAATAATATATAATTAAATTTATGCCACAACTTTATATTGCAATTACCACTTGAATTAGGCAGACCCCATTTTTTGTAATTCGAATGGAAAGTATTTCTACAAAATATGCCAAATCATAAAGGAATGTAATATTAGATTGAAATTAAATAAGACAAGAATGCTGAGTCAGACTGTAAAACATCATATGCTGAAAAATTAGGATTGTTTTCATATATACCCAGAAACTTATATTGTACTTGTTTTCAATGTTTCAATGCAGCTTTATAAATAAAAATAAATATATATTTAATTTTGGCTCTGGCACATACTATCCTCTTCATTTAAGTAATTATTCGTATGCTTCCCCTTTCTCTTCTTCACCTCACCTAATAATATGTTATGCACCTGAAAGAATAATATAACATCATGCCAGTTTAGTAAAAAACAAAACATAATTTTCAAATCCCAATGGAGCGTAAATAGTTATTCATTATATTGTACCCGGTGAAATACTATAATTGTTTGAGCGTTGTATCTTATAAAAATCTCACATAAACCTAGGTATTGCTGTACTGAATATTTTGAGTGTGGGATTATTTATATGCTGTATACTGGTATACCGTACGTATACATTAAAAATAACTTCACAATGTAATATGAAATAGTCTAATATGACCATTATACCAATTTTATGTTTCACACCCTATAACAACATTCATCCACAAGATCTAATATACATTACGTTGTGTAGATATTATTCCCCCATTGTAAAATAAACATTCACTTAATGTACTGGTAATTAAATGCTTTGTGTAGTGTGTACATATGACCAAAAAACATGTATATTACAACTGCATAAATATACTATTAATCTACACTACAAGCATATTTTTGATAGGGTAGGAAAGTGATTGCTGACCTGGTATGCTATCGTTGGAGGCCCAAGTGTGTAGAGAATGAGGCAGCGACCGTGTGACCTGCTCCAGAGAGTCACTGCCAGAGTCTGTGTCAGAGGAGGCCACACTCATCCCCGACCGACTCCTGGGGAAGCCACCAGAGCCCCCGGACCCCCGCCCAAGAGCCGCCCGGACCGTTGCCGCGCCCCCACCTTCCCCAGTGCCACTTATCGTCCAGCGGGTCCGTCTGCCAGGGATGTGGAACTTAACTTTGGGGCCGCGGCGAGGAGGTGGGTGCTGGGGCTTTGGGGTATCAGTAGGAGGGGGTGTTGAGGGGGTCGTCTCGGAGATGTAAGGGGAGAGTAACCCCCCGGGGCCCCCCTGAAGGCTCTGTGCGCGCTCCATGGCTGCAGCACTACGCTTTTTGAACGTCTCTAAGAAAGAGTCAATCTGACGCTCTATTTGGGTGTGCGGGTATGAAAAACTCATGGTTCTGTGGCGTCGGCGACTCATTTTTCTGGTTTCCTATCACAGCCACTACACACAGATACAAACACTGTATCAAAATCTAGATCTAACCATCTAACATTGAAGATAATAATATTTTGCAAAATAAACTGCACAAACTATTACCAGCATTATAAAACACGAATTTTATGAGGTTTTGCTACAATTCTTGATATGAGGAGGCCGAGTTGACGGGCTTCAAGGGAGAGGTTCACTTTCCTCTCAGTTCTCTGATAAGAACACCCACGCCGCCATCTGTTGGGTGAAAAGAAATTAACATTAGGATGCAAAGTTGCCAAGTGTTAATAGAAATAATCTAGGTCGAGTTCCGCCATTTATAATAACAGACAGCCAAGGATGCAACTCACAAACATAAGAAAGAGAGATTATTCACTGCTTCAAGTATAGTTGCGAATATAAATTTATTACGTCTTGCAAACATATTTGAAAACAAAAACTACGGTAGCTTTACACATGAGTTTAGATCATACAAGCAACAGTAATTGTAGTTAAAGGATAAATCATTGGATCTCAAGCTATTCTTTTAAGTAAATATATGTTTGTCTTCTTATTTGCACAATGACCATAACGAAGAAGAATGGAACTTATGTTTGCAACTGTATACGATGAATATCGATGAAATATACTGTGTATAAACTGGTAGCTACTGTAAGCAATTTAATGCAAATTCCCCTATGAAAGTCACTTAACCTGCATTCAGAATAAACTTACTATCATTTTACCTAATTACTTATAGTCAAAGTCAAATCTAACCTAAAACTAATATCAGCTTAACCTAAAAATAATCCTAACCTATGCTAATCTAACCTAATCGTACCCCAATCTTAGCATAACATAGCAATAACATAGGAGAGCATACCATAATATAATCATAACCTAATATAAAAGAAGCTAACCTAACGAACTTAAAAGTTTGAACAGATCAACCAAACACCGGATATCGCTATAGCTCTGCAAACAACATGGATATTATTTAAAGGAAAGTATGTATATTTTTTACATACACAGGGAAGGATAAATAGCCTCTTCTCCCCGTCTCGTCACCTAATGAATATACACAAAAGTATTAGGTCATTAACCTCATTAGTACAATGACGCCAAAATAATTGTACTTGGCTAACATTAAACGATATAATGCATATTAGGCATGAATTGTTGGAGCAACAGGGATAGCTTAGAGAGTTTTACCTCATTGTTGGAGCAACAGGGATAGCTTAGAGAGTTTTACCTCATTTCTTCCCAGAGGTATGTTTAGGCTAAATAAAACTCTATTATTAGCACGAATACAATATATAAGAGAAGGATAAACAACGCCATCTCTCCTTCTCGTCACCTTATGAATATGCACACAAACTTGAGTTCATTAAAATAAGTCCCTCAAAACGTAAACATCATCAGCGCCTCTATGAAATGTAAACACTATTAAAATTTTAATCTGCCCTCTTCCCGCCTTTTTATACATTCTCCTTTACCCATACTCTCGTTCCTAGGTTAAGCCGTGTTTACGAATCATTAAACCTTTTAGCAAAGGGAGTTATATTTTTTATCTTATGGCTAACGTTAGTAGATTTTAGTAAGTTTTCTGGGTATATTGACTAGATCAGTGATTCCCAACCAGGGGTAAATTTACCCCCTGGGAGTAAAATGATACATGGCATGGGGTAAATATATCATACCTGAAAATTAAATATTTATTCTATATTACGCTTTAATTGGCTAACCTGTTTTAAGAAAAGCTAGTTTGCTGGTTTAGAGAAACAGGGACGTAATTAAAACAAACAAACTCTAATCAAGGGAAATATAATTTCATGAAGAGTTCATCAAAGTAACTTTGCAAATTTTCCAAACTTGAATGAGGTCATTAGTAAAGGACCTGGTGTTACCTGCGATAAAAGAACACATCACATCACATTTGAAAATCTTGAAGGATCACTTCACTGGCTACTTTTCAGAAGACATGATTCCGACAGAGAGATGGATGTCAAAAAATTTGTCACTGATCTGTCAGACATAAAGGATGACTACCGAGTAAAAGCTAGTCCTTGAGCAAAATTGCAAAAGAGTAGATGTTGAATTTTGGATAAAACTCATAAATTCAATCCCACTTCTTACTCAGCGTGCCTTTAAGGTGCTTGTTCCTTTTGTCACTACATAATTATATGTGAATCAGGGTTTTGAAGACAAAGGCCAGGAACCGCCTAAAAGCCGATGACGACATGATAGTAGCGTTCGCATCAACAGATCCTCGAATAAATAAATTGGTTGACTCAATAAGTCCGCAGTCTTCCCACTGATAATGCTTCTGGTATTGTTGTTATTTAATGTTTATATAAGTAACTACATAGATGAGTGTATAGGAACATAGAAGAATATATATATATATATATATATATATATATATATATATATATATATATATATATATATATACAGAGACACAAATTTACTAAAAATAGTTAGTATCTCAGAGACCTTGAGGTTCATTCCGGGGAGATACTTGAAGTTGAAGAAGAGAGCTTGTTTAGTGCACTACACTCATTACGGAGTGTGCAAAATACTATCTACTCTCTTCTTGAACTGATCTACTGAAGTACTATTTACAACTTCTGAGGGAAGTTTGTTCCAGGTAGATTATCTTATATGTAAAAACAAGTTTCCATAAATACTAGTGGTGAACTTTTTCAATTGGAACTTCTACCCATGGTTTCGTGTTGTATTTATATTAAGGCAAACGATTTTGCTATAATCCACTTTGTCAAACCCATTAAGCATTTTATAAACTGCAATTAGCTGACCTAGTTGTCTGCTGTTTGCTATGGAAAGAGATTAAGAGCTCTCAACCGGTCCTCATAGCTCAGTCTTCTAATCAATGGAATAAGCTTTGTAGCCTAGCCTGGAATCTTTCCAGCCGCTCTATATCTTTCCTGAGTGCTGGAGACCAGAATTGAATAGCGGACTTTATGAGAGGCCGTATCAAAACGTTGCAAAGTGTGAGGACTATTTCTATATTTCTATAGGCTACTTAAAATTACTCTTAATATAGCCCAAACATTTCTGAGCTTTCTTCTCTATTGCAACGCACTGCTTGGAAAACTTTGGGTCACTGCTCATCAGAACACCCAAATCCTTTTCCATGTCAGTGACTTCCAGAGGCATTTCCAATAGCAAATAGCCTGACTTGGGGTTCGCCTGGCCAATATGCATCATCTTGCACTTTTCCAAGGTAAGAGGCAACTGCCATATCTCAGACCATTCACTCAGTCTGTTGAGCTCCACCCTGAGCTGTTCAACCCCTGTATATAGTCATTCACATTCATTCCAAGAGAGAGAGTAGGAGAGAGAGAGATGAAACAAACAGACATAATAAGTCTCTCTCCCCCCCCCCCCCTTTCCCTTCTGATCTGTCTGAAATATATCTTGTCCGGATGGGAATTTCTTCACTATCTGACGGGCCCCTTTGGAATCTTCAAATATTTTGCCTTGGTTTTACCCTCCCGTATTTTTCTGGAGTCCCTTCATGTATTTTACTTGGAATATTGGGATATATTTCTAGAGCTATAGGCCGCAATTCCCTTAACCCGTTCACAATACGAGAACGCCTTTCTTCCTTTCATCCTGACTAGAAATAGTACGATTATATTCACCCTTTCAGTGAACTACGACGCATTTCTTCATATTATATTGGCTATCAGTAAACGAATTATTCGAAATTTTGGAAGACAGGCATATTTGAGATAAATGTTACCCAGTTGATTATTTGAGGGCCTTCCTAAACATAGCAGAATCGTCTGACATTAGCTAGAATAAATTTAAGAAGGGCATCATAGTACTGAAAGGGTTAAGTGAGGGTAGTGAAGATGGTGGTAGTTGTGATGATAGTAGTGATGGTAATATCTGGACATGATCCGTCTTGGTTTACCCTCGCGTATTTCTCAGGACACCCTTCACGCCAAGAGGCAATGAGTTATATATATTACTTACAATATTAGAATATATTGCATCGGTTACATTTTCCGTAAGTCATGAAAAGGATAGTCGAGTTGGAAATAGTGGTGGTGGTGGTGGTGGTAGTTGTGATGATGCTAATGATAATGATGAAATAATTTTTGTTTTTGTTTTTTAAAAAGACCTCCGTCTACGTATTGTAAAAAAAAACTGTTATCCTCCGGCAAATTGTGGGGTTGAGTGAGTGAAGAGGGGGGGGACAGTGAATGACAATGACAGTGAATGACAATTGGTTGGTGTAGTGATTGTAATAATGGTAGTGGTGTCTGTGATGATGCGTGTGTGATGCAGGTTATCTGTAATGATTGGTGATGAGAGTAGTCTACCCATAGTTTGGTAGTAATGACGTAGATAAGTTTGTGTACATATAATAATGTTAATAAGAACAGCATACCATGATACAAAGAAGTACAAAGGAAAACAAGAAACAAGGGATTTAATGATCCTTAAGAGGCTGCTTGTAGATAATCTGTTTAACCCATGTGAAAGAGAGAACAAATAATATGGAAAATGTGTGAAACATTTCCTATCCAGCAAGAAACAAAATGACGTGAAATTTGTAGGAAAAATACAAAACTATATAAACAAAATGTATACCATATACTAGAATGCGATGTACAATTCGTAAAATGTTCATCAACTGGAGAAATACTGAAGACATGATGTAAGGTATGAAGGTTGTCCCAAGGTTAGTTATTTACAGTAGTATTCATTCCAAGTTTGGAAAACTACACAACAAATTACTTTATAAACGAAGGACACTCTTGCGCACACGCACCCCCATCATTTTACTCGCATACACATTTATTTACAAACGCAAACAAGGTATACGGGTAAATGTCCATTCATATATTGCCACATATAATACGTTAACATGCTTTGTCCATTTAACGTAACCAAACAAAGGAATTGTAAGCAATAACAATAACACTGAACAAATATCAACAATACTACTACTAATGTTAATAATAATACTACGGTACTACTACTACTACTACTAATAATAATAATATTAATAGAATAATAATAATATTAATAATAATAATAATAATAATAATAATAATAATAATAATAATAATAATTACAAAAATAATTACAATAATAATAAATAATAATAATAATAATAATAATCATAATAATACAAACAAAATAACATTATTAATAATAACAATAATCCCAGTAGGCTACTACTACAAATCCTGTTCTTCTTCTTTTTCTTCTTCTTCTTCTTTTTCTACTATTACTACTATAATAGGACTACTACTATTACTACTAAACTACTATTTCTCCTCTTAGTACCACTACCACAATGACACTACTAAGTTAACCCAGAAGAATAGAGCCATTTTATGAACACTTTGACATTTAAACAATTATGTTCCTAAGACAAAACATTGTTCTTGCTTCATTATAGTCGTGTAGAATGCAGGGGAAACTTAATCCCTCAAACTTGATGATGGGGTGAGAATATGGTATATCCTTAATATAATCAAAATATAGAAAAGAGATAATAAACAAAAATATGAATGATGACAAAATATAATCAGAAGACTCTGGAAGCCAACAATATGAAACATTATAATGTTTATTTTTTATATTACTATTACTATGGCTACTACAAATATTTTCTTTTCTTTTTCACCATTTCTCTATCGGATGATGAATGTTTAAACTAAAAAAAAAATCTACACTAAGTCAGCACCATACCGTACAATTATTGGTTTTATGTAATGGTATGTGATGGTCATAGTTGTGGTAGTAGTAGTAGTAGTAGCAGAAGTGGACTACGAGGCAGCAGTGGCAGAGGGTCGCATAGGGAGGCGACTGGATTGAAGTTGCATGGTGTAGAATAGTAATATCTGATGCTTGTAAAATAAAATGTATGAACAATATTTAAACAAAATAAATAATAATAAATAGTAGTAATAGTAGTAGTAGTAGTAGTAGTAGTAGAAACAATAGTAGTAGTAGCTCAGATGTATCACTATAAAAAAAACACCCCCACTACTATCACCAAAACTATCACCATAATCAAGAACCATCATCAAGCACCACCACCACACCCACACTGACCGCCACAAATAAACAACCCCACCCCCACCACCATCACACCCATAATCACGACCTAACCACCACCACTACCAGCACTACTCCCACATAAATCCTGCCACACTATCCACTATTATATTTTAAATAAGCAGTCTCAGGTGGAGCTCAAAAGCAAAGAGAGAGAGAGAGAGAGAGAGAGAGAGAGAGAGAGAGAGAGAGAGAGAGAGAGAGAGAGAGTTGCACAGAGCTTTAATGATAGGCAGGGATTGAAGGAAAGAACAAATCGAAGACAACAAAATTAACACGAAGTATATTATAGAGATACAACATGTACAGTTGTACACCATATTATAGAGAGTAATACTATTACTGCCAATAATATTACTACGACGCTAACCATTATCACTACCATTACTACTATCACCACACCACCATGTACCCCCACACCCACACCCACTATACCCTACATACATTTTCTAACACTACACCAATGCAATTTTTACCAGGGTAATCTCAGGTGGCGCTGTGGGAGTGAACGTTACACACGGCTTCAATGGGGGGGGGGGGGGGGGGGAGTTACACAGGTGAGGTAGTTCATCAAAAACCTTGCAGTCCATACCAAGGAGCTAGTCTGGATAAAAAAAAAATATATATATAGTGCATTACGCTCATTGCAACGTATGCAAAATATCTATTGAACAATGATTTAAAGCCTCCGTAAGAAGCTTGTTCTAGGTAAAGCAGATGACATGCTAAAATACCTATGGAGAGAGAGAGAGAGATATTTAATGCTTAAAATATCTTGTTTTCCATTACCTTGGGACCTTGTGACGAAGTGCTGAAATCAATTACAGCACAAATTGTTTCAGAATAATTCCTCTACGCAATATTTCACAGTTAATCACAACCGAGTCAGTAATATTACAAGTCCAGCCAATGTTGAGTGTTCCAAAGTAGAGCGCGGGAAGCCCCAAGATCGATACCCCTCTGGGCCATGTGTTACTTGATTCTTACCCTATGGCCTCCCAACCCTTCTCTATAATGGCGGACAGTAGTGCAATAGACCAGTGTCGCAATTACAATGTGAATGTTAACACCTGGCCAGCAGGATCGAGCTGATTACACTGGCTACAGGCTACATTTACAACCATGTAAATGTACGATAACACTCCATATACCCTTCACACACTATACACATTCAAACTAAAGTCTAATAAAACCGCTGGACCTGATACTATTTCTCCAAGAATTTTGAAAACAAAAAAATAAGAGGCAAGATATCATAACCATTAACACAACATTTTAACAATATAATGCAGAGTGGCACTGTAGCTAATGAATGAAAATTAGCTATTGTAACTCTTAATTATAAAAAAGGCTACAGAACATTACCCAGCAACTATCGTTGAGTCATCTTAACTTCAATCATATTTAAACTGCTCGAAACAATCATCAGAGACAAACTTATAAACCATTTAGAAGAAAACAAAATAATACAAGATTCACAGCATGGATTCGGAAACAAACACTCGTTTCCAACAAATCTCCTCGACTTATTTCACAATATCTTATATATGTATGACGAAAATATTTCTATTGACATTGTGTACTTTGATTTCCAGAAAACCTTCAACAAAGTCCCCAACAAGTGTCTCTTAATAAAATAAGAAGCTCATGGCATAAAAAGGTAGGTATACTTCAATGGATAAATAATTGGTTTAGTGGTCGCAACCAGCGAGTAGTAATACATGGTAAAGCCTCGGACTGGAAATATTACACAAGTGGAGTGCCCTAGGGCTCATTATTTGGACTTGTTATTTTCTTGATTTATATCAATGACATCTATGATTATCTGTCATGTACAATTCAAAATTGGCAGACAATACCAATATTGCAAACATGTTCAACAGATATATGTAATTATGTATGTTCAACATATCCAACATTATTTCAATAAATTAGTAAATTGGATGCAAACTTGGCAAAGGAGATTTAATACCGATAAACATAAAATAATGCATCTAGGTTGCAAAAGTGAAAAATCAAACTATTCAATGAATGGTAGTCAGGTAGGCAGGAGTAATAATATGAAGCAAATTAAAACCCAGCCAACAATGTACCGAGGTAGTTAAGAAAGCAAACAAAGTCATTGGCTTCATTGGAAGATTGTTTAAATACAAATCTGAAAATGTTATTCTCACTTTATACAATTCTTTGATTCGCCCCCATCTGGAATACTGTGTATAATTTTGGTGTCCATATTATCAAAAGGACATAGACAAATTGGATAGAATGCAGTAGAGTGTAACACAAATTATTCCTAGACTAAGACATTTAATTTGAAGAATGTTTAAGAGTAAAATCTGCTTAGTTTAACAAAGCGCAGGTTAAGAGGGAATTTAATCCAAGTGTTTTACAAAATGATTAGAGGTACCAGTATTGACAACATGGATTTCAACAAATACTTCACAATCAATCATTACACTAGACGAAAGGGTTGCAAGATAATTTGAAAGCCTTTCAATTCACATGAAGCAAAATATATATTGTTTAATCGAATACTAAACCTATGGAATGAACTACCTAGTAATTTCATTTAGTGGAGTACTGTTCAATCTTTCATTACATTAACTAAATGTATCGAAGGAGGATATTCATTTGTGGCAACCCACTCGGGGTTTAACTGACTGGCAATAGATAAATATAAGCCTCATATATAAATAACGTAGGTAAACTTATATATTGGGTTAGACCGACAGACAGAGAGATGCCAGTAGATATGGAGATGGATGGACATAAAGATCACATATATTTTAAAACCAATGGCATATCAGACGGAATTGTGCATGAAATGTAAAAGGTACAGTGTAGGAATGTGGGAGTGAGGGGAAGGAGAGAGAGAGGGGGTGGGGTGTTGGGTGAGGGGAGTGGGGGTCTTGGGGGAGGAGAGGAAGGGAGTACGTGGGAAGGAGAGGGGACTATGTGGGAGGGAGAGAAGGGTGGGGGGAGAGAGCGAGAGTATAGTGTTAAGAAACCGGGAGGGTAGTGGAGGTACTGGAGGAGGAAAGGTGGGTAGGGGAGATGGGGTTAGTGGAGCATAGTATGTACGGTACGGGAGGGGAGGGGGGAGTAAGGGGAGAAAAGAAGAGCATCGGTGGGAGTGTCTGGAGCAGGTGGTGAGGGGATGGGGGGAGGGGCGACTGACATTTAACAGCTTCATCACTAAGTTAGAGGTGCATCCACTCTGCTCTAGCCATCTATTGATCTCTAAGGCTCTACAGTCATCCATCTCTAGAGCTAAATGTCTTCACTATCACCATTTCTCTCTCTCGCTCTCGCTCTCTCCCTCTCGCTCTCTCTCTCTCTCTCTCTCTCTCTCTCTCTCTCTCTCTCTCTCTCTATATATATATATATATATATATATATATATATATATATATATATATATATATATATATATATATATATTATTTATTATATATATATATATTATTATATATATATATAGTATATATATATATATATATATATATATATATATATATATATATATATATATATATATATATACACAATTTTATATAGACTGTAAGGAGTATATTATGAATATAATACGTGCCTATTCTTTAATATCGCATATGTAAACAATTATTATCGTTTAAATATGCAATATTGAAGAATAGGCAGGTATTATATTCATATACTTCTTACAGTATAAATGTATTTTGTCAATAGCTTATTTTATATATCCAAGAACAAGGCATTTCATTCTACAGTACCTTTCAATTAATCTCAAATTACCTTTCAAACATATTATTTACGAGGTCATATTATTGTGTTTATGGAGGACATTTCGGTGTCGTAGTGTGCAAAAGTTATTGTTTAACCTTTTTCTCACCAGCTGACAATATTTTCTTCGAGAAATATTTATAATATTGAAGTCCTTTCTGAATCAAATGGAATCATAAAAAGTATCATCCCAAGCCTTTATTTGATCTTATAGGTAACCCAGTATCGTTCCTATCACGAATCAGAACCAGTGTATTTTTCCTGATCTTATAGCTAAACCAGATATAAACACATTATGAGTTGGAGCTATTATACCTCACGTGATATTTAATCGTAGTCAGAATACCTTCTTAAGGGGGCCCACCTTGTTTGTGTTCCTCTCTCACCCCCTCTCTCTGGGTTGTATCAACTAGGCCCCATTCAACCTACTTTTTGACGACGTTTATCCCCATCCATGTGTCGATTTTTGTCCTGGCAAGCAGTAAATAACCAGCATATTTTTTAAAATGATTTTGACAGCAGGCAAAATTTGTACATTTTTCAATAGAAACATTTCTCCGGCAAAGCCGTATTTCTCCATACCTGTCACAAATTAGAACTTGTATTCCTTGCAAGATGCTAAAGTTAATCCAGAATACTACTCATCAACAGCTAATATACAGTATCCAAATATTATCATAGGGTGGTCAGTATGGAAGTGAAGAAGTCCTTGCATGACAGTGTGGTAATCCCGACACTGACTTACGGAAGCGAAGCATGGGCGTTGGTTGAGAGACTCAGACCAGAGTGAGAGGGGTGGAAATGAGTTACTTGAGAAGTGCGTGCGGAGTTACATGGAGGGATAGACAGACGAATGAGGAAGTAAGAAGGAGGTGTGGTGTGGAGGTAGATGTGCTGAAAAGTGTTAAAGGAACACCTTGAGATGGTTCGGTCATATGGAACGTATGGGAAGCGAGAGAATGACTAAGAGGGTGTACGAGAGAGAGGTGGAAGGAGAGAGAGGGAGAGGTAAACCGAAAGAGAGGTGGAAGGATAGAGTGAGGAAGTATATGGATGAAGGCAGTGCTGGTTGGGAGGAGGGGCGTCGACTGACTGGGGACAGAGGTGCATAGGGGCGGTTCGTTGGTGTCCACCCCTTCGGGAATCACGGCGTCAGGCAATAGATAGATAGATAGAACCCAGAACCGAGACACAAATATATAAATCTTGCAGAGAGTGATACGAGCTTCATGATAATGGAACTCAAATGGAATTAAAAGAAGCACTCTAGTTAATTAAAAGACGATATGAAAATTATCTGGAGGGTGAAGTATTCTAGGTACGCCGGATAAGGCTGGGGGAGCTTGGCAGGACAGCTTCAAAGTTAAGAAAATATGCTTATCAGAGTAAGCTTTCTTGTAAGTTTTCTTAACTTAGCAGCAGTTTAGAAATTAGTGTACCGGTATAGAAGAAACATACAGTATACTGTATATGGAAATATACACATAATGTAGATATGCAGACATAAAGAAATTAATGGGTATTTAAATTGATAGGTCCATGCAGACAGAGACACATTGCAATTACTCGAGAAGAACATGATAGTAAAACACAGACAAACTGATATATAATTATATAACTATATATATATATATATATATATATATATATATATATATATATATAATATATATATATATAACTATATATATATACAGTATATATATATATATATATATATATATATATATAAGGAGAGACAGAGAGAGATAAGGGGGAGTGTCCAGCCTCTCTCAAATTCCCTTCACGGTGTTGTTTTTTACATCCTCGTCTGGTCTCCGCGATTATCACTTTTCTACTCTTCCTTCTTTTCTTTTCCCTCTCTCTCTCTCCTTTGATTCCTCTTCCTCTTCCATTTCTATTATTCCATTAATCCTTTGTTCCCTTCCTTTCGTTTTACCTTTCTTTCTTATTTTCTTTCTTCTCTCTCTTCTCAATGCTCCACTTCCATCCTCCCGACTCTCCTTTTCTTCCTTTCTTGTCTCACTCGTTCTATTCTCTATCTTCTATCCGGTCTGTTGATGCTTTCCTTCCTTTTTATTTGTATCTTTCCGATTATTTTTTCGTACTCTCTCTTTCTGTCTTTCAGTGTTTTAATCTTTCTTTTCTTTCAAACTTATGTTCGCCATTTCTTGCTCATCCATTTTCCATTCTCCTCTCACTCCTTCACTTCCCTTTAGTCTTGTATTCCTTCCTTTCCTTCTTCATTCTATCAGTACCCATTTTAGTTATTATATTCGCTTGCATTAATGTTGATTTGCATATTTCATTATTTGTCATTATTTGTCACTTGTTTAAGTCATGTTCTCTTCCTCTTCTACTGCTTTTACTACTATTACTAGTATTATTACTCCTTCTACTACTACCACTACTACTACGTCTACTACTACTACTACTGCTAGTACTACTACTACTACCACTCAGCCTGTGCATCCCCTCTTTGGACCCTAAACCAGGTCAGAACAGTCATCAAAGCACCCGACTTGGTAGTCATTCAGCTACTTCCTATTCCGGGGTAAGCACTCAGACTCATCATCGTGGATTACTACTACTACTTTGATTTGTTTGTTATATTGTTCTTACATTATATTTTACAACTACTACTACTACTACTACTACTACTAGTAGTAGTAGTAGTAGTAGTAATTATTATTATTATTATTATTATTATTATAATTATTTTTATTATTAATACTATTATTATTTTTATTAATAGTAATAATAATGTAATAATAATATATATACCGGTATATATATATATATATATATATATATATATATATATATATATATATATATATATATATATATATATATTCTCTTTTAAACAGACGAGGTTAAAGGCAATAGCAGTTTCAGCATTCAGGATTTTATTGTTATAGCTTTCAATAGTTCTAACAATTTTCCTCTGGGGTTCAGAGATGAGGTACAACAGGTTAGCAAAATTCATGGTGGATCCAACGTTTCACAAGTAAACATCTTGCATCTTCAGGGAAGGAGAGGTAATGATTACAATAGGGACAAAGCATCATATTTATACAAAATTCGAGGATCAAGAATAGGGAGGTGGGCGGAGCTACTGGGTGTGTGGTGGCTGTTCATTGGTGGAAGGCAGTCTATTCGCGAGACGGGCACTAAATCTTATCGGTGGTTGGTTGTTGGCTGTGGGTGGCTGTGATTGGTTGGTGTTGTCAGTTGTGTGCTGAGCGCGGAAGCGTACAGGAGGGGGGCACAGGGCGAGAGGAAGGGGGGCAGTATGCCTGTAGTGCTTGCCTGAAGGAAGAATTTGAAGGTCTTGTGTTTGGTTGTTGATGCTGGGGTTGAGTGTTTGGATGTATAGAGCTTCTAAAATAGCTAGTCTTCTGGGGTCTGATTCTTTGTCGAGTATGGTGGTTTGTTTGTCTAGGTCGGCGCGAGTTAGGGCAAGATGGTGGGGGGCTTGATAGTGATCTTTTATAGCGCCAGATTGAAGGTGGAGGGTTAGTCGACGGGAAAGGCGAGTCTGTGTCATTCCAACATAGGATAGGGGTCCACAGTCCCCGGAGGTGCAAATATGCTGGTATATCACATGATCGTCTTTCGGTTGGTTGGTGGAAATGGGGCGGTTACGGAGGACAAGGTTGGAGGTCTTAGGAGATTTGTAGTAAATAATGAGTTTTATTTTATTGTCAGGGTTGGTGGGGAGGACGTTTTTGTGAATTATTTCTTTCATAATGGATTCGTCTGTTGTGTGGTCGGAAGACATGTAGTTTCTGTAGAAAAATGTAATGTTATTGGCCGGGTTGGTGCTAGGGGGGTCTTGTTTGTACCATTTTTCTAGGTGGTGGTTGATGGCATTGGTGACATCAGTGTTGGAATACCCATTGTTGACTAGGACCTGGGTGAGCCTTTCCAGTTCATTGTGTGTGTCATTCCAGGTGGTGCAATGGGTGAGGGCTCTCCTGACATAGGCGGCGATGGTGGACTGATGGTATCGTTTAGGGCATTCACTTTCCCCATTAAGACATTGGCCATTGTTAGTAGGTTTGGTGTACACTGTAGTTTTGAAGCCGTGGTCGTGGAGGGAGACAAGGAGGTCGAGGAAGGGTAGATGTCCATCGGTGGTTTCTTCGTATGTGAAGTTGAGTCCGGAGGCGGCCATGAAGCGCTGCTGGAGGTCCCTGATTTCGCCCAGATCCTTCACCCGCACGAAGATATCATCGATGTACCTGCAGTAGACAGTGGGCCGGTGGGCAGCCAGGAGTTCCTCTTCGATAGTTCCCATGAAGAAATTGGCGAACAGGACCCCCAGGGGGCTTCCCATCGCTACACCGTCGATTTGCTGGTACATATTCCCGCGGGGGCAGAGGAAAGGGGACTCCTTGGTACATAGTTCCAAGAGCGTCTTCAGGGCCTTCTCCGGGATGTCCAGGGGGGGCGTGTTAGGGCAGTGGTAAACTCGACGTAGGATAAAATCTATGGTCTTGTCAACGAGCACGTTGGTAAACAAACTCTCTACGTCGAGGGAGGCGATGATGTGGTCGTTAGCTGGGGGGCATCTCGTAGAATTTCTAGGAAGTCATAAGCAGAGTTGAGGTTGTATTGCCGAGGAACAAAAGGGGTGAGGAGTTTGTTCAGGGCCTTGGCGGTCTGGTAGGTAGCAGTAGGGATCTGTGATATGATGGGGCGGAGGGGGTTCCCGGGTTTGTGGGTTTTTATAGTACCGTAAGCATAACCTGGGATGAATTCGCCGATGAGTTTCTTCAGGTGTACGCCATCGGCTTTGGCGTTGATAGCAGTGATGGTGGTGTTGGCTTTCCTTTTTATTTCGTCAGTAGGGTTGCGAGTGATCCTTTGGAATTTGTTTTTATCACTAAGAATGTCGTCCATTTTCCGTAGGTATTCTTCTTTTCCGTGTATCACAAGGCAGGAAGCCTTATCAGCTCGTCGGATGATGACAACCCTGACTATAAAATAAAACTCATTATTTACTACAAATCTCCTAAGACCTCCAACCTTGTCCTCCGTAACCGCCCCATTTCCACCAACCAACCGAAAGACGATCATGTGATATACCAGCATATTTGCACCTCCGGGGACTGTGGACCCCTATCCTATGTTGGAATGACACAGACTCGCCTTTCCCGTCGACTAACCCTCCACCTTCAATCTGGCGCTATAAAAGATCACTATCAAGCCCCCCACCATCTTGCCCTAACTCGCGCCGACCTAGACAAACAAACCACCATACTCGACAAAGAATCAGACCCCAGAAGACTAGCTATTTTAGAAGCTCTATACATCCAAACACTCAACCCCAGCATCAACAACCAAACACAAGACCTTCAATTCCTTCCTTCAGGCAAGCGCTACAGGCATACTGCCCCCCTTCCTCTCGCCCTGTGCCCCCCTCCTGTACGCTTCCGCGCTCAGCACACAACTGACAACACCAACCAATCACAGCCACCCACAGCCAACAACCAACCACCGATAAGATTTAGTGCCCGTCTCGCGAATAGACTGCCTTCCACCAATGAACAGCCACCACACACCCAGTAGCTCCGCCCACCTCCCTATTCTTGATCCTCGAATTTTGTATAAATATGATGCTTTGTCCCTATTGTAATCATTACCTCTCCTTCCCTGAAGATGCAAGATGTTTACTTGTAAAACGTTGGATCCACCATGAATTTTGCTAACCTGTTGTACCTCTTCTCTGAACCCCAGAGGAAAATTGTTAGAACTATTGAAAGCTATAACAATAAAATCCTGAATGCTGAAACTGCTATTGCCTTTAACCTCGTCTGTTTAAAAGAGAATCTATTACCTGGCTATACTAACATTATATATATATATATATAATATATATATATATATATATATATATATATATATATAATATATATATATATATATACAGTATATATATATATATATATATATATATATATATATATATATATATATATATACAGTATATTTTTTTGCTATGTGAGTGAGGGAGACAAAAGTCATAACTGTCTGTAGCAAGTGCCTCTCCCAGAGTTGAAGGAGTGACAAGGCCAAAATCAAGGGACGTTCGAGCCAAAATGAATGGACACACGGTGTTTGAAGCAATATAAGTCATAGGAAGATATATAGACTGTTTCTGGGAGAGAGTTCCAGAGCTCAGTTGTTGAATAGAAGAAGGATTGGAAGTATAGTTTCACTCTTGAGTTGGAGAGTTGCACAGAGTAGGGGTGGGATTGAGTTGCAAGACGGGTACTACGTACCCTATGTAGAGGAGGTGGTTTACACTGGGAGAGCTCGAGGAACACTGATAATTGTAGTAGCGATAGAATAGCGAGAGAGATGCAACATTGCGGCGAAGAGAGAGGGGTTGCAGAGAGTTGTCTAGGAGTGCAGTGTGTGAGGATCCTCCCCACACATGTGAACAATACTCAATATAAGGACGCACCACCCAGAACGAGGAGCGTCGCGCTCCTCGGTACCACTAGCATTGGCGAACTCAACATAGGTAGACATAGGTAGATTGTGCCCCTGTACAGAGCAAGAATCTGTGCAAGGGTAAAGAACCCCTTGAGGCAGTTGAACACACCCAGCTTCTGGGAGGCTGCCTTAACAAGATTGGTAATATGGTCATTCCAAGAGAGAGCAGAGGAGAAAGAGACACCGAGAATATTGAGAGAAGATGAAGGATTGATTTTTGTATTGTTAAAGTGTAAGGGATAGTCCTCTGAGAGTTCCCGACGGGTAGTAAGCTGGAGAAATTGGGTTTTGGAAGCATTAAAGGCAACAAGGTTTTCTCTGTCTCAATTGGAAATGGTAGTTAGATCAGAAGATGAGCGTTGTATCTTCATTACGTTTGTTTTTGAGGGATTGCTGGCTGGGGCGTTCTGGAAAACTAGATAAGTAGTGTAAGGTAGAGTCGTCTGCGTATGAATGGATGGGACTGAAGGTACAGTTGAGAAGATCATTTATGAAAATTAGAAAGAGAATGGGAGATAGGACAGAGCCTTGAGGAACACCGGAGTTGATAGGCTGAGGAAGTGAGCGATGGCCGTCCACAACCACAGCTGTGGAACGTCCTTAAAGAAAATTAGAGACAAAGGCACAGATGGAGGGATAGAAACCGAGGGAGGGTAGTTTAGATATTATAGATTTGTGCCAGACTCTATCGAAGGCCTTGGATATGTCTAGTGCAATGGAAAAGGTCCCAACGAAGTCCCGAAAGGGGGATGACTAAGAGTTAGTAAGATATGAAGGATCACCAATAGAGCGACACTTAAGGAAGCCATACTGGCGATCTGAGAGTAGATTATGAGAAGAGAAATGCTTAAGAAATTTGGAAGCAAAAATAGTTTCAAAAACTTCAGAGATACAAGAGATGAGAGCGATTGGACGATAGTCGGAGGGTTGAGAGCAACACCCAAAAGTGGGATACGCCCCCTAATTTGTAGCCACGGAGTACTTACTCTAAACTGACGGGAAAAGTATACCGGTTGGTATTATTCGAAATAATTATTTCAATTCAGTATTTACCACTGTTGATAGCAATGATATGTCACTAGAAATTACTCAAATATGCTAAAAGGTCATAGGCAACATTAATTTTAGCTCATCCGATGTTTTGAAAAACGATAATTTACATGAAAACAAATATCCCAGCTTCTGACTTATTCTATCCCAAAATTTGAGAGATCACTCAAAACATAATTGCTAAAAGCTTTAATATGTGACTTCAACTTGGAGAATTACCAGAGGATAGGAAATAGCAAACATACAATAACTCCATCATATATAAATAGAGATAAAAATAGTTATGCAAATCAGCTTAACTGCTGTAACAGGTAAACTATTAGAATCCATCATTAGGAATGAAATAGTAGTTCATTAAGAACAATAACCTTATCAAAAGCAGTTAACATGGATTCAGATCAAAGAGCTCACGGCTTACAAATTCAACTAAGTTCTACGAGAGTCGGTATAAATTGAATTACTTTACAGAAATCCACCAGGCAGTATACTTAGACTTTCAAAAGCTCTGCGACTAATTGCCCCATAAAAAATTGCTGTAAAACCCATGAGTTTGCCGTAACAATCCTTGACAAAGCGTACGAATTGATATATTTGTGTTGTATATCTGGCACCACTGAGCAGTGTTCTTAGTAGGGAAGAGAATAGAAACAAAATGTGAAAGTGAGCTTGCAATTATTTTGACATTACGAAGTTTTAATGCATTTCTTCATGTGATATACAAAATCTGCAAAGGTCATCGTATCTAACTTTTCATAGTACGGAAATTTACTAGAGGAAGTGTAAGGTGTGTTATCCATGTCTTCCTCTTTTCTTTACTCGGAAAAAACCCTAACCATATTGCTTAATTCGTAAAGTCTGAGGTCTGTATTATAAATGTGTCTATGTAAACCTCTCTCTCTCTCTCTCTCTCTCTCTCTCTCTCTCTCTCTCTCTCTCTCTCTCTCTCTCTCTCTCTCTCTCTCTCTCTCTCTCTCTCTCTCTCTCTCTCTCTCTCTCTCTCTCTCTCTCTCTCTCTCCTCTCTCTCTCTCTCTCTCTCTCTCTCTCTCTCTCTCTCCCTCTCTCCCGAGCGTCTCCTCACATATCACATCCATAATCCTGAATTAAGATAATCCTATTCCGTACTTACGTCCGCTTCGACCTGGGAGATGGCGAAGAAGGAGAGAGAAAGAAAGGAGGTAGAGAGGTTGATACACACACATATATATATATATATATATATATATATATATATATATATATATATATAGAGAGAGAGAGAGAGAGAGAGAGAGAGAGAGAGAAAGAGAGTGATTCGATCCATAATTTAACTAACAATAGTTGATCAACCTCTTTAGCACGAAAGGATCTTTGCATAATGTATCATGCTTTATCCACATATGTATTATGTATTCAAGAAAGTTCTTTGGGCATGTTTAATCTTCATCCACTTGATATAATGGTTAAATGTCATCAGGCCATGCAAGTACTGTACGTTATGCATTATGATTACTTTCCCAATAGTTCATATCAAGTATTATTTAAAGGTTAATAGTATCCCACAGCAATTGTAGAAAAGTAACGTAACATTGTATTATTGAGAACCACAACATCAAACGAAAACAAATTAAACAGTAGCTTTGAAAATTCGACATAAAACATTACAGTCAATTATACCAAACGTCCTTAAAATGCTATTTTTATGGTCATCAACCGAGTTTGAAGTTGCAGATATATACAGTAGAGAGATAGATTTACAAACAGAGAACCAGATGGGTGATCACCCAGGAACCCAGGCCTGTAATACACACACTGTTGACATTGTGGCATTGTTGTTGGTGTTGTTGTTATTATGTGTGTGTTTGTGTGTTTGTGTGTGTGAGAGAGAGAGAGAGAGAGTACCGAAGGACCAAGGCCTGCACTATACAGAATGTTGACATTGTGTGATTGTTGTTGGTGTTGTTGTTATTGTGTGTATGTGTGTGTGTGTGTGTGTGTGTGTGTGTGTGTGTGTGTGTGTGTGTGTGTGTGTAATACTACTACTACTACTAATAATAATAATAATCGTTTTTAATAATAATAATGATGGTAATAATAATAATATTTATAATAATAATAATTATCATAATTATGATTATTATTATTATTATTATTATTATTATTAATAGTAATGTTATAATTATATAAATACAAATTAAAATAATCGCTTTATTTCGATCCAGCAGACAATGAGGCTCATAATACACAATTCCTTCGCCAAACCTATCTTAAGTAGTCAACAGACTGAGTTTGGCTGCCACAAGAGTGCCTACATACCCCCAGAAAGGGTAGGATGTGGGCAGGGAACTAGTGCTACCAGAGCCAAGCGAACAGAATACAATAACCCAGTGCGCTTGGCTTAGCTCTCCAACACAGCTCCAATAGGAAAGTTAACCCTCTCAGACATATGACGCGATTTTGAGCCGATTAGGGATACTTTAAAGCCTTTGTTACCATCAGGGGTATTAGAAACCTTTAGTTTAGTTACTTCAACCTCTGCAGTTGTCTTTGAGTTAGCTGTGGGCAGAAAACTAATTTTGGAGAGGTAATTATAAGAGTGAGCTAACTCTATTTCTTATTGCTAATCTGGCAACCTCTGCGGCATATGAGTCAGAAGGGGTTAAGGAGATGAGTGCCTCGCCAAGGGTAACATAGCATAACTTTACTGTACGCCTTGTTCCAATGGGTGGAGGATATTTTCGTAGCGTGTCAAATCAAGATATTGTAAGACACTGTACAACGGCGAGACATATATATCACCTCCTCAAGATCTCCAACCTTTACCTTTGGGTCCTTGAATCCCAATCTGTTGATCTGCAGTTGAGAGCTCTATCAACTGCGGTACACAATGGACTGGAGAGATGAATGTTAGTATCTTATAGAACAATTCTAACTCAAGGGTATAATATTGTTAAACTTGCCTTTGATCTTAATGAACTGTAGTCAGTGTTTTACTTAATCACTGTGCAGTGTACCAAAATCATCTTAAAGTGCAGTAGCAAGCGTAATGTGTTTCATGATGAACTTGAAACAGTGAATATTTATTAAGGAAAATACGGAGTCGGTTATTGTGGCTTAAGATAATTTATAAATGCTACTGTACATAAATTGTTTAACAAATATGTTATCACTTAGCATTAGTATTATCGTTATGCAACCTACCCCCCTCCCTCTCCTTCTTTTTTCCTTTTTCCATAAAATTCATCTTCGTCTGTTTCCCTATTTTATATTCCCATCCATTCACCCTCTGTCTTCCTTTGCTCATACTTCTCTCTCCCACACTGTCAGGAGAGAGAGAGAGAGAGAGAGAGAGAGAGAGAGAGAGAGAGAGAGAGAGAGAGAGAGAGAGAGAGAGAGAGAGAGAGCGAGCGAGAGCAAACAAATCCTTCAGCTTTTTTGAATTAATACTGGTAGGCAAACCTGAAATATATGAAATAATAGATAAATTAGTTTAACAAGTAAAGGTAACTGCTCTAATAAGTCACTGTTAATTCAGTTATTATTACTATTATTATCTTTATCATTGTCGTTGTTATTACGGCTTCCAGCCAACGGCAGGGAACCCCTATTGAATTCGTTTGGATTATTATTTTTATTTGCTTATGTATTTATGTATCTTTTTTGTGTTTGTTTTTTAATTTCGAGTTTGGGTTGAAAGTAACGTATTTTTGCGAGTCACGAATACACTTGGCCCGAAGTAACGTAAAGATATGCTTTAATTTGTATTTTTCATTTTGCTTTGCCTGCCAGAGAAGGTGGTCTATAAGTGGTGGCAGGGGGACCACTTCGTTTTTACTCAATATTTCTGGAACTGCTTGTTGTGTTGTGACCAATTTTTGATACATGGAGCGTTTTTATATTAGCCAACGTTTGAACTCCTTAAAATCCAAAATGTCGGCTAAACACGCCCGTGTTGGCAGCATTTCTGCGATTTTTCAAATTTTAATATTGTCTTTCTCACTTATCGGATATTATTGCGCTTTGGTGTGTGGACTCCTCAACCAACGCCTCACACATTTCGGTTTTTGGCGGCCACCTTGGAAGCTATCCCATTTAACTTAAAATTCCATATCTTAATCACTACACGGAATAAGTGAAGTAAAGGGTGGAGTATATAATCCATTAATATGGAAGACAAATATTAAACTGTTATATATCACAAGGCAAGTGTAAACAATTTATTTTGAGAGGAACACGGTGTATAGGCAGCGCAAAACATTATAATTAATGTGAATAATATGCAAATGAGGCTGTAACACAGACATTTATGGATGGAAATATCATGTAAAATATAAATGGTTGTAAAATGTGTATTCCAAGCTAAAAATGCCAGGAAATATCCAAACGTGAAGCAAAGGTAAATTCTTAAAGCAGATAGAAAATATGAGATGAAGATTTACAAAGAAGATATTTTATAATAGTTTTGGAATTAAAATATATTAAAATAGGATTGAAAAACACATAAATATATATTGACAGATAGAAAGATAGATAGATAGATAGATAGATGGGTGGATAGATAGGTAAGTAGGTAGATAGGTCGAGAGAGAGAGAGAGGAGGGGGGGGGGGGGAGAGCTGGCTGAGAGAGGGGGTAGTAGATTGGAAGGGGAGGGGATGAGTGGAAATTAAGAGATAAGTAGACAGGAGGCAGGGAGGGAGGGGGTAAGGGAACCAGGGAGGCAGAGAGGGAGAATGGAAAGGCAGGGAGGATGGAAAGATGGACGGAAAACAGGTGGGAAGAAATGAGGGAAGTAGGGAGGAAGAAAGGGAAGGAAGAGGGAGAGAAAGCAGAATAGAAGCAGAAGGGGAGAGGAGGAGGTGAGGGAGGATGAAAGAGTGTAAATAAGAGTGTAGGGTGAAGGTAAGAAAAGGTAGGAGGGGAGAAGAAAAAAGGGAGGAGAAAGAACGATGGATGGAGGGAGGGTGTGGGGGTGAGAGTAAAAGAGATCTACAGTAGGCAAGGGAGATGGGAGGGGAGGAATAATTAGATGAAGCGCATACAAAAAGAAGGGTAACTTGGAAAGAGGGTCGGGTCTGAAATGTTAGCGATGGAAAGGCATTGTGGAGAGACAAGTTAAAAGAAAATAGTTGGTGAAGAAAAAGATACGATAATAATGTACTTATAAACAAAAAATGAGGTATGGATAGATACATCGCAAGACGGATAGACAAATATTTAGATATATGAGATAGAAGGACATATATAGAGATTATGGTATATAGTTAAATAGATAGAGAATAAATATATGATATTCTGTTGCAATCATATAAACAGAACGATATACGATGAGTTACAAAGAGTAGTTATTATATTAAAGAGTTTGTGTCTTATTCCCAGGACACTCTCTAGAATTTAAAGAAGAAATATAAAAGTGAAAAGAGAACATTATACTGGAGAGAGAGAGAGAGAGATAGAGTGAGTGTGAGAGAGGGTGTGATAGAGCAATTAAGGTTAAGAATGGATGGGAAGGGATGGTAGAGACAGGTGGTAGTGAGAGCTTCATAATTATAAGGTCAAAGGTGTGTGTGTGGTGGTGTGTCATGTGTGTGTGGTGGTGTGCCATGTGTGTGTGGTGGGTGTCATGTGTGTGTGGTGGTGTGTCATGTGTGTGTGGGGTGTGTCATGTGTGTATGGTGGGGTGTCATGTGTGTGTGAGGGATGTCATGTGTGTGTGCGTATATATATGTGGGGGGGGGGGGGGGTGAGTCGTGTAGGTGGGGGTGAGTGTTGTGCGTTTTCTTGCTTGCGTAAGTTCTTGATATTGGCTGTGTGTTTCTGTGTATGCAGTATGTGAATGTCAATTCGTGTGTATGGTGTGTATGTGTGAGTTTGTGTTTGATTTGTTTGCGATCGTCTGTGCTTGATTATGCGTTTGCGTACACACTCCCGTCCACTCACCAACTCTCTCTCTTCGCCGCAATGTTGCATCTCTCTCGCTATTCTATCGCTACTACAATAATCAGTGTTCCTCAGAGCTTTCCCAGTATATACCACCTCCTCTACGTAGGGTACGTAGTACCCGCCTTGCAACACAATCCCACCCCTACTCTGTGCAACTGTCCAACCCAAGAGTGAAACGCTATTCTAAGACTTTCTTCTATTCAACTGCTGAGCTCTGGAACTCTCTCCCAGAATCAGTCTTTCCCTCTTCCTATGACTTAAATTGCTTCAAACTCCGAGTGTCCAGGCATTTTAGCTCGAACGTCCCTTGATTTTGGCTCTGTCACTCTTTGAAACCTGGGGGAGGCACTCGCTGCAGGCAGCTATGCCCTTTGTCTCCCTCATTCACATAGAAAAAACAAAACAAAAAACACTTGTACGTAACATGTGTGCGTTTGTTTGCATAATTTATTATGTGTGTTTTCCTGTTTTATATTGAATGTTTGTATGTGCGTGTGTATGTGGATATCAAGTATACATTTATTGGAAATGCCCCAATTCAATAAAAACTATGCTAAGAACGGAAGGTACAATTGAAAGTATATTAAAGTGAAAAATATAGGCTACAGTTAAAGTGAGGGGGTGTGTAAGGGCTTATTACCATCCGCAATGTTGACTAAAGATGGTCCTCCTCACCTCATTATCTCTCTCTCTCTCTCTCTCTCTCCCTTATTAAATATTAACTTAATAATTCTTCCATCTTGAATACCACATTTCATTAATGATTTGTATCACAATCAGTTTTAATTAATTATCAGTACTACCTTCTCTTAAACTAAAACATCCCTTGTAATATATTTCTTTCTTCTCAGTTGTTGTTATTTATAATCTTTTCAATACGATTACTAATACTCACTCACTGCATTTTGTTATTTTTTTTCATTGTCATTGATCTATCCTAAGAACATCTAATAATGTTTATTGACGTCCCATCCTGACTTTTATTTACTCTATATCATTAGTCTTTAACATTTGTATGTGTCCATTTGTTTTTCATCGTACTCTGTTCCTTAGAGTTCTTCCATTTATATCACTCTTTTATGTAGTCTATCTATCACGAGACTAGATTATTAGAATTCAGAGATTATACTAGAAGTCATTAGTAGACAAGAAAAGGTCATTAAGATTAATTAACTCATAGCATGATATAAGAGGAGAGACGATAATGGTATAGGTTTTCGTCTTCTTTGTTTTTCTCTCTTTTTGTCAATTCTTTTTATTTTGGGGCTTTACATTATCATAGCAAAGTTAATGAATGTAATGTTTACTGAGGATATTTGTGAGGAGTTCGAGTATACTGGGAAGTGTTTAAGAAAAACAAGGTGGTGCACGTGCGCATGTGTGTTTGTGTGACTGTGTTTATATGCAATAATTGTAACTGTCGGTTTTAGTTCACTTGCAGTCGTGAGGATGAGAATCTGAGTTTGTCTTAACTTTGATACAGTAAAACGCTTATTTTACCTTGACTGTGAGGTCACATTCGACCTCTGGCGACTGTGAGGTGCCAAATTCCCACCATAATACATACGCAGATTTTTTTTTTTTTTTTTTTTTTTTTGCACTGGTGCACTGGTGAGAAGCACGTGTAGGCTAACACAAGCTGTTAGTTGAGCCGCATGGCTAGAGAGAGACCACGATACAATCCTCTCTATTCGGAGAACCGAATAAACCTTGTGAGTGTGTGGGGGGGGGGGGGGTAGGTGTGTACAGTGTGGGGGTGTGTGGTTGTGGCTTGGCTGGTATATGCGACAGTATGTGTGTGGGTGGGTGTGTTTGAGTGGGTAGGTGTGTACAGTGTGGGTGGGTGTGGTTGAGTGTGTAGGTGTGTACAGTGTGGGTGTATGTGTGTGTGGTTGAGTGTGTACAGTGTGGGTGTGTGTGGCTGAGTGTGTAGGTGTATACAGTGTGGGTGTGTGTGGTTGAGTGTGTAGGTGTGTACAGTGTGGGTGTGCGTGGTGGAGTGTGTAGGTGTGTACAGTGTGGGTGTATGTGTGTGTGGTTGAGTGTGTACAGTGTGGGTGTGTGTGGCTGAGTGTGTAGGTGTATACAGTGTGGGTGTGTGTGTGTGTGGTTGAGCGTGTAGGTGTGTACAGTGTGGTTGTGTGATTGAGTGTGTAGGTGTGTACAGTGTGTGTGTGTGTGTGGTTGAGTGGGTGTGTGTGTGTGGTTGAGTGTGTATGTGTGCACAATGCGTGTGTGTGGTTGAGTGTGTAGGTGTGTACAGTGTGGGTGTGTGGGTGTGGTTGAGTGGGTAGGTATGTACAGTGTGGGTGTGTGTGGTTGAGTGGGTGTTTGTGTCTGTGGTTGAGTGTGTACTGTAGGAGTGTACAGTGTGTGTGTGTGGTTGAGTGTGTAGGTGTGTACAGTGTGGGTGGGTGGGTGTGGTTGAGTGGGTAGGTGTGTACAGTGTGGGTGTGTGTGGTTGAGTGTGTAGGGGTGTGTGTGTGTGTGTGGTTGAGTGGGTAGGTGTGTGTGGTTGAGTGGGTAGGTGTGTGTGGTTGAGTGGGTAGGTGTGTACAGTGTGGGTGTGGGTGGTTGAGTGTGTAGGTGTGTACAGTGTGGGTGTGTGTGGTTGAGTGTGTAAGTGTGTACAGTGTGGGTGTGTGTGGTTGAGTGGGTAGGTGTGTACAGTGTGGGTGTGGGTGGTTGAATGTGTAGGTGTGTACAGTGTGGGTGTGTGTGGTTGAATGTGTAGGTACAAAGTACAAAGGAGTACAAAGGAGTACAAAGGAAATCAAGCAACAACAGATCTAGTGACCCTTCTAGGTTGCTTGTCCTCCAAAACACTGAGGATCAAGTGTCCAAACAGTGGTTTAGAGTGGGTAAGGGAACATTGGAAAGGGAATTACTGCCCTGGAACTAATGTACTAGGTGTGTACAGTGTGGGTGTGTGTGGTTGAGTGAGTAGGTGTGTACAGTGTGGGTGTGGGTGGTTGAGTGTGTAGGTGTGTACAGTGTGGGTGTGTGTGGTTGAGTGGGTAGGTGTGTACAGTGTGGGTGTGGGTGGTTGAGTGTGTAGGTGTGTACAGTGTGGGTGTGTGTGGTTGAGTGTGTAGGTGTGTACAGTGTGGATGTGTGTGGTTGAGTGGGTAGGTGTGTACATTGTGGGTGTGTGTGGTTAAGTGTGTAGGTGTGTACAGTGTGGGTGTGTGTGGTTGAGTGGGTAGGTGTGTACAGTGTGGGTGTGTGTGGTTGAGTGGGTAGGTGTGTACAGTGTGGGTGTGTGTGGTTGAGTGGGTAGGTGTGTACAGTGTGGGTGTGTGGGTAGCTGTGTACAGTGTGGGTGTGAGTGGTTAAGTGGGTAGGTGTGTACAGTGTGGGTGTGTGTGGTTGAGTGTGTAGGTGTGTACAGTGTGGGTGTGGGTGTGTGTGGTTGAGTGGGTAGGTGTGTACAGTGTGGGTGTGTGTGGTTGAGTGGGTAGGTGTGTACAGTGTGGGTGGGTGTGGTTGAGTGGGTAGGTGTGTACAGTGTGGGTGTGTGTGGTTGAGTGGGTAGGTGTGTACAGTGTGGGTGTGGGTGGTTGAATGTGTAGGTGTGTACAGTGTGGGTGGGTGTGGTTGAGTGTGTAGGTGTGTACAGTGTGGGTGTGTGTGGTTGAGTGGGTAGGTGTGTGTGGTTGAGTGGGTAGGTGTGTACAGTGTGGGTGTGTGTGGTTAAGTGTGTAGGCATGTACAGTGTGGGTGTGGGTGTGTGTGGTTGAGTGGGTAGGTGTGTACAGTGTGGGTGTGTGTGGTTGAGTGGGTAGGTGTGTACAGTGTGGTTGAGTGGGTAGGTGTGTACAGTGTGGGTGTGTGTGGTTGAGTGGGTAGGTGTGTACAGTGTGGGTGTGTGTGGTTGAGTGGGTAGGTGTGTACAGTGTGGGTGTGTGTGGTTGAGTGGGTAGGTGTGTACAGTGTGGGTGTGTGTGGTTGAGTGTGTAGGTGTGTACAGTGTGGGTGTGTGTGTGGTTGAGTGGGTAGGTGTGTACAGTGTGGGTGTGTGTGGTTGAGTGGGTAGGTGTGTACAGTGTGGGTGTGTGTGGTTGAGTGTGTAGGTGTGTACAGTGTGGGTGTGTGTGGTTGATTGGGTAGGTGTGTACAGTGTGGGTGTGGGTGTGTGTGGTTGAGTGGGTAGGTGTGTACAGTGTGGGTGTACTTTCTGCTCCCTCTGGGCTTAATACTAAGAAGGCGTACGGACTGGATGGTGTTCCTCCTGGAATACTAAAAAACTGTTTTTCTGTGCTGACTCCCTGCCTAGGCAAACTCTTCCGTCTCTGTCTCTCCTCTAACGTCTTCCCTTCTTGCTGGAAGTTTGCTCTCATTCAACCTGTCCCAAAGAAGGGTGACCGCTCGCAGCCCTCCAACTATCGTCCTATTGCTCTCATTTCTTGCATCTCTAAAGTTTTTAATACTATTCTTACTTCCAAATATCTTTATCATTTATCTTCCATTAAACTACTCTCAGACTGCCTGTATGGTTTCCTTAACCCCTTCTATACCAACGACATAATTTTTAGGTTATTCTGGCTACTAATTATCGATTTTATTCAGCTTAGGAAAGATCTCTATTAATAATAAGGCTTCGAACTATCTAAATCAACCCTTTTAACTAGCACAGATCCTTCCTAAACTGCCCAAAATAGTCTAAATATAGCTAGAATGAAATTGAAAAAACTTCATCGGTACAGAAGGGGTTAATGGCCGCTCTACTGGTGATTTTCTTTCTTATCTTACTAACTCTTGGTCATCATCCTCCATTCGGGACTTCACTGAGACTTTTTCTGTTGCGCTAGACATATTGTTGGTCTTCGATAGAGTCTGGCACAAATTCCTCATTTCCAAACTACCCTCCTTCAGTTTCTATCCCTCCATCTGTGCCTTTGTCTTTAATTTTTCTTTCCGGCCGTTCCATAGCTACTGATGTGGACAGCCACCATTCACTTCCTCAACCTATCAACTCCAGTGTTCCGCAAGGTTCTGGCCTATCTCCAATTATCTTGCTATTATTCATTAACGACCTTCTAAACTGCACCTCCAGCCCCATTCACTTTTATGCTGACGACTCTATATTACACTATTCAACTAGCCTTCCACAACATCACTCACAGCAGGAACTCCAAAACTCACCTAAGGAGATCATAAAGCACCTATCTTCTGATCTCTCTACAATCTCTAATTGTGGCAGAGAAAACCTTGTTATTATCAATGCTTCCAAAACTCAATTTCTTCATGTTTCTACTCGTCGCCCCCTTCCAGAAAACTATGACTTACCATACTCTTCAACAACATACAAATTAACCCTTCATCTTCTCTTAACTCTTTAAAGGCGGGCATGCTTGTTGACATGACCGTGCTGCTGGGCGGGTATATTTACCGAAAACGAGCATCATTCCATGCTCTTTTTCATGATAAACAAGAGCCAGAGCGTAATACAATTATATATCCGTGAAAGGGAGATAATAGAGCTTTACAATGACACCTGAATCATCCTTGTACGACCACGGGTTATCTTGCAGCGATCGCGTAACCGGAGATGAAAATACCCTAAAATAAGGTAATTTTCAAGTTTTTTTCCTTATCGAGGTACGGCGGTAGGGATGCGGCATACTACGTGTCAGAGGCGGCCCAGATGTGGTGCCGAGCGGTCCAAGCCCAGCTATCATCCTCCCTATGCGCGGACTCTCTCTCAGAGCTCATAACGTCCTCAAAATGGCACCCGTCATATAATGGGCACCGCAGGGGTGGCCAATATTCTCTCGCCCGTCATATGATATTCACCGTCGGTTAGGTGTTAATATTCTCACTGTCACTTTTTATTCTGATCTCTCTTGTAAACATCATATTACCACTTTTGCTAAAACAGCTTCCCAGAAGCTGAGTGTGCTCAACCACCTCCGGGGATTCTTTACCCTTGCGCAGCTTCTTTCTCTGTACAGGGGTACAGTGCGTACATGTGCTGAGTATTGTTCACACGTGTGGGGAGGATCCTCTCACACAGGTTGAGTGGGTTGTTGTAGTTCCCCAGATTGTCTGGCCGAACAGTCCCGAGTCCGGTAGACCGAAGATCCCAGAGAGGGTGGAAAGTACATCCTTGGAAGAGATTATTATTTTAGGCATAAGTAGAAGAGAAGGGGGTGGAGAGGGAGGAATAACACCAGAATCATCCAAAGTGGGATTATAGCGAAAGTGTTATCGAAGAGCACAGCTTTGTCAGAGGAAGAAGTGACGGTAGTGCCGTCAGAGTGGAAAAGAGAAGGGAAAGACAGAGAAGAATTTTGTTTGGAGAGGTTTTTGGCTAGATGCCAGAAGGCTTGAGAAGAGTTAGAGTTAGATAGTTCAGTGCATTTAATATTGATGAAAGAATGTTTGGCGAGTCGAAGAAGAGGTTTGGCTTGACTCCGGGCAGAAACATAGGAAGTATGAGTTTCTTGAGTTTGAAGGCGAAGGTACCGTTTGAATGCTTCCTCCTTGTTGCAGACAGCAGTAGAACAAGCGTGAGTAAACCAAAATTGTTTGCATTAGACTGAGAGAAAAACAATGGAATGTATGCTTCCATGCCCGAGAGGATTACCTCGGTAATGCGTTCATCACTTTCGGAGTGTCCCTGGCCACTGAAGCAGAAGTCATTCCATGGGAAATCAAAGAAGTACTGCCGTAGAGGTGTGTACAGTGTGGGTGTGGATGGTTGAGTGGGTAGGTGTGTACAGTGTGTGTGTGTGTGTATGTGTAATTGGGCAGGTGCGTGTGACACGATGTATGTGTGGTCTTGTGGGTAGCTGTATATCGAGTGTGTGTGTGTGTGTGTGTGTGTATATGTGTAGTTGGTGGAGTAATTGTGCACAGTATATATGTTGTGAGAATGTGTGTGTGTGTGTGTGTGTGTGTGTGTGTGTGTGTGTGTGGTTGGGTGGGTATGTATGTGCATGCGGGTGGGACTTTTTTTTTTTTTTTTTTTTTTTTTTTTTTTTTTTTAATGTGTGTGCATGCAGTGTGTGTGTGTGTGTACTGTATGGTTGGGTGGGTAGGTGTATACACAGAGTGTGGTGGTGGGGGGGGGGGGGGCGGAGGTTGCCCAGTATGTATGGTAAGTATGTTCACTGTGTGGGGTTGGGGGTGAGAGCAAGAGAGAGAAAGAGAGAGAGAGAGAAAAAGCGAGAGTGAGACAGAGAGAAAGCGAGAGTGAGAGAGAGAGAGAGAGCAAGCTAGAGAGCGAGCGAGAGTGAGTGAGCGAGCGAGCGAGAGCGAGAGCGAGAGAGAAACTCTGTGAGCATACAGTATATCAATCAGGATGAGAGGGTTTTAGAAGCAGCTGGAGGGAGTGAAACGGAAAAAGAGCGATACGAAAAGAGCAGGCGAACGAGAGAAGAGAGAGAGAGAGAGAGAGTGTGTGTGTGTATGTGTGTGAAAAATAAGAGAGAAGAGTGAGTCTGAGCACGTATACTATATTAATCAGGATGAGAGGGTCATAGAAACACACACACGCACGCACACACTATCAGAGAGAGAGAAATAGAGCGAGTGTGTAGGTAACATGGAGGAGGGGGGAGGTAAAAGCATTTATCACTATAATTGTTACGTGGTGTCTGCCTTCATTGATTGACCTACCCCCTCCTCTTCCCATCCCCTCCCTCTCCAGTTGTCCTCTTTTCATCCTATCCTCACCCTACCTTACCCTCTTTATTTACTTCTTTCCCTTCCTTTTCCTTCTCTCTCACCCTTTCTCTTCCCATTCCTTCCCTCTCTAGTTTCCCTCTTTCCTTCCTTTCCCCTCCCTTTGCTTTCTTTTCCTTCCCCTTCCTTCTCTCCCAACCTTTCTCTTCCCATCAAATATTCCTCCACTGTTCCCATTTCCTTCCTTTCCCCACTCCCCCGTACCCTTTCCTTTATTTATTCCTTTCCTTTTTCTTCCCTCGTACTTGTCCTTTTCCTTTCTTTTCACGACCCATCTTTGTTCTTTCCATCTGTTACAATCCTTCCCTGACATCCTTAACACCTTCCCTTCCTCCCTTCGCTTTCTATCTATATCTAACCCCTCTTCTTCCCGTATCGATCGGTTCCTTCCCCAATTCCTACCTACTTCACTTCCTCTTACTATCTCTTCCCACCCCTTCCTACCCCGTCCTTCTCTCTTTCTCTTCCTCTTCCTTTCCCTCCTCGATCAGAGTTCGTTTCAATCCCTCCCATACATTCTTCATATCTCCCCTTACTTCCTTCTCTTCCATTTATCTTCTCTTCTTATCTCTACCTACCTCCCAGCCTTATCTTCCCTTCCCTATTCCTCTCCCCATCTATATCTACACCCCTACTTCTCCCTCCCTTTCTTACCCCTACCTTTCTATCGCCACTTTTCACTTTACCTCCCTTCCTTCCTCTTCTTTCTCTTCCCGACCCATCTTCTTTCTTTCCATTCTTTCCAATCCTTCCCTTCCATCCGTATGCATTGCCTTCATCTCTGCTCTTCCTATCCCTTTCTCTATCCCTCCCACCCTTATCTATGCTTCTTCATCCTTCTCATTTTCCTACACTTCCCTTCCTATCTTCCCTTATAACCCTACCTTCCTTCCTTCCCTTCCTCTCCTCAAGTAGCACTTACTTTCCTCGCCTCATCTCCCTCCTTTGCTCTTCCTTCTCCTTACTGTCCCATCTTTTTAGCTTCCATTTCTTTCATTCCCTCCCTCCCATTCCTAATACCTTCCTTTCCTCCCTTCTCATCCCTGTCTCTTCTATTCCTATCCTTCCTTTCCGTTCCTAGATCTACAATTCCCTTACTTCTACGCCCTTGTTGGCCTATTTCCATACTAAATTTCTCCTCCCTCCCTTTCCTTTTTTTCCATCCCTCCTCTACTCCCCTAGCATTCCTTTTGACTTATAAATTCAAAGTGCACCTTAAGAAGTGAGTATCTGGTAAATATTGTTCATGCTTGGAAGTTATCGTTTTTCGTGTTAATTATAACAGTTTATCATAAAGAACCCGGGACTTGTGTCTTTTATTTATAGTAGATAACCAATTGCATTCGTGAATGCAAATTTACGACACATTAAATGATAAACAGGGTTCATCAATACAGTCACAAACCCTGATATGTATACACCCATCTGAAGCAGTATCGTACACAAAATAAATATGACAGTGCTAGTATCATAAATGGTTCAGAGTTCGATAAAAAAAACATCTTATGGTGATATAATTACTGTAGTATGGCTTGTGACTTTTGTGCATAAATTTGCTTTTATGGTTCATTCTTCATAAGTATAATTGCATAACAACAGCCATGACCTGTCCACGGGTTCCCATGATGACTGTACAGCACTACAAGGCAGACAGAAGACAGTTCGTGGTAAGCAACATATCGGACATATAAACAACATATCGGACATGTAAACAAAATATCGGACATATAAACAACATATCGGACATGTAAACAAAATATCGGACATATAAACAACATATCGGACATATTAACAACATATCGGACATGTAAACAACATATCGGACATATAAACAACATATCGGACATGTAAACAACATATCGGACATGTAAACAACATATCGGACATATAAACAACATATCGGACATATAAACAACATATCGAACATGTAAACAACATATCGGACATATAAATAACATATCGGACATATAAACAACATATCGGACATATAAACAACATATCGGACATATAAACAACATATCGAACATGTAAACAACATATCGGACATGTAAACAACATATCGGACATATAAATAAAGAGATGGACAGACTGAATGATGAAGGGCATAATATTGAAATTAAGGGGAGGTTCCTAGTTTGTTTCCTACTCCTCCACTAATCTTAAAATTTCACCCCCTTGACCCCCTCTCAAGATAGATTTGTACATATTTCGGTAGAAAAATGTCCCGGCCGAAGGCCGATTACTCTTAGCGCTATCGCTCGCCAGGATAAAATCGACACGAAAGGTCTTAAAATTAACAGAATGGGACGAAAATTCTTCAAATCACCAAACTAATGGGGCAAACGTCTTAAAATCTCAAAAGCAATGGGGAAGAAAGGGGTCAAGAAAAAAGTCACTCACGTGGAAATCTCCCCTTAAGGGACTGATCGAGGACTGAAAAGGAGGGAGATATTTTAGAGAGAATACGTGGAGGGGTACTGGAAAAGGTATATCAATGGATGGAGGGAGATGTAAAACACAGGAATAAAGAGGGAGGAGAAACACAAAGAGAGAGCAGAGGGAAGGAGATGAGAGGGGAAGGGAGAGCAAGTACGGGGTGAACAACATGGCGAACATATACATTGAGATGGAAGTACTGCATAGTGAGGGGGGTAAGGTTGAGACTTAGGGAAGGAGAGAGGGTCAAGGGAAAAGGAGGATGAGAAGAGAGGAGATGGATATAGCTATTAGGCATAGGAGAGAGATTGACAGCAAGAGAGAGAGAGAGACGCTATTAACTTGTGATCGCATGTAATCGAGCGAAATATATACAGTACCGGTATCTAGTTGATATTTGAAGGTTTAAACACTACTATACTCAATGACATTACTAGGTAGTCCATGCCATATGCTTACCACTCCATTGACAAATATATGTCTCATGTGAGCTAAAAAGGTTTTCCAATTATCTTTAATCTTGGAACCGTTTTCTGTAGCGTAATTTGATTGGTCAATTGTAAAGTATTTGTTGACTTTCATATTGTCAATACCTTTTGAGATGCCAGGCCTTTTTATAGATGAGGAGGTGTTTAGGGCTGCATAAACTACACCGTATGTATGTGGGTTCTGGTATGCCGAGGGAGAAGTGTTGGAAGGTACAATAGTGAAGACTCAAGCTTGTAACCGTTAATACAGGGTTATTCAAAATAGGCATAGATATTTACATGGGCATATACATAGTAAACTACAAAGTCAAGAGATAAGACACTGGGCATAACACTAATTAGGACACACTCTGCGACGTAACTGATATTATATGAGACTCCCATGATGATTAATTAAGTCTGGGGAATAGCTATTTTAAGGTGGTGAAGGTATTGAGGGATAAGACAACGGCACCTCGTAGCTACTTTCTACTTTTCCTATTTTTTTTCTTTTTCTGAAGAGAGGGGAGAAGGGGTGTTGGAGAAAGATGAAGCTGTTGGAGAGGCTTTGTTACGTGTGTTATTAGTCTGTATACGTCGTCGAGGTGTCACCCGACTAGGTGTGAGCATGTGAAACACGCTAGGAATTACTACCACACCCACTAAATGTCCGCCTTGGCTGGGATCGAACCCAGGTCAAGCAGATTAACACTTGAGCGTGCTCTCCACTCGACCACCGCGACTCTCGAAATTCAAATGTGTTAGTCTAAGTAACAGGTTATTGAACACATCAATACTTAGGACATAGCCTACACTGTGAGACGGGAATAACACTATTGAGGCTCATATGATGATGAATTGAGTATACAACTAGCTGGAGTCAAATGCATTAATATCAGTAATAGGTCAGTGGACATATCAATAATTAGAACATACACAGCGACACGTAAATGTTATTAAATGACTCCTATGATAATCAATTAAGCATGGAGGAATAACTAGTGTATTAGTAACAGGTCATTGGACACATAAATACTTAGGACATACCGGTACTCCGTGAGACGTGAATGATATTAAATGAGACTCCTATGACGATTAATTAAGTCTGGGAAATAGCTAGTTGAATTCAAATGTGTTAGTCTAAGTAACAGGTTATTGAACACATAAATACTTAGGACATACACTGTGAGACGGGAATGATACTACTGAGATTCTTATGATGATGAATTGAAGATACAACTAGCTGGTGTCAAATGTATTAATAGCAGTAATAGGTCGGTGGACATATAAATACTTAGGACATACACTGTGAGACATAAGTGATATGAAATGAGACTCTTATGATTAGTACTTAAGGGGAGATCTCCACTCGAGGGATTTTTTTCTTGACCCCTTTCTCCCTCATGTTTAGCCCCATTGCTTTTGATATTATAAAACGTTTGCCCCATTAGTTTAACGATTTTAAGAACTTTCACCCCATATTAAGACCTTTCGTGCAATTCAGGTGTCGATTTTATCCTGGCGAGCGATAGCGAGCCTGTAATTTAAGAGGAACCGGCCTTCGGCCGGGACATTTTTCTACCGAAAAATGTACAAATTTATCTTGAAAGGGACTCAAGGGGGTGTAATTTTAAGCTTGATGGAGGTCTAGGGAACAAACTAAATACCTCCCCTTAAGCTTGAGGGGAATAGCTTGTTGGAGTCGAGAGTATTAATATAAGTAATGAGTCAGTGAACATATACATAATTAGGACATACACTGCGAGACCTCAGTGATATGGCCTGAGACTCCTATAATGATTAATCGATTGTGTGGGGGGGGGGGGAACTAGCTTGAGTCTAATTTGGTGTGCGTGTAGGGCAGAGCTGGGTCATCTATAGGTAAGGAAGAGGTTTGGCGGCTGAGTGGCCGGACTACATATGGATGACTATTTACTTTATAGGTAGCGTGTTGAGGGTACAGAAGATAGGCAAACTGGTCGAATTTAAGGTTACGTTGTAGAGGGACTGAAAGACAGACCACAGATAATATAAGCGTCAAACTAGTAGCACCTGCTGGAGTACGGCTGACAGAGATACTAGGAGATCTTAAATACTCCTGACTAACGCATCCAACTAGTAGTATCTCGGCGGGTGCCCAACCCCGAAAAGGGTTGAAATAGGGGAGCTATCCCCCCGCCAAAGGCGGCTTTCTAGGGCCTTTCCTAGCTGATGCTGAGAGGATTGGGTTCTAGTCATGTGGTGATGGGCTGGTCTATCAGAGTGAGAACTGAGCAATCTCTGCCATACCCATAGCTTACTCTGACTGTTCCTTTTACTTATATATTTTCTAGATCTCAAGTGACGGTGTCTCTAACGTGGATTGACCTCCCAATCTACCAAGATTGGAAGCCAAAGCGTCACATTTTTCCCTTGCCCCTCAACTTTCTCTTCATAATTGCTGAGGGACACAGGGCCCTGGGTGGGGCTTTGGTTTCCCGGACATTTCCGCACCCTCCTCAGCTCCCCGCCATGGAGTGGCTTCGGTCACCCAGGCTTTATTGTGGTCGGCAGGGAGGGTTCTGTGGGGGCGCTCGGTTATGGCCTTGGCCTTGCTCGGGGCCTTGGGGCTGTTCGGCCAGGCAGCTTGGGGAACAACAACAACAACTAGTAGTATCTTCTGCAATGAGGCTGACAGATATAATAGATCTTAAATACTCCTGACTAACACCTATCAGGATTAGCCGGTTATAGGTGGGGTACTTATACAAATAGCTTCCAGCCATACTGAGCTTTGAGTTTTAAACACCTACAGAGGCTTTAAGCACTCAGAATCAAGAGGGGAGATGAGATACTTTCCCTAACCTGGTCTGAGCACCTATTCACTTTTTAGGCTTTCCTCGGCCCTTTCTGATTGCAGGGAAAAAGGGCGGCCTTATCCCTTCTCACTGTTGACTTAGGCTCCTGTTGATCCGGCGACGGGGGTAAGGGGGAGGGTAATGGGAGAGCCCTCCTGGTACGTCGCAGGACATCCTTCCAGGGACCAATCAGCAGGTCAGCTGGGGGTGGCGACGCGATGTCCCGATTGGTGGGAGGCGCCTCTCTGGTCAGCCAGTCACAGGCCGGCTGCGTGTGTGTGGTTTTTTTTTGCGGGTATTTGTTTTGATTTTGACGAGGGGGAGGGGGGGGGTGGGCGACAGCCGCGTTTTCCCTAAAGGCTTTCCACTTGGAGGGGAGACTTGGGTATTTGGGCCGCGTAGTGTCTCGGGTTTTGATCTAACACCCTTAATAATTTTAAGCACTTGAACTACAGTGCATTCATTCGACATATATCGACAGGCCCCGCCCGCTTTCACCAGCGCCGTAGACGAAGTAGAGCTTATCATACCGCAATCTCGGACAAGTCACTTGTCACCTTACCACGGAGCTGATAAGAGCTCAAGTAAAATTAATTATACGATGTAAGAGCGCTTTAATACATGCATATTTGCAGTTATTCTTTACTATACAATATTACCATATACCATAGTACAGATAAGTAAACTCCATTACCATTGTTACCTCGTCTACTTGGGCAGAGCAGAGGTAGAAAATTATTAAGCTAGGCTTAGCGAGCGACTGCGTTTGGGTGTATAGGGTACGGTACCGTAACCGTAATGCCTCTCCCTCCCTCCCTCTCACTCTCTCATATTGTGAAGTGATCAAAGTTGTCAATGGTCCAAGTATGGGTGAAAGCCGTTGCTGGTAAACTGGTGAATGAAAGACTCCTTCAATCTTCCTACCTTGAGTTCTGATCGTATTAATTAATGGCTGTGAAACTTTCGTTGCCTCAGAGGTTTTCTTCACCACCACATCAACTGGCTCAGTTTTCTCCTTATCAAAATACATGAATACATTCAAGACAATATTCCTGGCTTGACTGACAAGTCGGGGAGAACCAGCAGGTCTGCCAGGGGTATGGGCAGGAGACGCCATCTTCCCCCTTCAGAAGACAGGAGGGAACTGAACTGACGTTTGAATGGCAGCGCAGTGACAGTTGAAACCTTGAGAGAGAAGCGTTGCCAATGTAGCTTCCTTACCGCTAGATCAAAAAGTATTTACTTGAACAAGGGAATGGAGCTGTTAAAGACAGGCTCCAGTCTTAAAATTTCTTTCTCACTCGTTGATGTAGAAAGGTTTTTTGGCTTTGTAGGCCATATTTAATAATTCAAAATGATAAATAAATATTGACTTGATCTAGCGGCAAAATTTTACACCTAGCAATAAGAATGCTGGCTATACTCCGAATCTTTTAGCACATGTTATCAATATTGGAGTAATATTCTAGCAATATTAGGTAGGCATTTACTAGTTTGTATTCTTCTAGTTACTTCTGCAAACAGATTAAATAATATTTTTGTGCTGATTTGGTAACCCTGTTGGACACCCGTACCTCGCACAGTCATGCCAGCCGTATGATAACGGTTGGGGAAGTGGGCGGGGCCTGTCGATATATGTCGAATGAATGCACTGTAGGTTCCCTCTTACCCTGCGTTTTATTATACTAAAATTATTGGACTCTTTTTTGGCGTTCTTCATAAGATTTATTTCTTAGTCATTTCTGTTAGCCTCCGTGGAATTCTCTCCAGTTTATCTATGTCCTTTTCATAATATGGATACAGAAACTGTACACTGTATTACAGTTGGGGGAAAATTAAAGAATGGTATAAAGTAAGTAAAACATTTTCGGATTTGTATTCATATAATTTTCCAATTAAGCAATAAATTGTGTTTGCTTTCTTAACTACCTCGGTACATTGTTGGCCGTGTTTTAAAATTATTGATACTGTTACTCCTAAGTCAGTCTCTTTATCCGTGCTTTAGAGTTGACAACCATTCATTGAGTAGTTATATCATTAATTTCTGTAACCAATATGCAGTATCGGTATTTTAAATTGATCGGTATTAAAACTCATTTGCCAGGTTTGGGCCCGATGTGCTAATTTATCTAAATAATTTTAGATCTGTTGAGCATGTTTTTTTCCTTTGTATATGAAGGAGACAAAATGCAGGTTTCCTGTAACGAGTGTCTCTCCCAAAGCAAAAAGAGTGACAGAGAGCCAAATTTAAGGGACGTGATCAAAATGCCTGGACACAAAGTTTAAAGCAGTTTAATTCACAGGATGAAGGAATGATTAATTGAGGGAGAAAGTTTCAGAGTTCACTAGTTGAGTAGAAGAAAGACTGAGAAAATGTGCTAATTTTTGGGTTGGAGAGATGGACAGAATAGGAGTGGGACTGTGTTGAAAGGCGGGTGCCTCGCACTTGCCGCAAAGCGAGTGCGATAGAAGAGTGAAAGAGATGAAACATTGCGGCATGTAGTAAAGTGAATTGAGGCGAAATGCTTTTGACTCTACTCTTTCCAGAAGTGCGGTAAGGGTGGAACCTCCCAATACATGTGAACAATACTCGATGCATGGACTTACTGTGCCTCAATACAGAGCAAAAGTTATGGGGGTGGAGAACCCACACCTAAGTTATGGGAAGCTGTTTTACCAAGAGGGGTAATATGATCTTTCCAAGAGGGGTTGGATTAAAAAGATACACCGAGAATATTGAGAGAAGATGAAGGGTTGACTTATGTATTGTTGAAGAGTAATTGATAGTCTTGTGGCATATTGCTATGGGTAGATAGAGGAAGACATTTGTTTTTTAAGGTATTGAAAGTAACAAGATTTAGATCAGAAGATAGGCGCTCTATGGCCTCGTCAATAGACTTTTTCGAGTGATTGCATGCTGGGATGTTGTGAAAAACTAGTTGAATAATGTAAGATAGAGTCATCATCATATGAGTGGATGGGACAAGAGGTACAGTTGAGATCATGAATGTTTAGAAAGAGAACTGGAGACAGGACAGAACCCTGAGGAACACTGGGGTTGATAGGTTGAGCAAGTGCGCAATGGCCGTCCACAACTGCAGCTATGGAAGGGTCAAAAAGGAAATGTGAGACAAGGGTACAGATAGAGAGATAGAAACCGAAAGAGGGTAGTTTGAAAATTAGAGTCCCGGCGAGAGGGGAAGCGTGGGGGAGCAAGGAATGGGAGCAGAATGAGCCGGGGGGGAGGGGGGGGGGGGGACGCGGGGTAGAGGGGAATGGATAATTTATGGAGAGCAGGATCAACTGTAGTGGGCATTAATCCATCATACTTTACACAACAGCCATTTTGCATATCTCGTACTCTATTTTGTCGCCCAGTATTACATTTATAATATTTTCTACAATAACATGGCATTACATAATAGAAGTAGCATAATAGCTAATCGTATGATGGAATCTAGAATATAATAAATAACAAAGCTTCCTACGATCGATATAGTGAATTGATTTTTTGTTTAGCTCTTACTCTGAGATTTTCTAAGCTTAATACCAAAAATGCAAAGAAATCTACATAGGCTAAATATGTAATAGATTAGTGATCTCATTGAGAATGTTTACCACTGATTTTCCTAACAAGCATCTATATGGCTTATTGATTGCATACCTCAGTGTAAACCATTGAAGCCAGAATAATAGGCATACCAATAGTTATTATGGATTGGGTGTTGTGTAGTCTTTGGTTAGTAAAGGAATGTTCGCCCATGACGACATTTAACAGCTTCAATCAGACGACGATTTATATATATATAAATAATCCTCTTGATAGATTATTCAATTAAGCTAAGGAAAAGCCTTCGGCAATTATCAAAGAGTTAAAGACCATATCATTTAGCCCCCGAACGCTAACAGAGCATTCTTAAACTAAAGAAACGTAGAACAAAAACACAATTGAAGTCATCTGAATGAAAGGGTTATCTTCTCTGTTTTGCTGCTGGTTACCATGTTACCAGTAAGGTTGATGTCCTCTGATGTCCTATTAACTAACTAACTTATTATCTTCTTACAGATGGTTTTCCAAGTAAGAGTGTGTGAATGTGGAGGAAATCAATATAGGGAGCGGGAGGGTGGGAGTAGTTTGTGAGTGGGAGGGTAATGGTTAGGGAATGAGAAACTGCAGGGAGTAATTGCCGTCTTGCGAGTTTCGTGCTATAAGGAAGTTTGAGTTGTAGACAACGATATTTAACATAATTTACAGCTAAATTACGGTTCTAGTGCATTTATAAATACATAAAACCCAACTCAATTATACTTGTTATCCATCAGAAACCTACATTAATATTGCATTTCTGTTTACTGGCGATGTTCACGGCACCAACTTCCTTATAGACTAAAACTCGCAAGTGGTCAATTAGGGAGTTGGAGTGGTTAGGGAGTAGACAGTGGGAGGGAGAAATGGAGTTGGCTAGTGGTGAGGATTGTGTAAGAGTAAGACTGGGGCAGGGAGGGAACAAGGAGTCTAGATGGAAAGATTGGGGAAAACAGAGAGAGAAAATGAAACAGAAGTGGGGAAAGAGAAAGAAGGTGTGAATAGCAAGGGAAAGGTTCATGATGACTGGATATAGGAAAATAGGGTAAACGGGGACAAAGTGGTAAAGATATTATATAATCAAGGAAGAAAGATACAAAAAAAGCTGTGAATGAAACAGGGAAGGAAAGAGCAAAAAGGTAGAACAATTATGGAAGAATTAAATTGGAAAGGAATAGAAAGAAGCAATGAATGATAAATAGGAAGAAGAAAATTATTATATGGAGAGGGTGGCTTGTGGTGTAAATTGCTAGCGCTCATGGTTCACATCCAAGGGGCGAGCTCACACAGGCGGATCTTGTGTTCGAGTCATGTGATAAGTGGCCTAAAATATGTCACAGATACTTGTTGACTTAATGACGTCTTCCTAGATTAACGGGCGGAAACACTGAGGAATGAAATTACATTGATAGCCCTTACAAGAGTGTTGAGTGTCTAGCAATTAATCAAACGAGTCGGATAAAACATTGTAAACGTGTGTTAAGTGTGAGCTCGCTCATTGGACCTAGGTTGGATCTCCGGCAGGTGGAGATATTTGATCACTCTTCACAACTGATGCCTCTGTTCATTTAGCAGTATACTGGATAAGATACTGAAGTTGGTGGACATTTAGGACGTCCCTTCCGGGGTAAAGGACTGTATTAATAAGCATTCCCAGTGCGATTGAAATCTTTGGAGAAGGTAGACCTTATTATTATAATCATTAAGGAGGGGAACGGAGAGAATGCGAAGTAAAGAGGAAGGAAGAAACTATCGACAGTATATTAAATTTGTATCCCCATCACTTGCAAATCTATCGATTTGATGAACGGGTTCGCCTGCATACATTAGTTACGGCCTTGACAACTTGCTTCCCATATTGTTAAATACTACAACCTAAACAAGGAGTGGGAATTAGTGGAGTGGAGTAGATCTAGATAGGAAAGATGGAATAACAAAAAAACTGAGTAAGAGAGGAAATAATAAGATAGCAAGATGCGAAACAGAAATATATTAAAAAGAGTAAGGGAATAAGAGGGACTGTTGAGGGTGCAAGAGGTACTTAATTATAGCTGATGGCAGGGAGGGAAGGAAACAGATAAGGGGGAGTGAAAGAAGACTGAGAGTAGCCTAAACAGAGGTCAGGTGGTGGGAGGGAGAGGTAGTACAGGGAAGGAGTGATAGAGAAAGGGGGGAGGGGGGCATAGGTTAAAGGGGTATTGAGTAGGGGAGGATGGAGTAAAGGAGTGATGGAGGAAGGATGAAGGGAGTGTGACAAATAGGAGTACATGAATATTATTGAGCAGTGATTACTTGAGAAGAGAAGAAATAAGTGGGGTGTGAAGTAGAGCAGGAATGGAGTAATTATTGTGAAAGCTAAGCATAAAGGAGGAGTGGCGATGATGAAGTAAAGGGCTGATGGAGGCATATATGAGGGAAGAATAATTAATAGAGTAAGGTGGAAAGGAGTAACTGAGAGAGGGAGGAGTAAAGGGGAGAGATGAGGGTGCAAGAAGTGATTAATTATGACTGGTGGGAGTAGCCAGCTTAGGGGGGAGGGGGGCGGAGGGGGAGAGTACAGCCCTGTGATAGGATTGGATTAAGTCGTGTGATTAGTAATTAGAGACCGAGGACGAGGATAATATAAGAATAGGCCTAATACATTTTAAAAAGGTTGAGGAGGGTGAAAGTGGTTACTCCAATGCTGAAATAAATAATATGGGTGTATATAACCTATACGTTTAAGAGCCTATGAATAAAGGAAGGACAAATAATGTCATCAACAACATAAAAAAGGTCAATGTGCCTAAAGGCATCCTCCATTCCTCCATTCATAAATGTTTTGTAATTATTTGATTTTTAAAAGGGACAATGAATAGAGGAAGTAAAAACAAAGACAAATCAAAACATATCCATGAGCCTAAAGGCATCCTCCAATCATACAATGTGTAGGCCTATAACCATTGGATTTATACTGCTGTAGTTTGTAAATTTGTGGATAGCAACTGTAATAGTATTTGCTAATGTTCCATGGGTTCGAAAAAGTTAAATAATTTACTTTTCTTGTGTCCTTCACTTTATAGTAGCATTCCTAATCTTAAGAAATCGTCTCTTCCTAGAAGGAATATAGCAAAAACCAACACCGAATTAAGAATGTTCAGCATTGAAGAAGAAATATGTGAAATTCATATAATGTAATAACTAATACAGTTGTGAAAAAGGAACAGAAGACACAAAATGAGTAAATATTAACACCAGTCAGGGGGAGAATCCAGAATAATAAGAGAATATAAAATGCAGCCAAAAGTGTTGAGTGGGGGAAGGTAAGCTCATCAATACTCTGCCAGCGATTTACTTCATTAGCGATGATCAATAGCACAATTTACAGATTTATGAGGGGGGCTTACAGTATTTCAGAATATTGCCTGTTTAATACAATATTATGTGGCATTTAATATGAAGTATTTTTTGTTTTCTATGTGAGCGAGGGAGACAAAAGGCAGAACTGCCTGTAGCGAGTGCCTCCCCCATAGTTGAAAGAGTGACAGGGCCAAAATCAAGGGACATTCGAGCCAAAATATCTGGACACACGGAGTTTGAAGCAATTTAAGCCATAGGAGGAGGGAAAGACTAATTCTGGAAGTGAGTTTCAGAACTCAGCTGTTGAATAGAAGAAAGTCTGAGAGTAACGTTTCACTCTTGGGTTGGAGAGTTGCACAGAGTAGGGGTGAGATTGTGTTGCAAGACGGGTACCACGTAAGGATGTACTGAAGAAGAATATGTGCCTTATAACGTAACTAACCCTTGGACTGTAAAGAAGGTGAAATATAATTCATGCACGGGTTCTTTAATAAACTGGAGCATCTAATTAAGGGTACCGGTATGTCACACATTTACGATCTCAATAACTATTACCGCCGAACTAGGGACCGCAGGCATGTCGTAAGCGTGATCTAAGGCAATTCCAAGGTGCCGTGAATGTGGCGTTGTGTCGCATGGTGCTCCGTGAGGGCGGGACAAAATGTCCATCGTGCTTGAAATGTTCACAAACGGTCGGCGAGCTCCAAAAATGCGCAGGAAATCCTGGCTGGCTCGCAGATGTGTCTGTGACATGTCGTGTGAAGGCACAGGCATGACTGGGGCAATCAGGGGCATACTGCATTTGAAAATGGCGCCGCGTCAGCCGTCGACATGCTGGTGTCAATTACGATATGCGCGAGAGGGAGAGAGTGAGACTTGACTTTCAATAACTTTGAGAGAAAGAGAGAGAGAAAGAGAAAGATAGACCACAAAAGGCTAGTGTGAAAGATCAAGGGTGATGTATGCAGAATTTGAATGAGATGGAATTTTAACAGGGAAAATGGTTGAAGAATAACATGAAATAGACAATCAATTGAGCATAAATGCAATAGGATAATGTAGTTGTGTAAAAGTATTGAGGATATTGGATAACTTGGAGGTGTATATATTTAACCATGAAAAGATACGATAATGCTTTACTTTCCTGTTTTCTATCATTAGACGATTGCATTCAATTTAGGAAGAGTATATGGAACTACCCTTATAATTCCCACAGAGCCAACCTAGATTGTATAAAATTGTCTAATTACAACCAGAATAAACTGTTAAAACGTCTCTGCATTGAGAAAGGTAGATAGCAGGGCAGAAAGGTAGATAGGTAGGATAGAAAGGTATCAGGTGGCATAGGTAAGGAGGTAGATAGGTAGATTTGTAGGTAGTAGGGGTAGGCAGCCCCGCCCAGGGAAGTACTACCGCCAAGGTTTCGGGAGACTCAGGGAATAGCCTGAATTCCATTTTCTCTCCCAGGCCTTGGTAGCTGGATACAGATCTTTCTGCCTCACACATCAGGGGTATCAGGAAAACCCTCTTTATATAACATACACATCCAACTTCACGACATTGCCCTACATTGCTATCCTCTATCCATAAAACACTACTCTTCCCACTACATATCATACATGTAACACCATACACCTTACCCAATAAATATGGCAGTACAATTGTTAAGAGCAAACCTGGTGGTCCCTCGGATATCCACCCCCGGCAGGGTTGGGTCATTGACACAGGGCCCTCCCGGTCGTCATCATGCGACTGTGTCAAGAGCATTGCAACGTCCCAAAGCTGCTCGTCGGTGCAGCTTTTTCTTTAGCAATATAAGGGGACTTCACTCTAACATCAATTCTGTACACCAATTTCTTCAAGCAGAATCCCCTACTCTCCTTTTTTTGACAGAGACTCAAGTAACATCCACATCTGACACGTCTAGATTTAATTTTCCAGGTTATCAACTGCTCCAAAATTTCAGACCTAAAGGAGGTGTATGTTGCTTCGCAAAATCTGAAATTGCCCTGGAGGAGGTTACTAGTTTCAATTGTCCCTATTTTGATTATTCTATATACAAATTAATTTCTGCTGGTAAATTTAAATACATGTGTTGAATCTACCGTTCCCCAAATACTCCTCCAGAGCAAAGTCTTTTTGATTCTCTGTCCTCACAACTCAGTGTCCTCAACTTAAATGCTTCTTCTGAAATCACTGTGTTGGGTGATTTTAATGTCCATAATGTTGAATGGCTCACTCATTCAGCCAGGACTGATGATGCTGGTCTTGAATGTGAGCTATTTGCAGACTCATTTAATCTCACTCAACTAGTCAACCCACCCGTGTACCAGATAATCCTAATCATAATTCCCACCTACTGGACTTATTTTTAACAACCAATTCAGAAAATTATGATGTTACAGTGAGGTCCCCGCTTGGATCTTCTGATCACTGTCTGATACAGGCCACCTGTCTATCACCTACCACACCTTCCCACTCTGAACCTGTTTTGGTGACTAAATGGCATTACGATAGGGCAGACTGAGAGGGTCTTCAAGGTTTCTTTATTGATATTCCCTGGACCTCTTTCTTTTCTAATGATGCACACTCCACCTTGAGCCACATACAAGATTTTGTAAAAATTGGAATGGAAACTTTTATTCCTCATCAAAAGTACAGTAAAAGATCTAATTCACCTAAATGGTTTGACCATAATTGTGCTAGAGTAACTGAACAAAAAGCAATAGCCTACAATGCATACACAAGATCAAAAACTCATGAAGCCTTTAATTACTTTAGAAACATCAGAAATCATGCCAAAACTGTATTAAACCTAACTAAATCAAACTTTCTCCACAAGCAGGCAAATAAACTTCTAAATAATCCAAATGATAACAAAATATTTTGGTCTACTCTTAACTCATTTAAATCCAACTTCACTACTGCTTCATCCATTCCACCATTAAAATCTCCAACTGGCAATCTTGTAAGTGACCCACGAGGTAAAGCTAACCTTCTTGCAGATATTTTCTCCACCAACTCAACCTTAGATGAAATAAATCAAGATGTCCCTGGACTTAATTTTAATTCGCCTGAAATTCCCTCACTTAAGATCCACACCAGACATGTCAAAACTATTTTGCAGAATCTCTCAGTAGATAAGGCTCCTGGTCCAGATGAAATTCCTCCAATAGTACTTAAGAATTGCTCCTTGGTGCTCGCTCCTGTATTGGCAAAAAATTTCCGTCTGTGTACTCATACCTCATGCTTCCCAGTACCCTGGAAAGAAGCAAACATCCATCCAGTTCCTAAAAAAGGTGCCTCTTCAGATCCATCAAACTACAGACCAATAGCTATAACTTCCACTCTTGGTAAAGTCTTTGAAATTATATTAAATAATCACATAATTAAGCATCTTGAGAATAATAAATTAATCAGTGATAGGCAATATGGTTTTAGACGATGTCGATCAACTGCAGACATTCTTTGCCTTCTTATGCATCAAATCAACCAAGCTACAGACCAACATGGTGAAACACATACAATAGCACTGGATATATCAAAGGCATTTGATAGAGTCTGGCATCAATCCTTATTGTCGAAGATGTCACACTACGGCCTTGCATCATTAGTTCCACTAATTTCTTCTTATCTTCATAACAGAAAAATACGTGTAATGGTAGATGGCCTTTATTCTCAATTTCACTCAATAAATGCTGGTGTTCCCCAGGGATCAGTTTTGGCCCCAATTATGTTCCTCATTCATATCAATGATCTCATATCTACCACTCATAATCCAATACATTCCTATGCAGATGACTCAACACTCCACAGTTCCTTCACATTTACCAATTCTTTCACCCAACCCGATCTTATAAATTCAAAAATAAACACTGCAATTTCTCTGAACCAGGACCTTTCTAGAATTAATGGATGGGGACAAAAGAATCTAGTTTCCTTTAATGCACAGAAAACCAAATACATTCAATTTTCTAACCGACAGAATCTCACTGACTCCCATATATTTTTTAATGATGTAAATATTCCCACTTCCCCTAGTATTGACATTCTCGGTGTAACATTAACTACTAACTTGAGCTGGACACATTATGTTAGAAGCATTGCTAAGAATGCCTCTAAAAAACTGGGACTCCTGTACAGAGTTCGAGAATTCTTCACTGACGAGCAGTTGGCCGTGATATATAAAAGTCATGTGCGTTCTCAGATGGATTACTGTTCACCTCTGTGGGGTGGAAGTGGAGTGGTTGCATTGAGGCAGTTGGACAAAATTCAAAATAAAGCTATTAGATTAATCAATAACCCTTCAATCACACAGGACCTTCCTACATTATCCATACGAAGAAACGTTGCATCCCTTGCATTATTCTACAGATATTTTCACAGCAATTGTTCCGAGGAACTTGCTTCAATTGTGCCGCCTCTCCACATCTTTCCCCGTAGAACTAGGGCAGCTGAGAGCGCCCATGAATTTACACTTTCTCCTCCACAATGCAGAACTTCTGCTTATCAGAATTCATTTATCCCCAGAGCTACTACTCTTTGGAATTCACTTCCCTCGAATTGCTTTCCACAAACTTACAATCTACAAATGTTTAAATCCAGTTGTTACAAACATTTTATGAATGGAGGATGCCTTTAGGCACATGGACCTTTTTGTTGTATCTGTGTTTTTCCTTCCTCCGTTCATTGTCTCTTAAAAAAAAAAAAAAAAAAAAAAAAGGTAGAAAGGTATATAGGTAGGGTAAAAAGGTAGACATGCAGTATAGAAAGGTAGCTAAGCAGGGTAGAAAGGTTGATAGGATGGATAGAATGGTAAGGTAGACTCAATCAATCAATTATCTTTATTTCATAATATACATAATTTATATATACAGTATATTACATATGTTGCGTTCAAGAATTACAACTATTTAATAATAAAATGTAAAAATATTCACCTTAATTAACAAAAACAAAGTATTACAGTACCAGTTAATTCATAAGACAAACTGCTGCTCCAAGCTTTCGTAAGGAAATAAATCTAGAGTATTTTAAATACTATAACCGCAGTAAAGAACATAAAATATATTGTCCCCGTTGATAAATAGAATACAGTAATATATAAAAAAAATCTTAAAATATAATCACCTGGCCTGACTAAGATTGTACACAGGCTCACGTCTTGGTTCATGTCTTTGAACCCATGTATTCCGAGATTTAACTATGTCTATTTCAGTGTGTGTAATATCAATATTATATTAACCCATGAAATATTTTACAATACTAGGGATTAGGTATCCATTTTGCAAATAATGTATATTCAATTTTATAATAGGGATGTTAGATCGAAGCAGCCTGTGGTAATATCTTGAATGTATCAAAGCCAGGTGATGTCTCAGCAATAGCTGGTACCGGGTTAGATAGGGTTAGATAGGCAGGATAGAAAGGCAGGGTAGACAGGTAAATAGACAGGACAGAAATGTATGTACCCAGGGTAGAAAGGCATACAAGCAGTATAGAAAGGTAGATAGGTAGGGTAGAAAGGTAGATATGCAAGATAGAAAGGGAGGTAGCTTAGGTAAGGAGGTGAGTTAGGTTGAGAGATAAGGAAGCCAGGAAAGAAAAGGCATAAGTTAGGCAAGGTGGAAGTAGGGTTGGATACCTAGGGAAGAAGGATGGGAAGTCAGTGAGACAGGTTAAGGGGGGGTCACCGGCTTATTTTATCTTTCTCTCCTTTTCTCTCTTTCCCTGGCTTGTATCCATTCGGCCCCATTCAGCCAACTGACTTAAGACGTTTATCCCCATCCAGGCGTCGATTTCTTCCTGACGAGCGATAGCGAGCCAGCATTGCATGGAGAAATCCGGCTTCGCCGGAGAAATTTGTCTATCGAAAAATGTACAAATTTAGCTTTCTGTCAAAACAAAAATGTATATATGCTGGCTCGCTACCGCTCACCAGGAAAATATTGACACCTGGATCAGGGTAAACGTCTTAAAACAGTAGGCTGAATGGGGCCGAATGGAAACAAGCCAAAGAGAGAGGGAGAGAAAGAGAAACCAAGCGATGTGGGCTCCCTTAAGCAAGAAAGTAGGCATTCAGGAAGCGGGAAGGCAGGGTAGCCAGAGAGGCAAATAACATAGGCAGGGTAGGCAAGGTAGGAAGGGTAAGTAGGCAGGGGAGGCATGCAGGCTGGGTAGGTAGGACAGAAAGGTAGGTAGACAGGGGAGACAGGCAGGCATAGAAGGCATAAGTAGACAGGGTAGGCATGAAGGAAAGGTAGGTAGGCAAGGCAGTAAGATAGATAGGTAGGTAGGTGAAGCAGGAAGGTAAACAGAGTAGGTAGGAAGATAGGTAGGTAGGTAGGCAAGGGATGCAGCCAGGCAGGCAGGGTAAGCAAGGTAGGAAGAATAGACAAGGGAGGGAAACAGGTAGTGTAGGCAGAGGAGGCAGGCAGGGATAGGTAGGCAAGGGAAGTAGGTAGGCAGGCAGGTAGATAGGTAGTGTAGTCAGAGGTGGCAAGCAGGCAGTGAAGCAGATACCAACTATGAGGTGGTCAAGAGTAGATGGACGATGTGTAGAAGGGCCACCTCCGGTGCAACAGTGACCATCAGGCGACGACCAACAGTACGCCGTAGGCCAGCTGTACCCAAGTGTTACATAGTCATCTATTGCAGATGCAGTGTGTTCATACTCATGGTACACCTGTGATGTGCCTGTGGTGACCTCAGGAACGCCTCTAGCAAACTTGATATTTCCCATTAGAGCGGTGACCACTTTCGGCACATACTGTTGCATGACGGTGTGCATGACGCAGGGGCACCATCCCTCCCTGCAGATTATGTCGCCGGGGCTCCAATGGCAAACGTACGCCCAGTGTAATTTTTTCGGATAATCGGGGGAAGGATCACAAGGATTACCCATGTGCATAGGCTCTCTGGCGAATTATCAGGGCTGCAGTCATAGATCATGAGTGTGTGACAGGCCATTTAGGCTTGTTTATTTATTACACAGTACAATAATGGGCATATAATATCTATACACATGTTGGGGCTGTAGTCCCACCAGATATCTCCGAAGGTGGCCCCAATGACACTCTTGAGTCAACAGGGCGGCTGTGTATACATGAGTCATGTCTGAGTCCCAGAATGGTGACGACAATGGTGTGGGGCTCATAAGCCAGGTGGTCCTCGTCTACTTCGCTGCAACCGGGTGGAGACGGTGGAGATAAATGAGGTATTTCCTGTGTGAGTCTACTACAGTACAATGTTGCACTTCCTGTGGCAGCCCACTACAATGCTGCACTTCTTGTGTCCGAATGTTAAAATGCTGCACTGCATGTATCACCCTACTACAACACTGCACTACATGTGTCAGCCTCCTACAATGCTGCACTTCTTGTGTCATCCCACTTATGGTAGATATACGGTGCACTAATGTGACACCTATGAAGGTCCTACTTGGCCATGCTTGTTTTGAGGGTTCCTATGCTTGTGAGCCTTTAAGGCACCACAGAGTTAGTAAATGTTGTGGGAATTGAGATAGACTTAACTTTGGTAAGAGGGAGTGTGACTCACCTTTGTTGTTATAACCCATCCAGATGTGTCCCTGCGCTATTGTCACATGGTGGTGGTTGGCAAGATGATTTAGTATCCTCTGCATCTATTTTCAGCGATTCTTTCCCTCTTTCCGTTTGTCTTGTATATTCGGTTCCTTCATTCTTGTTGAGAGGTTGACTGCTTGAGACATACCGGTAATAAGTTAGCATTCAAATACTAAAACATATATTAATATGAACACCAACAGAGGAAAAAATACATATCAATGAAAAAACAGAGGCCCGAGTAAAGAGGGAAGGTCAATTTATATATACACTGCCAGCGATTAACTTCATTAGCGATGATCTATAGCCCAATTTAAAGCTGTCTTATGAGGGGGTTTGCATCGGAAGATTCAGTCTTCCTGGCAATATTCTGTGGAACTGAACCCTTTCAGTAACATGAGGTCTAGCATGCTAACACTAAGCTATTTTGTACAGCTTAGGACGGAGCAATCAAGAGGACAACATCTCAATTACCCTATGAATTCCTAAGTCGTTATTTAAAGCAAAGACATGTGTATTAGTATGCTGAAAAGGTTATTATGAAGTTAGTTATATAGATATTTATTAAAGAAGCTTTATAAGAGCGTGACCCATGGACTGACAAAGAGGGAGTGGAACTTTAGTAGCTGGACAAATATGAACACGAGAAGAGGAAAACTACAAACACAAATAACATAATTTAGAGAGTTGATTTATTGACTTCAATAACGATCATGGCACAATTTATACCAACCTTCTATTATAGGCTTCTATGTTATAAACATGTCTTGAGAGTATTTGCATACCGAGCATGGTGTAAGGAAATGTTAGCTAGATATGTCTGTAATATATTTTAGTTTGTATTCATTTACACGTTACCATCGTTAAGGATTCGTTTAATACAGTCGGGTAAATACAGAACAATGGCTGAACATACACAATACAATAAAGTAAAGTCAAAAAGAGAATCAAATAAAAAGTCACTATGCAAATCAAATTGAGGGAAGAAAGTAGAACGAGGGAAGGTGAGCTTGGCGATATCTTATCAATTATTTACTTCATTAAAAATCAATGGCACAATTAGCAGTTTTGTGAGAGAAGCTATACGATCTTTCTCTCTCTTTATTTAGTTTGATATTAGATCTTTGCGGCTCCTATACGCATAGTATTTACCATATTACATAAAATTGATCAAGTAGCTTGGGACATATTGATGAACACACAGTGAATATATTATAACATGATACACACTTAAAGTTCTGAATAAGGAACAACACAAGAATAACTAATAACATAGTAAATACAAACACCAGAAAAGGACACGCTATAAAGTTGTAATCAAATTAAAATTAAATCAAGAGAATAGAGTGAGGGAAGTTAAGCTCATCAGTATACTGCCAGAGATTTACTTCATTAACGTTAAGTGGCCCAATATTCTGTTATGTGAGGGGCTACAGGATTTACGTTCATGCTCTTTCGTTATAAATATATACAGTATATATATATATATATATATATATATATAAGTATTTATTTATCTAGTTATGTATTTATTTATTTTTGGAACCTTGTACGGATATAGTGTGTTGTTCATAATGTAAACAAATATTAGCAAGGTAGATATGCAATACACTGCAACTGAAACCCGCATTATATAGTAATGGGGAACTGTTGAGCATGCTCATACAGTAGTAAGTACAGGCATTAACCTAGTATTTTTGTTAGAAATTATTTCATACTTTAAGGATTAACACTTTGTATTTATATACAGTATGCACATTGACAATTGCAGTATATGTATGCAAATTAATAATATAAATTGCAAATTATGCAATTTAGATATATATAAATTTAGTACTAATAAGAATAGGATACCGGTATGTATGCTGGTAAGAATTGCATGTGTCAGTAAAAATACAAACAGGTACCATAAGTTCCCAATCTTTCTTCTATTCAACAGCCGAGCTCTGAAAATCTTTCCCTGAATCCATCTTTTCCTCATCTTATGACTTGAATTGCTTCAAACTCCGTGTGTCCAGAAATGTTTGCTCGAACATTCCTTGATTTTGGCCATGTCACTTTTTCAACTCTCGGGGAGGCACTCGTCACAGGCAGTTTTGCCTTTTGTCTCCCTCACCCACATAGAAGAAATAAAGCTACCATGAGATGCCAAGACTCATTGTGTTATGTTTGTCCTTGTTATTTACCGAAATATATAAATATATATATATATCAAAATGTAATTATATTACAATAATGAAGGAATAACAGAACACAAAAGTATGTGAACACAATAATATTTTATTTAACGCCAAAAAATATAACTATTATACATGGTGTCCCAAAGTAGATGTAAGGATTAGGTTATATATATATATAATCATCAGCATAACATATTGTATTAGAACAATTCCAAATTCAAACCTTTACAGAGATATTGCATGTTGATATAGTATTTTCCCATGTAATTCCCAGTAAGACTTGCCCAGCTGTCAAAGGGATTATTGCACACTCACCTAAATGGGTTAATTTTACCATATTATAATTGCGTTACCGGTACCGTACTATAATTTAATATGCTACAAAATTATCAGAAATATTCTAACTTACAATGGAACTGTTGGAAACCGTCTGCTTGGAAGAGTCCATGACAGGCATGCGGGGGAGGACACTATACAAGCCCTTCAATATCTCTCTAACGGTTGAAGTTTTGAATATTCATTATTGAATATCTTTCTTTTAGAACCATCCATATAATCATATCCCGAAGTTTGACACCTACTTTTGGGACAACCCTGTATGTGGGGCATATAGAAGTGTGATGGCAGTAATCGAATGTCCCAAATTATGTAACCATTGATAACAGACACACACATCAAATTTGCCTCTTTATCTATAAATACAATGGGAAATATAGATAAAAAAGAAGAGAACTGACAAACAAGCAAATACACTCTCTTTCTCTCTCTCTCTCTCTCTCTCTCTCTCTCTCTCTCTCTCTCTCTCTCTCTCTCTCTCTATCTCTCTCTCTCTCTCTCACACACACACAAACACACAAACACAAAAACACAAACATACCACATCAAATATACTGCATGAATGCATATTTGTGTGCGAATATGAACTTATGTAACGGATTTGATACATGATACAGAGTTAGATAGATATGAAGATAGATACAGATAAACACATATGGATAGAAAGAAAGTCAAACATGGAAAAGAGAACAAAATAGCTGTAAAGGTAGTGGTCTATAAATCATCGTACCACACAGCGCAATTTCAATCACTCTTCAAAAGAACCGCCAGTCGAATATTGACGCAGTAAATTAAAGTGTTCGAGAAAGAGAAAGTTATAACTCACCTCTCTCTCTCTCTCTTTCTCTCTCTCTCGGGTTTGATACCTCGTCTAGAGTAAGTCCTGACCACCTCGCTGGGGACCAGTTATTGTTATGTAAAAAATGTTTATTTCTCATACACACACACACACACACACACACACACACACACACACACACACACATGCAACAGAGAGTTGAGTAAATGAAAGGAAGTGTAGACAGGAAGGCAAGTAAGTCTAACGTGGCATGGTCGTATCGAATTGTCCTTGAAATCGCCATAAAGTTTTCAAACTAGAAAATCTATATTAAGCAACCCATTACTATACGTGTACTGCATATAAAACAAATAGGAGTGAACAAATGGAAACAATTGTCAATACTATATATATATATATATATATATATATATATCCGTATATCTACCTTCTCACTTATCTCTCCGAGTAGAAGAAATTAAGTGAAAATATGTAAATTAAGAATGTTATACGCGAGTAAGTTAAACACGGCGGTGTGGGTCCGCAGACTTTTACAATTCCCGGAAACTACAGTACATTTTGTCAAATTAAACGGTGCGTACTGTCTCTCTCACACACACACTCTCTCTATCTCTCTCTCTCTCTCTCTCTCTCTCTCTCTCTCTCTCTCTCTCTCCAATATTGTTCGTTGAGACACCCGAATTGGACTGGTATTGAATAGGAAAATGTGTGGGGGGTTTTGCTAAGAAGTATTAGCATTGGGAAAATTTAGGTATTATAATTTACCACATCAAATAGCTTCCACTTCCCAAGATTATTGCCCTGTTGTTTCACTATTTGTTCAGAAGATTCTTATAAAACTAAGAATGTGTAACCAAATCAATAATAATATTAGAAAGAAAAAGTAGCAATAAAAGCCATGAAAGAGAGCAACAAATATAGAATAATGAAGGAAATAGTCAGAGTAAGAATGGGTGCTTTGACATTAAGGGAAAGTGATACTATAAAGGGAGAGAGAGAGAGAGAGAGAGAGAGAGAGAGAGAGAGAGAGAGAGAGAGAGAGAGAGAGAGAGAGAGAGAGAGAGAGAGAGAGAGAGAGAGCAATTGGGAAGAAGTAAAACAAATAATTTACATATTGAGGGAGAAAGAGATACAAGGATAATTATTATGTAAGAGGAGAGTTGATAAGGAATGTGTAGAGAAGAATACACACAAAGTAGAAACTGTAACTGGAGAAGGGGGGGGGGGGGTAATGACAAGACACAATTATAACAAAATACAATAATACATTTCAAAACAAAACAAAACACCCTGTTAATATTAATATATAACGTGGATTATATTCTATCATACATCAAACTTTTTTATTCCGCTTAAGTAATAGCTGTGAAAGTAAAGATTACAAAATGAATATATTCAGACAAATATAACCAAAACGAATGAAAATATACGAATCTTCAAAAAATCATGAGACTAACTTTACAAAGCTGGTAATTAGAATAAGACATCATATGGTGCCTAATAGTAAGTGACGCAGAGGGGAGTACTAGAAGGTATGGTTGAAGAGTAAAGACAAAGTAGAAAGAGGGAGGGGGTAACAGCGTCCCCCCCCCCCCCCCATACACAGGATATAAGATCCACTAATACGTCGATAGACAGATAAATAGCTAGATACAAAATTAAAGCTAAAGATAAATGTACTGATAGACCAAGCAGTCAAACAGATAGATAGATGGTAGATGAAGATAAAACATACAGTATATATTCATATTTGTTCACCAACCAACTTTACTTCTAAACTCAATTAATAAAATCAACAAATACATGTGTCACTTCAACTGCTCGAACCTAGTATACTCACACCAAAATTCCGAGCATTTATGCATTACGATATCAAGGCAGTTAATTGAATAGAAAAATAGACAGATGGAGAGAAAGATATTTAAAGCGTTAGATGTACAAATAGATAGATAGGTATACTGTATATACAATCGACCGGTAGAAATTGTAAAGTAAAGGAATGGATTGGGTATAAAAGCATGACCGTGTCCATCTCTGCATCACTGTGAACGTGTATTGTGTGTTGGTGTGGGCGTGGGGGTGTGTGCACGCGCGACTTTGTAAATGTGAAAGAGTTCTATTTGCGTGTGGGTGTGAAGAATATGCACATGTAAAAGCGTTCATGTTTCTATTGGTATACTATATCAATATTATTACATATACTTTATGTTTGTGCATATGAACGCGTATATAGCTATACTCAAATATAAACATTAACATATATTTACCTCAATCAATCAATTATATAAGCGTTTATTTAAAATATGTATTTTGTTTTCTTTCATATGATTGAGGGTGTATGTGTGAATGTCTGGGTACAGTAGCCGAAATAAGTCTGATTGTGTACTTTTAATATCCTGCGTACGTCTATGTGTATATATTAAGTCTTCGTGTGAGAGTGACGCGTCTACATGGGCGCCACCAAGTCTAGTAGAATATTACTACCACCAGACACACGTACATAGACACTCACATAACACGCTCACATACATACAAACATACATACACACGATTACAAGAAGTTTATATATATATATATATATATATATATATATATTATATATATATATATATGTGTGTATATATATATATATATATATATATATATATATATATATTATATATATATATATATGTGTGTATATATATATATATATGCACACCTACACACACGCAAAGTTCCACAATCAATAACTTGCACAAACAAACACTGTCTGACACAAAAGTGCGATCTATTTCAATCTTTCAAATATAAATGTAAACCACACATACACATATACTCATATGCAAGCATAATAACATATCCTTACACATGCAAAGGGATACATTAGAACATTAAAGAACACATACGAACATTTAAATTCGTTGAAAGATAATAAACCCACACCTGCACACGTGCTTAAACGCACGCACACATTCACATGTATAGCCTACTATATATAGGTTCCACGCACACAGACACGAACACCCACTTGCATCCATACACAAGCAAAGAAATCCTCAATAGCACACACATACAGACACACACACAACGACGCATTATAATTACGGTATATTGACAATATATTTAGACATATATACTGTAGATAATTTATGGATAATATGAGATAAAGACATGCGGATAATGAATATAACATGCATAGGTGAATATACATATAGAAAGAGAGGTAGTGAGACAGATAATTTGAATTATAAAGAGATAAAGAGAAATATAGAAGACAATAAGAATCTTGAAGATGAACAGATGTATGAAAATATACCAGAGCAGCTTATATATTGCTATTCATAATATACCAGAGCAGCTTATATATTGCTATTCATAATATACCAGAGCAGCTTATATATTGCTATTCATAATATACCAGAGCAGCTTATATATTGCTATTCATAATCGTAATTTAAATATACCAGAGCAGCTTATATATTGCTATTCATAATCGTAATTTAAATATACCAGAGCAGCTTATATATTGCTATTCATAATATTATACCAGAGCAGCTTATATATTGCTATTCATAATCGTAATTTAAATATACCAGAGCAGCTTATATATTGCTATTCATAATCGTAATTTAAATATACCAGAGCAGCTTATATATTGCTATTCATAATCGTAAGAGGGTTTTGAGAGGGTTTTACAGGATGGTAGTGTTGAGGTATGGGAGAGGTACAAGGAGAAAAGGAGAGAGGCAAAACGGAAAATTAGAGAAGCGAAAAAAGATGCAAACGAAAGGTGGGGCCAAAGGCTGAGTGAGAATTTTGAAGAACGAAAGAAGATGTTCTGGAAGGAGGTAAATAAAGTAAGGAAAGGAGGACAAAAGAGGGAAGAGTCAGTGAAAGATGAAAATGGAGAATTACTAGTGGAACCAGTTGAAGTGAGGAAAAGATATGCCGAGTATTTTGAATCTTTGTTAAATACAAGAGATGGAAGAGAAGCAGTGATTGAAGCAGAGGTGGATGGAGATAGGTTACCCAGGCCACCCAGGTGGCAGGGAATGAATGAAAGGATTGAGGAAAATGAGGTGAAAGAAGCAGTGAAACAAATGAGAGCGGGAAAAGCAGAAGGTTTGGATGGTATTGCTGTGGAGTGTATAAAGAAGGGTGGAGATGTGATAATAGATTGGTTGGTGAGACTTTTCAATGTGTGCTTTGCTGTGTCAATGGTACCAATAGACTGGAAGAGTGCATGTATTGTGCCGTTGTACAAGGGGAAGGGAGATCGGCAGGAGTGTTCAAGTTATAGAGGTATTAGTTTATTGTCAGTGGTTGGAAAGCTGTATGGCAGGGTGTTGATAGAGAGGATAATAAAGTGTACGGAAGTTGCAATAGGAGAAGAACAGTGCGGTTTTAGGAGGGGAAGAGGGTGCGTGGATCAGATGTTTGCAGTAAGACAGTTATGCGAGAAGTATTTAGAGAAGCATAAGGAGATATTTTGGGCTTTTATGGACTTGGAAAAAGCATATGATCGTGTGGACCGTGAAGCAATGTGGAAGGTGTTAAGGATTTATGAAATTGGAGGAATTTTGTTAGAAGCAGTTAAGAGTTTTTATGTAGGGAGCAGAGCATGTGTGAGAGTAGGAAATGGTGAGTTGAGTGAATGGTTTGAGGTAAATGTAGGTTTGCGACAGGGTTGTGTAATGTCACCATGGCTGTTTAATATGTTTATGGATGGTGTGGTGAGGGAGGTGAAAAGGAGAACTATGGGAAGAGGATTGGGTTTAGTAGGAAAGAATGGTAGAGATTGGGAGTTGAATCAGTTGCTGTTCGCTGATGACACAGCATTGGTGGCGGATTCTGATGAGAAACTGCAGCGGGTAGTCAAAGAGTTTGGTGTGGTTTGTGGAAGGAGGAAACTGAAGGTGAACGTCAATAAAAGTAAAGTAATGGTGTGTAATAGGGGAGAGCATAGGGTGAATCTAGATGTGAGGCTGGATGGGGAAATATTGGAACAAGTAGAGTGTTTTAAATATCTAGGAGGAACAATAAGCAGGAGTGGAGGTATGGAAGTGGAGGTAAAACAGAGAGTGTGTGAAGGAAGGAAGGTTTTCGGAGCAATGGGAAGTATGTGGAAGACGAGAAATCTCGGAGTGAAAGTAAAAAGTGCACTGTATCAAGGAATTGTTGTGCCAACAGTGATGTATGGGGCTGAGACATGGGCTCTGAAGAAAAAGGAGAAAAGAGGGCTGGATGTGATGGAGATGAGCTGCTTGAGGAGTATGTGTGGAGTTACTCGTAGAGACAGATTGAGAAATGAAGAGATACGTAGGAGAGTGGGGCAGCAGGAACATTTGTCAGCCAGAGTGGACAGAAGGGTGCTGAGCTGGTATGGTCATGTTGAACGAATGGGAGATGAAAGGCTTACAAAGAGAATATGTGAGTCAGGTACAAGGGGAGATAGAAGGGCAGGAAGACCCCCATTGAGATGGAGAGACTGTGTAAGAAAGGCTTTGGATGATAGAGGAATGACTATAGATCAGGCAGGGGAAGTGGTGGTGGACAGGAGTGAATGGAGAATGCTTGTGAATAGTTGAGTGAACACGTGGTCATTTGGAGTAAGGGGTCGGGCGCAAGTTGGACTAGATAATAGTCCATCAGGCGCCTGGCCCGGGGAGACGATTAATATGAAGGGTGTGCCTAGAAGTGTGGTGGGAGGGCTTGTCGCTTTGGGTCCGCTGCATGTCTGCCTGCCGAGATCGGAACCTCTCCTGGTGGTCAGGGGCCGGGGGAGTGCTGGAGCGACCTTGGTAACCCTGGTCTCTGGGTCTTCTCCTGGGTGACCTGGATGTGTGGGAGTTTGTTTTTTATCTGTGTTTATTTTTTGTTTTATGTTGTTTTTGTGTTTTCCCTGTTCTTGCTCTGTCTTGAGTCGGCTACCCCCAAAATGGGGATTGGGCCTGAGCATATAGATAGATAGATAGATAATCGTAATTTAAATATACCAGAGCAGCTTATATATTGCTATTCATAATCGTAATTTAAATATACCAGAGCAGCTTATATATTGCTATTCATAATCGTAATTTAAATATACCAGAGCAGCTTATATATTGCTATTCATAATCGTAATTTAAATATACCAGAGCAGCTTATATATTGCTATTCATAATCGTAATTTAAATATACCAGAGCAGCTTATATATTGCTATTCATAATCGTAATTTAAATATACCAGAGCAGCTTATATATTGCTATTCATAATCGTAATTTAAATATACCAGAGCAGCTTATATATTGCTATTCATATCGTAATTTAAATATACCAGAGCAGCTTATATTGCTATTCATAATCGTAATTTAAATATACCAGAGCAGCTTATATATTGCTATTCATAATCGTAATTTAAATATACCAGAGCAGCTTATATATTGCTATTCATAATCGTAATTTAAATATACCAGAGCAGCTTATATATTGCTATTCATAATCGTAATTTAAATATACCAGAGCAGCTTATATATTGCTATTCATAATCGTAATTTAAATATACCAGAGCAGCTTATATATTGCTATTCATAATCGTAATTTAAATATACCAGAGCAGCTTATATATTGCTATTCATAATCGTAATTTAAATATACCAGAGCAGCTTATATATTGCTATTCATAATCGTAATTTAAATTGTCATGAAAAGAAGAAACACGAAACTCACAAGTTAGCCTGAATAAGTTTCGTGTTGCTTCGGACTCGAGTTGATGGATTAGGCATGGATGTTGGAATACGTTAAATATTTGAAGATAGATAGATCCAGAGATAAATCGAGAGAGGCAGATAGATAGATAGCCACGATAATTGGAGAGATAGAGATGGATGGATATGTATGTAGATAGACAGATGGGTAGATAGATAGATCAATAGACAGACATATAGATAAATAGACTTAGGTAGAACGGAGTCACGAATTTCACAAGTTAAATCGTATAACGTTCGTGCCGTTTTGGGCCCGTGGGTATCACACAGTTGATGGATTACCTACATATGTTGGATTATGTTAAATATTTAAACGTAGATAAATAGATATGTAGATAGATACACTGAGGGATGGAGGAATATATATATAGATATATAGATGCATACTCATATACACACACGTGTTATTAGCTTGTTTAACTTTATCTACACAAATCTTGAAAATAGATTAACTTTCCTCACACTCGCAGTCATTGATTTCAGAAAGTCAGTTGGCCATGTTTACCCCACCAGCATCATCAACAAGGCCATAAAGACGGGGCTACATTCTACCCTGGTTGCATGTTTGACCGACTTCCTCAGCGACAAGCGGCAAGCAGTGCGCTACCAGGGCTCCGTCTTCACCTTCCAAGATCTCACCTGTGGGGTCCCGCAGGGAACAATGATGGGGCCTCTATGCTTCCTGATCTTAATTAATAAGGCCCAAGAAGACATCCCCATTCCACTGGAAGTATGTGGACCACTCAACAGTTAGCATCACTGTCGATAAAATCTCCCCTGACTATGACCCCCTACAAGTCACCCTCGAACGACTTTAAACCTGGACCATAGAAACTCATGTGACAATGAACCATTACAAGACTGGTGATGTACATAAACACCTCCGACACCGACGTTCCTCCATCCACTGTCACAGTCGGTCCTCACCCCCTTCAGCTTTTTCAGTCCACCAAACTTCTAGGGATCACTGTGGACAACAAGCTGAATTTGAAGAAACATGTGATTACCACAGTCAGGACTGCCACATACAGGCTGCTTATGCGAAGGCGCCTGAGATCCCTGGGGTACCATGACGTAATTGTCATCATATTCTGGTTTTCACTAAACGATTTTCTTTATTTGTAATCTACCTATGCAACGCAAATGGGTAAATACACCTTCAATAAACCCTCTTAGTAACATAGGTCCTTCTTAAACTGCATACAATCATCTAGTTTTAGCCAGCATCAAATGTAAAAAGATGTTATGGTGCTGAAGGGGTTAAGAGCATTAGATAACGTCTTCATACTCCCTAATCTCACTTATGCCTCCCCGGCCTGGTCCTCCTTCTTAACCCTGACACAACAACAACTCAATAACTGTGCTTCCATGCTGACTCCCTGCCTAGGCAAACTCGTCCCTCTCTGTCTCTCTTCTAACGGCTTCCCATCTTGCTGGAACTTTGCTCTCACACAACCTGTCCCAAAGAAGGGTGACTGCTCTCAACCCTTCAACTATCGTCCAATGGCTCTCCTTTCTTGCATTTCCAAAGATTTTGAAACTCTTATTACTACAAATTTGTTTAAGTATTTATCTTCTTATAATCTACTGTACTCTCAGATCCTCAGTATGGCTTCCTAAGGGGTCACTCTTCTGGTGATCTTCTTTCTTATCTTACTAATCCTTGGTCATTCCCCTTTCGGGACTTCGGCGAGACTTGTTATATTGCTCTACACATATTGAAGGCCTTGATAGAGTCTGGCACAAATGTCAAATTTCAAAGCTACCCTCTTTCGGTTTCTATCCCAATTGTTGTGCCCCCCTTTCTGGCCGATCCATAGCTGCGGTTGAGGACGGCCATTGCTCTATTCCTCAATATATCAACTCTGGTGTTTCTCAGGGGTCAGTCCTACCTCCAGATCTTTTCCTACTACCGGTATATATTAAGGATCTCGTCAACTGTACCTCTAGCCCCATCCACTCATATGCTGATGACTCTACCTTACACTGTTCAATTATTTTTCATACCAACCCAGCATGCAATCACTCCAAAACTCACGAAACAGAGCATTGGCACACCTATCTTCTAATCTTTCTACAAACTCTGATTGGGGCAAAGAAAACCTTGTTAATTCAATGCCTCCAAAACTAAATATCCCCATCTATCTACTCGTCACAACCTTCCAGAAGACTGTCACTTATTTTTTAACAACATACAAATTTAGCCTTCATCTTATCTTAATATTCTTGGTGACTCTTTGTCTTCTGATCTCACTTGGAAAGACCATGTTACCATTCTTGCTAAAAACAGCTTCCCAGAAGCTAGGTGTGCTGAACTGTCTCCGGGGGTTCTTTACCCCCACACAGCTTCTTGCTCTTTACAGAGGCACAGTGCGTCTATGTATTGAGTATTGTTCGCATGTGTGGGGAGGTTCCTCTCACACAGCACTTCTAGACAATGTAGAAAATAAAACCTTTTATCTAATCAAATCACATCCACAAACTGATTATCTGCAATCTCTCTATCTCTCTCCGCCGAAATGCTATATCTCTCTCACTATTCTACCACCATTACAATAATCAGTGTTCCTCAGAGCTCTCTCAATATAGAGCACGTGGCACCCGGCTTGCAACACAATACCACCCCTACTCTGTTCAACTCTCCAACCCATGAGTGAAACGATATTCCCAATCTGTCTTTTATTCAACAGCTGAGCCCTGGAACTCTCTCCCTGAATATATCTTTCCCTTATCCTATGACTTACATTGCTTCAAGCTCCGTGTGTCCAGGTATTTCAGCTCGTACAATCCTTGATTTTGGCTCTGTCACTCTTTCAACTCTGGGAAGGCACTTGTCACAGGCAGATTTCCCTTTTGTCTCCCTCATCCACGTAGTTATTAAGTTATTAATGGCAGAGGAGAGCATGTAGGATCATCTTGGGTAGCACATACTCTGTCTACCAGAAAGCACTCACCACACTTAGGCTGCCTACACTCTCAACCTACCACTACGACACACGCAAGCAGTTCGAATCTAAACTACTTGTTTATCCACGACACAAAAAGTTACTCCCAAACACGTGCAGCTCGCCGTTACAACATACTTCAGCCAATTAGGGCAAACACAGACAGGTTCAAAAATAGTCACATCCTAACAATAGTCAATATTAATAATAGTATCTAAGATCTGCCTGCCATATCATAGCTATTCACCCAAGTTTAGCCTTCATTTATACATAGAAACATCTCACTCATATACGCGTTTATTGCTATTAGTTTGTGTAGTAATGTTTATTATAATGGTGGTACTGTTTGCTGATGATTCTAGTGGCAATAAATACTATTGTTATTATTGTTGTTATCAATATTATTATTGTTGTTGTTATTGTTATTATTATTATTATTATTATTACTATTATTATTATTATTATTATTATTATCATTATTATTGTCAATGTTGTTAGTGTTATCCTACTATTATTTTGTTCTTGCCTTTCTCTATCTCACTACAAATTGCCCAGCCTCTTTGCATGTCGCCTTCCGACACACACACACACACACACACACACACACACACATACACACGCACACCTATGCAAAGGAATATACATTTTACTATTTCTTAAAATCCCTCACTTGACCTCACCTGAGGGTTGAGCTTGCATTATAACCCAAATCCGGGGATCCCGCTTTTGTCCTATAACCTAACCCCCCCCCCCCCCCCCGGCTGTACAGTCAGTTGCACCTCCACCTGGGCACTCCCACAAACAATGCCTCCCTCTCCTAATATATACAATTCCTACCATACTTTCTTCTAGCTTTGTGATTGAAGTGATGGGATTGGTGAAGGACAGTTGCAGAATTGCTAGTCTGCAAGTCAAACAGAAGAAGAAGCAAAGAAAGCAGGGACAAAGAGAAATGAAACATTTACTCGAGCGACCCCTTCTTCAGGAGTTTCTCATTTTCTGTGGGACAGGACACCACCCAAACATCTAACCCAGTTACCCCAAGAAAAGGGAAATTCGGGGATTCAATCACAGCCGTGGTTTCAAACCGTGCCCGCCAATCAACAGACAGCATTTCCTCAGTTCCCGGATCTGCAGTACAATGAAACGATGTTTATGCAAATAAAACATCACCGGCCAGAAGTCTACAGATATAAATGGACCTAGGCAGGAGGGCGAGTTATGAAGAACCTGGAGATATCATAAGAGCAACTAATAGGCGAGCTACAATAAAGTTTGTCTAGGTGTTTAGATTATGGGATAATCCATATAAGTATGATTGCTCAATTATTAGGCTAAGTAACTAGTACCTAAGTAATAAATAAACTACCTATTATACATGTACCAATATAAACAGCTATTATGTATGTCTACGCTAAGTATTAAACCTCACAACTCGATCACAACATATTCACAATATCCTTATTGCGCTGAACTCATGTAAACGAGAGGCAAGAATTAAGTCCACCATAACCTCAAAGAATGAGTGAGAATGTATGCAAACATTCACTGAGGTAGTGCCCCTAACTCTGCAAAGAACGGGACATATGACAGCAGTAGAAGTTTTGCCGAGCCCTTCCCCCTGCCCTGAGAGCGTGCTGAAGTACCTGCGGAAGTCTGGACCCAGAAGTCCTGACTGTGAGATGCGGTTCAACCTGAAGTGCTGCTCCCCTGCCCTACGTTCCACGTTCGCCAGACTTGCTCTCTACCCTCCAAATTTACCCTAAGTGTCTCTGAATATCTTATGTTGTGATTATTGTTGTCAAGGTATAGGTAAGATCTATGATTATTATAGTGCTACGATTCTATATAGATCTGTGCCTAAGATCTAGTGTTCATTTTTCTTCATAACCCTTATAACGTTGTGTGTATACGTTACATACTCGCATTAATCAATTCACCTAGCCACGTACTCACAGCTTTTCCTTGTATATGTTATTCTTTTATGTATGTTACAAGTTGAGGTCGAAGTGTATTTCGTGTACTTATTCCCGTCCTAATAATAACCTGTTACCTAGAACCTACGCTCAATTTCACATTTGATTTATCTCAGTTCCCCCTCGTTGAGAAGATTTATTATTAATTATTTATATATATATTTGCTTCCAGAACCCTCCTAATTTCATGCTTGTTTACTTAAGCGTTATTGTAATTATTATATGAACTATTATTGATGTTCATTTGATTACTGATGTAGATAATTCTGATTCTTTTTGTCTAGGAATTCTAGCCTTGCATAGAGTCTGTTATCTAATTATTCATCATTCGAATACAGTACATCGCTTATTAAGGTGAATTCTTCATAAGACTCTGCTAACCCGTTCAGATATCTTGTTTATACTATTGTGAGTATTTCATTTAGTACAACTTTGTTGTGTACGCTCCTTTCTTTATAATTAACACTTTGTTAAATTATTCTTTACGCTAACCTTATTTAAGCGTTTCTAGGACATCTGTTAACTACGTTAGTGTGTTAATCAGACTTTGTCTTTAATTACGATTAATAGAGATTCCTCTATAGTTCATTCATAATCGTATAGTGAATAGTAAATCTGAATTCCTCGTCCCGAGTTATTATTATTGCATACAGTCGATTGAATAATATATATTTCAGATTATAAATTGCTAAATTCAAACTAAGTAGAGATTGAATTGTAAAAATAATTCCTTAGTACATTGCCCTTAAATTCATTGTATTACCCCAGATACTAAGTTTGTAGTCCCACAAACAAGAATTATATTTTCCGTGAACGCAGTAACTTATATGACCTGAGAAGCTACCTGGTCAAAGGTCGCCTAAGCCGTGAGAGTTTACCTAGCTCCGTGTACATTACTCGAGCCAGCCAACCCTGTAATTGTCTTTTAAATCTCAATACATTCATACTCTTCTACTTAGAGAGTTTTACAATCTTTTGTTTATTGAAGAATAGTTTACGTTAGACACTCGACCCACATCATTATTATTATTAAAGGTTGATGCTATAGGTTACATGTTTATGATTTAATTGCATATTTCTTATACTATCTTTTACCACTTTATGTTTATACTTTGTATTAGTAATTGAAAGATCAATTATCCTTGATCTAATTCAATATTTGCATTACTTACTATTGACCATAATAGTTAAGTAATGAGTCAAGAATACTACTATAAACCCCATGCCTTTGAATAAACTTGTGTGTATAATTTACATGTGTGTTGTTACTGAGTTCTGTAGTACCATACTGTAGTTGAATACTGATTGTGGGATTAAGAACGTGTTCGGTGTGTTCCTGTTGGGAATATTTACGGTCTATAAGTCCATATTTGGATTTTAGTAAAGACTATATCACGGATTATAAATATTATAACCCGACATAAAACTGATAGAATATAGGTGTAAATAACTGTCTGTGAATAAACAATGTGTACATAAGCATATGAACAGTCATCTATGCAGGTTGTTTAGTTTCCTGTATGTATACAGTATGTAAATGTGTATAATGTTCATATATTTATATGTATATGTTTTCCCTGAATAAGCGATGTGTGTACGTAGCCTATGCATAAGTAGAAATAGTGATATATCTATATTCATACGTTACATACCGGGTACACGTTGTATAGACACATGTATAAGTATGTGTGCACATATATTTGAACGAGTGTATTAGTGTAGTATATGTATATATGTTTGTATACGTGAACATTAATGTAAATTGAATTGTTACACACTTGCACTCGGTATTTTTGATGTAAGTATGCTCTATTTTATATCATACGCAAAATTCCATACTAATATTAATGTACATAATCTTTTTCTCATCCTCATGCACTAGATTGTATATGTCTATTTTCAGCTCTTCGGACTGCCATTCTTTAAATAAATAATTTAATAATACTATGATTATTATTATTTTTATTAATATTTTAGTTATTAATATTATTATTATTATTATTAATATTATTTTAGTATTATTATTGTTGTGTATATATATATATATATATATATATATATATATATATATATATGTTGGTAAAGCCAGGTAATAAATTTTCTTTAATACATACGAGGTTGAAAGAAATGGCAATTTCTGCGTTGGAAATTTTATTATTCAAAGTTTCCAGGTCTCTGATGAGTTTTCGCTGGGTGGCAGGAAGTAGATGAAGGAGATGAGCAAAATTCATGGTGGTACAGGGTTACATTAAAGTACATGATGATACAGGATATACGACGCGTTTCACTGGACAACCAGCATTATCAAGTAAGGAAGGAATGATATAAAAGGTAAACAGGAAGGGTATATATAGAGGGTGGAGGATCAGAGGAGGCGGAAAACAGGGGCAAAAGTCTGCTATTGGTGGAAGGGAAAACTAGGAGAGAAAAAGGGGGTAACCGCTTCACGCATGCGCACTGGATGCGGGATGGTGGTCGATAGGTGGGGTCGAAGCTGATTGGCTGCGTGTCGAGGGGCGTGGCCTAAGTTGTGTGGCGCCTGCAGAAGACGAAGCTGAAGGAGGTAGCGCGGGGGGCTGCTATCTTGGTGGAGGCTGGTTTGTTGCGGAGAACGAGGTTGGAGGTCTTGGGGGATTTGTAATAAATTATTAATTTGATTTTGTTTTCCGGGTTGGTTGGGTGGACATGCTTGGAGATTATTTCTTAAAAGAAATAATCTCCAAGCATGTCCACCCAACCAACCCGGAAAACAAAATCAAATTAATAATTTATTACAAATCCCCCAAGACCTCCAACCTCGTTCTCCGCAACAAACCAGCCTCCACCAAGATAAAGAGCCCGATGACCGACGATCACGTCATTTACCAACATACCTGTAATTATGAGGACTGTGGACCTCATTCCTATATTGGTATGACGCAGACTCGTCTTTCACGTCGGTTAACTCTTCACCTTCAGGCTGGAGCCATCAAAGACCACTATCTCACCCCTAACCACCCTCACCTCACACGCAACGAGTTAGAGAAACACACCACCATACTCGATAAAGAAAGTGACCCAAGGAGATTACCTATACTCGAAGCTTTATATATCCAAGCCTTACATCCCAACATCAACAACCAAACTCTGGACCTTCAGATCCTTCCTTCTGCCAAAAGGCACTACCCTACAGGACCTAACACCCCTCCTCGCCCCCCGGTGCCCTTGACGCAGCCCCCCGCGCTACCTCCTTCAGCTTCGTCTTCTGCAGGCGCCACACAACTTAGGCCACGCCCCTCGACACGCAGCCAATCAGCTTCGACCCCACCTATCGACCACCATCCCGCATCCAGTGCGCATGCGTGAAGCGGTTACCCCCTTTTTCTCTCCTAGTTTTCCCTTCCACCAATAGCAGACTTTTGCCCCCTGTTTTCCGCCTCCTCTGATCCTCCACCCTCTATATATACCCTTCCTGTTTACCTTTTATATCATTCCTTCCTTACTTGATAATGCTGGTTGTCCAGTGAAACGCGTCGTATATCCTGTATCATCATGTACTTTAATGTAACCCTGTACCACCATGAATTTTGCTCATCTCCTTCATCTACTTCCTGCCACCCAGCGAAAACTCATCAGAGACCTGGAAACTTTGAATAATAAAATTTCCAACGCAGAAATTGCCATTTCTTTCAACCTCGGACGGTATGTATTAAAGAAAATATATATAATAATATATATATATATATTTTATTTTTGATTTTTTTTTTTTTTGGATTCGAATACTGTTTGTTATTTTTAATTAATCGAGTTAGGAGTAAAGTTGGTTAGTGGAGAAAACATAATATATATATATATATATATACCGGTATATATATATATATATATATATACTGTAGGCTATATCTATATATATATATATATTATATATATATATATATATATATATATATATATATATATATATACACGTATATATATATATATATATCGGTATATATATATATATATACTCTATATATACATATATATATATATATATATATATATATATATATATATATATATATATATATATATATAGAGAGAGAGAGAGAGAGTTAGAGTTAGTATATGAAGGCTAAAGTAAAGTCGTAACTCAAGTTAAGCAGTAGTTTAACTAATGTTATGTTTATACTATAATTATAGACATTATGTATACTGCGCAACACACACACACACACACACACACACACACACACACACACACACACACACACACACTCACACAGAAGTACTAGGGCTATGGACTGACGCCTGGCAGTCTGAGTGAGATGGATGACACACAGACAGCATAAAGAGACCAAAAATAACCCTATTTTATTTAAAACAAAAATTGTTTTAGAACTAGATTACTAAAGTTATTAAACACATATAATAGCTCGATCTCATATAATATTTATGTAGATAGATAAATAGATAGATAACTAAATAGATAGATAGATAGGTAGATAGATAGATAGATCGATAGATAGATACATAGATAGATAGAAAGATAGATAAAACAGACAGACAAACAGAAAATAAATGTGCTATGAATAGAGAGACGCAAGTTAATATATACAGTATATACACACTTGGTTAAGGGGAGGTTTTTAGTTTGTTTTCTACTCCTCCAGCAATCTTAAAATTTCACCCCTTGACCCTCTTTCAAGATAAATTTGTAAATTTTTCGGTAGAAAAATGTCCCGGCTGAAAGCCGGTTCCTCTTATATTACAGGCTCGCTATCGCTCGCCAGGATAAAATCGACACCTAAGTGGCACGAAAGGTCTTAAAATTGACAGAAATGGGTCGAAAGTTCTTAAAATCGTCAAAATAATGGGGCGAACGTCTTAAAATTAGAAAAGCAATGGGGCTAAACATGAGGGAGAAAGGAGTCAAGAAAACAATCCCTCAAGTGGAAATCTCCCCTTAAATGTGCAAAAACACAACATTAAACGATATAAACAGAACTCCAAGCTTGCATAACACATATTAAAACGTCAATAAATCGTCTAAATAACTAAATGTGATTAGTATTGGTATCTTACTTCAGACTCATACACTATAACATTTGGTTTAAGGGGGGTGACCTGTTTTTGTTCTGTCCTTTTCTATCTTTCTCTGGCTTGTATCCATTTGGCCCCATTCAGCCTACTGTTTTAAGACGTTTATCCCCATCCAGGTGTCAATTTTTTACTGGTGAGCGGTAGCGAGCCAACATATTTTTTATTTTTGTTTGACAGCAGGCTAATTTTTTACATTTTTCGATAGAAAAATGCGCCGGATTTCTTCATATAATGCTGGCTCGCTTTCGCTCGCCAGGAAGAAATCGACACCTAGATGGGGATAAACGTCTTAAAATAGTTGGCTGAATGGAGCCGAATGAATACAAGCCAGAGAAAGACAGAAAAGGAGAGAAATAACAAAAAGCAGGTCACCCCCCTTAACTGGAATACTATTATAACCTGGGAAACAGTGACATTAGCCTAATTTGTCAGAGTAATACTATACTGTAGATGCATTGAAGTCTGAATTACGTTTCGGTCTCCATATATTCAAAATTAGTCAACATCGACATTTCAGAGATATTTTTACTCGTTTTTGTTTACAGTGTCTGGGCCTACAAATACATAACACAACAACACACACACACACACACACACACTCACACACACACACACACACACATACACACACACACATGAGCGCGCACTCAGAAGCACAGAGGAAGCCGGTGAAAAATATAAAAGCAAAGAATAAGATGACAGACGGATATATTTTTATAAACTGAGCCAAGACAGATGACTAGACTGTGACAATGGATTTCCAATAAAAAATATAAAAACATACAGCTTCTATTGCCCTTTGCTCTCCTCTTCCTGTCTATACCCTTATTCGCAACCCTTTCCTGTTTTGTTTTCCTTCTTCTCTTTGTATTACTATTTCTTGTTATGCCGGGTTGGTATCCAACAGGCTTCAGTATTATCTATTATTAATCCGGGTTCGGATATTTAGATTTGGAATATTGCTGAACAGGGATAAATCGAGCGCAGTAGATAATTTTATGATAATTATATACTCAATCAGGCAACAAGAAACACAATAAACACGCAAGGTAATTTACACTCTTATTTATTCACAGACATATAGTAAGATTATATTGATACTATACTCGACTAATATATCAAAATAGATAGTAAGCAATAAATAGTGGTGGCGAGAGTTAATTAAGGTGACTCTCAAATGAGGTTTCTAGTTACTTACACAGAAATAAAGAAGTGAAATTACGCATGGTATAACAGATACATATATACACAGGGTAAGAATCTTTGATAATAATACCTATGTGAGTCAAGCGTCTAACGCGAAGTATTCTCACAATGGTACGATAGACTGTGAAACATATCGTTCACTGCGCGGGAGTAGGAAGCCAGGCCGCGCTCAGGTGAGAGTTCGAAGAGGCCGCTCTCAGGGGTATAGCTCAGGTGGACTGCGGTCACGGGAAATAACAATTTACTTTAACGCGATATTAAATCAGGGACTAAGGTTAGGCGGTTTATTTTGTTCTAGGGAGGAAGATAAGTTAAATCTGAATTCAACTATCTAAGAGTTTATTGCGAATAATCTCTCACACGAGACACGAAAAATAATATTCGATCATAGATGAGGTCAAATCACACGGGTTGAGAAACTCAGATTCACAATAAATATAGTGACTGAATCGGAATAGATAAAATAAATTTTAATATAGATTGGGATAAATTAACCAACTAACTAAGAAACGCACATGAACGAGCGTGAGAAAATAGGTTAACAAATAGCTATCTCGCATGGGCGTACACAACGAAGTTGCCCGTATGAAATACCAAACATGGCATGAAAGAAGTTCTGAATAAATTAACAAATTCCTAAAAGAACGCAGAACTACCGTAGCGTTGTATTATAAGGTAAATACAATTATAAACAATGAATTACTAGATAAAGTAATAAATAGAATAGAAAAACAAAATAGTGGAATTGATAAAGGAATATACAATCTGAATTCCTAGATTGGGGTGGAAAGAATTACATGACCCGAGTAACGAGTAACGTATAGTATTAGATTATTCACAAGAACTAATAGAGATCAGATATCTTGATAAAGAATTAATTCTAATTCAACGGAAAGGGTTCTTGACTTTCAAATAAGGGAAAGGTTATTATAAATCTCTCTGGTTGGTGATTAAGTGGATAAAAGAATCCTGAACTTGGGCGTAGGTTCTAGGTAGATGTAAGGTTTAGGAAGGGAATTAGTTCATGTTATACACTTTGACTTCAACTTAGTTACACAAGGAATAATAAACACATACAAGGAAAAGCTGAGAGTAATCCGACAAATTAACACGTATAATATATGAATATGAAGCGTGTGGGTATATTAAGTTTCTGAAGGATTAACACCGATTAATATGACAATATGTCGTACTTCAATAATCACTGTACGGATAAAAATCTATTACTTCACACGGTAGCAAAGATTCACGATAGATCTTGGGCACAGATCTAGAGTTAATTATAAATGGAATACTCGCATATTTTACCTTACCTTCACAACAAATAGCCACAACTTAATACACTCAGAGACACTTAGGGTAAAGGGTAGAGGGAGCCTTGAGCGAGAATCTGGTCGACGGGGACTCATAGTTCCGCAGGGCTGGACGTCAGGGGGAACTGCCTCTCGTGGTACTGCAGGGCTGGATGTCAGAGGGAACTGCCTCTCTCCCAGGTACAGGGGAAGGTGGCTCCGGGATGGACGTAAGGTGAAGCAAGGATACCAATGTTTTTCCTGCTACCGGCTTGACCAGGAGAGAGATACAATAGTAGTTGCTTAATTTCCTTCAGTTATCTATCTATCTATCTATCTATCTATATGCTCAGGCCCAATCCCCACTTTTCCTATTTTTTATTTTATTTTCCTCTATTAAATTATTTTTGTGTTTTGTTTTTTTTCTTTTCTTGGGGGTGGACAACTCAAGACACAGCAAGAACAGGAAAACACAAAACACAAGACAAAACAGCGAACAAACACAGACAAAACACAAAATTCACACACATCTAGGTCACCCAGGAGAATACCCAGAGACCAGGGTCACCAAGGTCGCTCCAGCACTCCCCCGGCCCCCGACCACCCGGAGAGGCTCCGATCTTGGCAGGCAGACATGTAGCGGAGCCAAAGCCACAAGCCCGCCCACCACACTTCCAGGCGCACCCTTCATATTAATCGTCTCCCTGGGCCAGGCGCCTGATGGACTATTATCTAGTTCAACTTGCGCCCGACCCCTTCCCCCAAATGACCACGTGTTCACTCAACTATTCACAAGCATTCTCCATTCATTCCTGTTTATTACCACTTCCTTTTCCTGATCTATAGTCATTCCTCTATCATTCAAAGCTTGTCTTACACAGTCTCTCCATCTCAATGGGGGTCTTCCTTCCCTTCTATCTCCCCTTGTACCGTATCTGACTCATATATTCTCTTTGTAAGCCTTTCATCTCCCATTCGTTCAACATGACCATACCAGCTCAGCACCCTTCTGTCCACTCTGGCTGACAAATGTTCCTGCTGCCCCACTCTCCTACTATCTCTTCAGTTATAGTCAGGCTATATTTGGTTTATTTTGAGTGTTCAATTTGGTGTATTTCAATTTCATAGGGACATGTGGATATCGTTGTTTTGGCTATGGTGAAGGTAATTCTTAATCTACAAATACATGGTAGTTACTTATTTATACATATGGAGATTCTTAATCTCTTGATATTGGTCCCCTGTTTTTAGAGGGCATTATGGTGACGTAAGGGATGATTTCCGGTCTATCGTGGTATCTGGTTTTTCTTACTCTGCAGGCCATAGGTTTCTTACTTGTCACTTCTACATTATTTCCAGTCTTCCCGGGAGGTACTATAGGGGGGGTACTGAGATTCTCACTTGTACTGATATTGGGAAGGTTCATGGTGCTCAACTTGCATAAATAGTTCTTCACTGTACTGCAAGTCAGGCTGGAACCGATGATATGCCTCGGGCAGAGGTTTCGGCCTCTGCCATTGGAGGAGCTGGGGCCCCTGTGAGTGGCCAGGGCTCGAACTCCTTTCTCGGGCAGACTGACCTATTTTCCCGGAATTTAGAGCATGGGCAGATCCTGGAAAAGGGGTAGACTGGCTTATCCCGGCAAGAATTAAAGCCTGAGAAGCTAATTGGGCTTGTTTTCTCTTATCCTCTCCTGCTGTTGTCTTCTCCTATTCTTCCTGCTGTCTTGGATGGCTGCTATTCGGAAGTTGGTCTGGGGGTGGCTGCTTAACCCCGTTATTTCAATTTCCTATTTGGTTTATTTCATAATTCATTGTATTATATTTTACAGGTATCCTTTTTCTGCAACTCACGTTCTCTTCTCTTTTCTTCACCCAATTAAGCAATCCTTCTTTGTGTTTTTTGTGACAATAATATATTCACTGTTTTATTACCCTCTTCTGTCTATTGTCATCTTCCTTAATGTCTATCTCTGTGTTGTAATATTGTCCGTCCCTCTATTGTCTTCGTCATGCTTTCCTTATACTTTCCTCCCGACTTCTTATATTTTGTCATATCTACTTTACTTGTATACTGTATATATATATATATATATATATATATATATATATATATATATATATATCGGCATCGGCATATATATACCCACTAAATCAATGTGAAAACATTGGAATAATTATCATTATTCAAGTATGAATCAACATGAAGAGCTAAACATAAATGTACATGTCAATGAACCCTAACCTTTCAAGTATTAATAAGCCCCGTGATATGCCATTGAGTGTAGAAATATGCAAGACACTATGTACATGACCCTCATAGAAACTTAAACTATAGCTTACATATTCTCTTTGAGTCATAGGATGGGTGGGAGGGGATTTGAGGAGGATGTAGAGTGGGTGGATGAGTGTTGGGAGGATGGGTAAGGGGAACAATGGATAATGAGATAAATGGGAGGGTAGGGTTGATAGAAGAGGATAAACGTAAGGGAGGAGGTGCAGCGAAGAATGGAGGTTGGATAGGGAGATATTAGAGTGGGGTTAGAGGAGAGTGAATGCAATTGATAGATTGATGGAGAATGGTAAGGAAGGATGGACACGAGTAGTAGTAGGATGAGAAGGGTGAGGGGTGGATGGGAAGAGGAGAACGATAGATGAGGAAGAGTGTGGAATATATAGGAAGATTGGATGGAAGGTTTAGGAAGGAGATGGACAGGAAATGGGTAAGAGAAATGGAGGATGGGGACGGGTGAGGAGAATATAAGGATGGGGCTAGAGGGGTAAGATGAGGGGAATATTTGAAGGAGAGGGTGAATGGGAAGGATATCGGAAAATGTAAGGGCAGCATAAAATGGGAGAACATCGGCAAGTGAAGGATAAAGTGGGAGAAGACACGGAGAGGAGATAGTATAGATAACGTGAAATATTATGGTTAACATTATATAGAAACAGAGTTCATGGTAAACGACAACAGTAAACGAAAGGATAATTGTATAGCATCAATCGAATGTACCTCAATGACATAAATCGAAGTCTTATGTGTTCTAAGCAATCCCAAACTGAGCCAAGTGTTCTCATTAATGTTTCAATAGTATAATTTTGGAGGTCCGGTTATACTGTTGGAGGCTTCATATCGGACCAGGATTTGTTTACAGAGTGTACAGAACTAATGGTTGTGTTCAGCGTACAACAAATCAAAAACTGAAAGCACCAAGTGTATACTCCCTGAAGTAATTGCAAAGGACGAACAAAAGTAGTAGTAATGACGGACACTGTCTTGAAATAATCTCAAGAATTTGCATTCTATTTCAGAATATTTAGTTGCTTCCAATATTGGCTAAACAAGTTTGGGTTTTGAAATTTGCAATTTGATATTAAAATGTTGCTATATATGCATTACAGAAGCAATCATAAGACACTTAAGGTCACTATACAAATTGTTTTAGAAACTTATATTACTAATATTACAAACTCAAGCAGGGAACGAGATGAGTTGGGTGTTAAAGAGATCTGCCAAAGTTTGATCAAAATGGTATTTTACAGGATTTAATCATATTACCATTTATGTTATCATGTACATAATTTCACATGTGAAATAAAGTCTACCAATTATATTATCCAACACATCATTAATTGCGTTGTAAATTATACCACTTTAGGAAGATAAATGATGACAACTTAATTAGGTTTGTAAATAGGTAATCACTATGAGAGCAGCTCTTTAGCATGACGTCAACAGTGAGAATACTGCAATCATGGTAAAAGAAAATGTGTTGACAAAATAGCAGAAAGGGAGAAGAACGAATAGACCAGGGAAGAAAACTGATGAAGAAATGGGTATGAGAAGCGAGGAAGAGAAACAAAGGAACATTTAGGAATAGGAATACTGGTAAAGGAACGCCTAAAGGAAAATTAAAGGTGCACGGAGAAGAGAAGGGCAATGAAAAGGCAATAAGAAAGCAAGGGGAACTTAAACAAACACGAACAAGAGAAAAATGGAAAAACAGTATATATGAAAAACGAAAAGATCATATTAAGGAATATATAAGATATGTAAAAGTAAACATGAGAGAAGGAGAGAGTGCAAAAGGGGAATAAATCATAGAAAAAGGACACAAATAAAAGTGGAAAGGAAGAGGGGAGATAAAGAAAACGGAGGAGGGAATTACGAAGAGATACAGCGCAGAGGAGGAAGGGAAAGTGAAGTTTTTCCAGACAGAAGGAGAGACAAAAAGAGAGAGAGAGAGAGAGAAGCGCTTAAATAATTGAAGTGAAGGAAAAGAGAGAAGAGAGGGGACAACAGATAAGGAGAAAGAATGCGGAGGACTGAGGATAAACAAAAAGAACAATAGTGAGAGAAAGAGAGTAGAAATTAACATAGAGAAGGAAGAGGAGTAAAGAAGACAAGAGGAGAGAGAGAGTGAAGGAGGACAAGAGGGAGTGAGAGGAGGAAAGGGATTACCCGTCTGATGAGAAAAATGATTTCCTGTAAAATAAGTCAATACCGGTATATCTTACATCTTGACGTACTACCTCTCTCTCTCTCTCTCTCTCTCTCTCTCTCTCTCTCTCTCTCTCTCTCTCTCTAGTCCGACTTAAGCAAAATAGTGGATTGGTCAGAAAAGTGGCAAATGCCCTTTAATGTTGACAAATGAAGCAATGTGCAAAATTTGACAAATGTCAAATTTTGCACGATGCTTCAAAAAACAAAAAGTATGATTATCAATTGAAATGTCAACCAATGAAAGCAGACTCCAAGATTAAAGATTTCGGGGTTATAATATCAGAAACCCCAAAATCCTCAGAGCAATGTGCGGCTGCGGCAAATAAAGCTAACAAAGCCTTGGGATTTATCAAAAGAAGTTTTATACCTATAAAAACAAAAACATTTGTTTTGCCGTTATTCAAAAGCATTGTTAGACCCCATCTTTAATATGGTGTTCAGTTCTGGTCCCCGTATCTCATGAAACACATTAAACCCTTCAGGATATGACGCGTCTTACCCGTTGATTATGGCTATCATTAAACGATTTTATAGAGATTAGGAAGGATGTGTGGTAATTTATAGGGGACAGACTATCTCAATCAACCCTCTGACTTCCATGTACCCTTCCTAAGCTGAATAAAATCGTCTAATAATAGCCAGAATACAGAAAAGAAGTGCGTCATCGATCCTCAGAGGGTTAAAAATCGAATCTGTGGAGCGCATAGCAACTAAAGTAATTCCCTCTCTGAAAAACAAGCCATATTATGAAAGATTAAAGTCATTAAATTTGTTCTCGCAAGAGAAAAATAGGTTGCAAGACCAACTTATCGAGTGTTTTAAGATACTTAAGGATTTGACAGAGTAGATATCAGTGCACTGTTCACGATTAATAACCATGCTGCAACCCGAGGTAATGGAATGAAATTAATTAGAAAAACGGCATCCTTAGATGTGAAACAATATTTCTTCAAATACAGTGTGGTTAAAGAGTGGAATAGTTTAACAAGGGAGGTGGTCGACAGTAATTCAATTAATACGTTTAAGAAAAGAATGGACGATCATCTGAGGAAGATATGATTCATATGAATTAATCAGTAGGCATGTGTAATTTCCCTTTCGAACTAATGTCTTTCTATAGTCTATAAACACTTTCCTTGTGGGCATTTCCTGACCCATAAGGTTACACTTCATTCATCCTATTTTACGGCTTTTTAGCCGGAGGGTGAGGAAAGAGCCTTCTACTTTAATGTCATATTCTTCCACCATAAACTAGCCCTGTCTAGTAGAATTAAGGCCGGATCAATTAGTTGGGACTACAAGGTCTGTGTGGTCTGAGTAGCTGTGTAACTCTGTGTAACTCTCTCTCTCTCTCTTTATCCTTACTCTATCTTCTCATCCAATCCAATTTCCATTATCTTTATTTTTCACATTACTTTTTTTCGTGTTTACCTCTCCTCTCCTTCCCTGTCTTTTTTTTGGCCCATTTGTATTATATCATTATTACATCAATTTATTGATATAACAAAAAATACATACTAATAATAATAATAATAATAATAATAATAATAATAATAATAATCTATCTATCTATCTATTGCCTGACGCCGTGATCCCCGAAGGGGTGGCCACGAACGAACCGCCCCATGCACCTCTGTCCACAGTCAGTCGACGCCCCTCCTCCCAACCAGCACCGCCTTCATCCATATACTTCCTCACTCCATCCTTCCACCTCTCCTTCAGTGCACCTCTCCCTCTCTGTCCTTCCACCTCGCTCTCGTACACTCTCTTAGTCATTCTCTCGCTTCCCGTACGTTCCATATGGCCGAACCATCTCAAGTTGTTGCTTTTCACAACTTCCAGCACATCTACCTCCACACCACACCTCATTCTTACTTCCTCATTTGTCTGTCTATCCCTCCATGTAACTCCGCACGCACTTCTCAAGTAACTCATTTCCACCGCTCTCACTCTTGGTCTGAGTCTCTTCCCGAACGTCCATGCTTCGCTTCCGTAAGTTAGTGTCGGGATTACCACGCTGTCATGCAAGGACTTCTTCTCTTCCATACTGACCACCCTATTTCTTGTTACTGCTTTCAACGTTCCTACAACCCTCTTCCCCTGTTGCACCCTCTCCTGCACTTCTTCATCCATAGTCCCATCTTTACTCAACACACTGCCCAGATACTTAAAAGAGCTGACGATCTCCATAGCCTGACCGTTCAACTTCACCTCACACCCTGGGGGTAAGGGATTATAATATGCCCCATGTGCCTTCTGCGTGTCGTGTCGTAAGAGGCGACTAAAGAGGTTGGGTCAGTGGGCTTGCGACCCTCACCCTTGAAAAATAATGAAGCAACGAAAAACGAACGATCAGCCTCTGATGCGGATAATAATAATAAAAATAATAATAATAATAACAATAATAACCTCCCAGAAACGTTCCGGTCTCAGTAGGTAGACACGCAGCGGAACCACACCACAATGCTCGCCCACATTACTTTCAGGCAAGGCCCTTCATTTATACACCAGCTCCCCAGGCCAGGTGCCTGACAGACAATGATCTACTCCAGCTGGCCCCCGACCCCGTCTCCCTACGACCACATTATCACTCATCTATTCACAAGCATTCTCTATTCATTCCTATTCCTCACCACTTCTCGTGCCTGTTCTTCAGTCATCTCTCTATCTTACAACGCTTGTTTCACACCATCTTTCAATCTTCTCCGAGGTCTTCCTCTCAATCTTTTTCCCCTTCTTACATTCTCTTTATAAGCCTTTCATCTCCCATTTGTTCAACATGTCCATACCAGCATGGCACCCTTCTTTCCACTCTGGCCGATAAGGGTTCCAGTTGTCCCACTCTCTTACTTACCTCTTCATTCCTCAATCTGTCTCTACGTGTCACTCCACACATACTCCTCATGCAGCTTATCTCCACATCCAACCTTCTTTTCTCTTGTACATTCAAGCCCAACGCCTCAGCCCCATACATCACTGTTGGTACAACTATTCCTTGATGCATTGCACTTTTAGCTTTCATTCCAAGATTTCTCTTTCCACATACTCACCATTCCTCCGAAAACTTTCCTTCCCTCACACGCTTTCTGTCTTACCTCAGTTCCCACACTTGCATCCTGCTTATCTCTCATTCTAGATATTTAAAACAATCCACTTGTTCCAGCATTTCCCCATCCAGTTGTACATTTAATTCAACCTACGAGCATCTCTATTACACACCACCACTTTACTTTTATTGACACACACCCACCACTTCCTCCTCCCACATACCATACTAAACTCTTTTTCTACTCTCTGCAGAATCCGCCACCAGTGCTGTGTTATCAGCAAACAGCAACTGTTTCAACTCCCAATCACCACCATTCTTTCCTACTAAAACCATTCCTCTACCCATACATCTTATTTTTACCTCCTTCATCACACCATCCATATATACATTAATCAACCACGGTGACATTACACAACCCTGTGGCAGACTTACATTTACCTCAAACTATTCACTCAATTCATTCCCTACTTTAACAAACTATCTTTTCTCTTCATAAATATTTTTGACTGTTCTTAACAAATTTCATAAGAACATAAGAACATAAGAAAATGGGAGTCTGCAGAAAGCCGATTGGCCTAAGCAAGGCAGATCCCTGTCCCACACAACCCCAAATCAATTACAAAGCCCAATTATAGGCTCAACACTCTAATACCCTGAGGATCATTTTACCAAAACGGTTAGAGATTAACGCAGGATTATGGGGGTCTGCAGAGCGCTGATTGGCCCAACCCGGCTGATCCCCCTTCACACCCAACCCTTCTCGTCCATATGCTTATCCAATTTTATCTTAAAGCTCCCTACAGTTTTAGATCCCACTATAGCACTTGGTAGTCCATTCCACCCATCTACAACTCTGTTACCAAACCAATATTTGCCTATATCTTTTCTGAAACGAAATTTATCTAATTTGAAACCATTGGTACGAGTTCTTTCGCTATCACTGAGCTTTAGTACATTTGTCATGTCCCCTTTGTTAATCCCACTAACCCACTTGAACACCTCTATCATATCCCCTCTAACTCTGCGTCTCTCTAACGAATGTAAACCTAATTTCTTCAACCTTTCTTCATACGGAAGATTTCTAATATTATGGATCATTTTTGTCATTCTACGCTGTACTCTCTCCAATGAATCTATGTCCATTCTGTAATAAGGACACCAAAATTGGACAGCATAATCCATATGGGGTCTCACTAATGACAAGTAAAGTTTTAAGATAACATCAGCAGTTCTGTTACTCACACTCCTAGAGATGAACCCGAGAATCCTGTTTGCCTTATTACGAACGCCTATACACTGTTTTCTAGGCTTCAGATCATTGCTAACAAACACACCTAGATCTTTCTCACAGTCTGAATTTTCTAATTCTAAATTAGCTAGTTTATATTTAACATTTGTTTGCATCTTCCCTATCTTTAATACCTTGCATTTGTCAATGTTAAACTTCATCTGCCAATTTACTGACCATTTATGTAAGGTATCTAGATCCCTTTGGAGGCACTCTATATCGCTATCTGAATCAATTGATCTCCCCATTTTAGTATCGTCTGCGAATTTACTTATCCTACTAGTTATACCTAAATCTAGGTCATTTATGTATATAAGAAACAACAGGGGACCTAATACCGATCCCTGGGGGACACCACTTTTGACTGCTCCCCACTCTGACTTGGTACCATTTATGCTGACTCTCTGTTTCCTACCAATTAGCCATGACCTAATCCATCCCAACAACGCCCCACCTATTCCATGTGCCTCAACCTTTCTCATCAATCTCTCATGAGGGACTCTGTCGAAAGCTTTACTGAAATCTAAATATATAATATCGTATGCCTTGTCATTATCTACTGCTTCATATACCTCTGAGAAAAAACTAAGCAAATTAGTAAGGCAAGAACGTCCCTGAGTGAATCCATGCTGAGAAGAATTGATTAAGTTAAATGTTTCTAAGTGGTTTCTCATTTTTCTAGCAATAATTGACTCTAGTAGCTTTCCTATGATTGAAGTGAGACTAATGGGACGGTAATTGGATGCTATTGATTTATCACCTTTTTTGAAAATCGGAACTACATTTGCAAGTTTCCAAGCTTCTGGAACTATACCTGTTTCTAATGAATTGTTAAAAAGAAATGTTAATGGGTAACTTAACTCATCTCTGCATTCTTTTAATACTCTGGCATATACCTCATCGGGGCCAGGCGATTTCTGAGGTTTCAGTCTGTCAATTTCCTTAAGCACATCATTTCTACTTATAGTAACCGTACTTAACCTATTTTCTATACTATCGCTATATACCTTACGGACTTCTGGAATCTGTGCCAAATTTTCATTAGTGAAAACGGATAGAAACTGACTATTTAATGTACTGCACATTTCTAAATAATTTTCTGTCATTTCTCCTATCGAAGTTTTAAGGGGGCCTATTTTATCTCTAACTTTAGATTTATATAGCTGGTAAAAAGCCTTAGGGTTATTTTTTGAGTCATTGGCTATCCTGATTTCATAATTTCTTTTGTCTGTCCTTATACATTTTTTAACCTCTCTTGATAGATTCTGATAGTAAGCAAGTAGGTGAATTTCGCCTTTCTTAATTTTTCGATATATTCCTCTCTTTTTTCCTAGAAGGTCTAATAGTCTATTATTCATCCAATTGGGTTGGTTCTGTGTTGATCTAAATTTTCTTTTGGGGATATATTTATTTTGCGCATTGTGGAGTGAAGAAATAAAATTATTATATGTAGCTGTCAAATTATCCTGAGTTAAGACAGGTATCTGAGAGAGAGTATGTTCATTAGCGCACCTGGGTCCACTTAATAGTTTAACCATAGGATCGACTCTTAAGGCTCGTCTTAATCCACCATAATTGGCTTTTCTGAAATCTGGGATAAGTGTCGTATTCTCTTTAGCCTTTCCTGTCCATTGTATGTTAAAATAAATTGATTTATGATCACTATTTCCTAGTTGGTCTCCTATCTCTACATTATTTATCATTTGTTCATTATTACTGAGAACTAAATCGAGGATATTATTACCTCTAGTAGGCGAGTCTATGAATTGAAATAAAAACTATCCTGTACCTGTTCCTCCAATTTTGTACATCCTTAGCACCTTCCACATTGCTTCTCTATCCACATGATCATACGCTTTTTCCAAATCCATAGTAGCCCAAAATACCTTCGTATTTTTCTCTAAATACTTCTCGCATAGCTGTCCTACTGCAAAAATCTGATCCACACACCATCTTACCCTCCTAAAACCGCACTGATCTTCTCCTATTGCACTTTCTGTACCCTTTATTACCCTCTTTACCAACACCCTGCCATACAGCTTTCCAAAAACTGATGATAAACAATATACAAAAACAATATTACTAATATGTGTGAGGTTAAGTATATACAGTATATACAAATACAGATTAATGGAACCTGGAAGAGAACAGAACATATATATGGAAGGGGGAGCAAAGTAAGGATATAACTAGAGTGCTTTGTAATGAGTGGTGTTGTATATATTCTGACGTTAATGGGCTATTATACACTTAGTAATATAGACGGGTGTTTATGAAGCAATATCTATAAATATATACTTACCTAACCTGGGCAAAGGAATAGAGTATATAATTTGTTTGAGTTTGAATACGACAAGGGATCTCATATACAGAAAACAGTGATAGCAAATAATACCTCTGCTGGGCTGTCTGTACACTCAGGGAAGGAGGTACTTTACCAAGCGTAAGAATAGACCCTGGTTCCTCACTCAATCGAGAATGCTGGTTGAAAATTCAGCAGACGCAATTCTCAGGAGTCTGTGGAAACTCGTCGGACGGAGTAACCCACAACCATTCATTGGATGGAATGATTCTTCAGTCGGCAGACGCACTGGCACCTTGCTCGGCGAACGCAGCAAGAGTGCTTTGGAAGTAGGACTTCTAGTAAGCTGTCAAACAATCGCTCCATCTTGTCCTGTACCCTTGTCTAGTATCTCCTGCTGGTGGTGGGTTTCAGGGGAAGAGGGGCTACAGGTACTCTTAGGACCTGACTGAACTTGTGCTCTTTCTTCTCTGGTGTGTCAGATAAAGGCATCATTAGTGGCAGCTGGGCTGGCTGCATAGGTAGGAGTGGTCCTCACTTTCTGTTGTGCTGGGTGATTGGGGTGACTGCGTCTTTGCATTTTCTACGGTGCTGGGTGGGGTTAGAGTGACTGCGTTGTTGTTACTGTACTGTACTTCTTTCATCTCCAGGGTGTCAGGTAGGTGTATAATGAATTGCAGTGGAGGTGGGAGGACAAGGAAGTGGGTATTTCATTCTCTATGATGTACGGCTGGGTAGTAGGGGTGACTGCGTCGTGGTTGGTATCCTCAAATTGGTAGGTATGTTCGGTGATGAAGCGGCGATCCTGATGCTGGCCAGTTGCTCAGACGGCGTAGAGTCTGGCGTAACAAATTTGTTATTTGAATTCCATTAAATATTTAGTTTTCATAGCATATGTGTGCATTCCTATTTACTTCATGTGAAATATTACTGCATATATCTCTTGATCATGATTTCTTCATCCTATTTCTTATTTCTTTAAATCGTTTTCCTTTAATTTACTACTATTATTTTGTATTTGTTATTCATAATGTAAACACATTACTTTTCTTTTGTATATTGTTTACCTCAAATGTTACTTTTACTTTTTGTATGTTTTTTTACTCTGTTACTTTTGTTCTAATGGTACTTCTCCTTACTTATATTACTTTTTGTCTTGCTTCTACCATGTATAATCCCTACGTTTTACACTACGGTATTAACTCTCCCATTCTCATGTACCTTCTTCCCTGGTTCATTCCTTTTTTTTCGCTCTTCGTTCTTTCTCAACTTCATTCATTATGCATTCCACCAGGACCCGGTTAATTTTTATTCTTCTTTCTCCTCAAGTAATTCTACATTTTTATTTTACATCTTTCCCCTAACTTCTTTCCTTACTTACTTCATTCTTTCGTAACGATCTTTCGTGAATACTACCTCCTTCATTCACTCGGTCTATCTTTCCTTCATCCGCACATTTAATAAATGCCCTCCATCTTTGCTTCACCTCTCCCTCTCTTCATCTCTTTCTCTCTTTCCTTCCAACCTCCCTTCCTTACTGCCTTCCTTCCTTCCTTCCTTCCTTCTTTTTCTTCCAACTTATCTATATACCTTCTCCTCCTCACCCCTCCCTGCTTGTATACCTTTCTTCAATCGTATTTGTTCGTTCCTTTATTGCATTCATTCTTTCTTCCATCCCTTCCTCAATCCTTTCTTCCTTCATCCCTTACCTTACCCTTTGCTTCAATCCTTTTTCCCGTGTTCTCCTTACATCCATCCTCCCTATATTCCTCTCTTTCTTGCATCCTCCCTTCGTATATCGTCCTTCTTCTCTGTTTTCATCCTTTTCTCACATCTCGTGTTCTTATTAATCTGATTACAATTGTTTAACCCATATAGTACTTCATTTCATTGGTCTTCCCTTGTCTTACTTTCCTACACAGTATACATTGTGTTTTTCAGATGAAGCCAAATGATGTACTTGTAAAGAGTTTCAACCGTTATGTGTATACATTTGAATACATAACCGATTTAAACACATTACGTGTAACATTGTTTATACTTAATATTTACATATTACCTACAGCGTATTCAAATAAATACTTTATATTAAAATATAAATTTTAATAATATTTACCTCTCTTCCTATAGTCTTCTCGTTTCATATCTTGCAGCACAGTTCTCATTCACAATAAATAACGCCAACTCTCTCTCTCTCTCTCTCTCTCTCTCCTTCTCCTCCTCCTCCTCCTCCTCCGCTTTACTGTCCTTGTATTAAGCCCTAACATCTATATTTGTTTAGATCTAAGGCCAGACTGCCTAGGAAGGACTTCAAAGTCTATGTAGTCCGTGTCTCTGTATAACTATGTAACTCTCTGAAAAATCTTGGCTTGTGATATTACCCTTCAAAGTGTTATTGATTAATACTGACTGCTCTCTCTCTCTCTCTCTCTCTCTCTCTCTCTCTCTCTCTCTCTCTCTCTCTCTCTCTCTCTCTCTCTCTCTCTCTCTTTCTCTCTCTCTTTCTCTCTTCATAAAATAACACTGGGATATATTTTAAGTTAATTGGTTTAGGATTAGGAACAAGAACGACCAGTTACTCTGAACCAATGTAAAGGGGGCTTCACAAAAGAACGAATTTTATCAAAAAATGTCCATCAGCAATTCTGGTATCTTTTACACTGGTATCGGAAACTAATACACTGAAGATGGGTGGATTTACGTGGTGTTATATAAGTTTAACTCATAAACTGACAGATCAGACTTGACGATACTCATGCATTGCTTATAATATATAATTCTATAACTCACAGATATTTAATTACATTAACCCCTTCAAGGCCATGAAGTAGTGTTCATATACTTCTGACTAACACTAAAAGCCTTAATCCCGCTTAAGAAAGACCTTTACGAACGTCAAAGGCGTCTAAACCTAATCAATTAACTCTGACTCGCACTGGATATTCCGTAAGTGAATATAATTGCCTATTGGTAGCCAAAATATAATGAAGATAACCTTAATAGTTGCAAAACAGTTCAACACCAAGAGGACTAACCTGGAGGTTACCCACCAATCTATCACCTACTGTAAATGAGTGGAATGGATTCCATTAACTGTATCTTAAAAGCGGGTAATCCTTTAACTCCTACATTTCGCCCCATTATTTTGGTGATTTGTTTAAAGACGATATGCCTAAATAAATTGGCCATTTATAAGACCTTTCACCCACATTTAAATGTCGATATTTAAATGACAAGCAATAACTAGCCTGCAATTTAAAAAAAATAAACGGCCCACAGCTGGGACCTAAATATGTCTTCAAATTTAACTTGAACAGAGGTTTGATATTTGTTTGCTAATGACTTATATTTTACCAATACCAGAGAGAGTGGTTGTCTGTTTTGTTTTCCTTTTTTGTTAAGTAAAGCTTATTTGCTTAGAACCAAGGCCAGATTACTGCAAGATCTGTGCAGAACGTGTAGCTCTATATTTTACGACTATTCCTATGGGCTTAGTTATTAGACTTCTAGACTTCTTCCCTATTCTTTACACACACACATACACACTTAACTTGATACTAAGGACCTACTGCTAAATTATGTGTAGGAAAAGAGGCTTTGGACACCTCTATAAACAACACCATTTAAAGCTTACATGTTGTGAGAGACTGGGCTTTGGAGGCATTCCAGGCGTTGGGGACCGATAAATGGAGTGTAGCTGTAGTTCCCTGATAAGCCCACTCCTAGCGTGTTATGTTGCACCAATCGGACCAATCCCCATGACCTTTCTTTATTGCACCTGGTTGAACTGCTCTTGATAAGAGAGTGCTTTTCTGCCATGTTGGTTGCCAGGCCAACTAAAATACCTGGGTTTGTCTACTGGAATGAGTGTGATATCCCTTGATCATATAATTCTAGAGTTTGGCTGTTTGACGGTGGTTTGCAGGACTTAATATGGATGCAGCCTATCACTGTCACTCCTTTCGGGAAATCAGTGTGTTTAGGAGCTGAGCTGTTAATTTGTGAGCTGCGGCATGTTGGGGCTATCTGAGCACAGGGAGACCTGTGGTTTAATGTGACAGACATAACAAACTCTAAATCTAGCTCAGAACAAACACCATTGACAAATAGGCTGATACGAATGGCATGGGTAAAATTTACAACCATCCACTTTGTTGGCTATATAATCCTTGAAGTTTTAAGCCTTTACACAGTATTTGAACTGTTAGAACAAATTAAAATCCATGTCAGCTACTGGTGCTGTAAAACTGAATGCAACTTGCGATAAGTGCAAGAATCTAAAATAGTGTATACACTTTAAAGAAGGTGTATATGCCAACATCCACCATGATAGCCTTTGTCTCTTTTGTGAAAACTCATGAAGGGATTAATGGAACAGTTAAAACAACGAGACTCTGATAATTAAATCCTGAAAACAAAGTTTCTGAAGTAGTCTTAGAAGTGAAAGTAATGTGAGAGTGGCAGCTGGACCTTCGAACACTAGTAGCCTACAGGCCACGTGGGTGGGGATGAGCAAAACAAGAATGTAGTGCCAGTCAAGGCCGCAACAGTTGAAACAGCAACTATGGAAGAGGCTATGATTCCTGCCACAGCTAGCACTAGCGACCCTCCCAATGGTTGAAGAGAGGTAAATTACAGAAAGAAGAAAAAGACAAGACGGGATCATGAGGTTAACACCTCAAAAGTTGAGTTTAATGGTGGTGGGCAGAGGCGGTGGATGTGTGCCTGTCTCTCCACTCTTATGCTATGTTCTTCAATTTGGACAACACCAACGCCGTTATGTGAGAAAGGTAAACAGCCTCACAGGTGCAAGGACTTCCCAAAACACAAGGGAAGTAGAAAAAGTCTGGTCCTGGACTAAGGGAATGGCAAATATAGTACAGGTCAGTGGTAATGACCTGTTCCTCGAAAAAAATATAGTCAGTACTACAGAGTCAATATTAGGTGAGGTCATGACACTAGCTAATGTTTTCCAACTCAAGCAAGACAGAGGCATGAAACTTGGTATTTTATCCAGGATGTATGCAGGGAATTGTGTTACCAGCATATCAATTGGCTTATATGGTAGATTAGAAAGGGGTGAGGTTTGTGGACACATTTGCGTAGTTCTATTGGAAACGCAGCTTAGCATCAGCAGTAAAATCAAACAAGATGATTTTCTATATTACCATCTTTACAGCGTGCTGAGGGCAAGCAAAAATGTGGAAAGCATCCTTTAGCATGAAACGTGCAAACCCTCACTATTGGTTGATCCCCAGCTCCCAAAAAGAGGTACCACAGAAGAAGGAATTACTATAGTCCCTCTGAGAGCAAGAATACCTCTCAAACAAAGGCAGAGTGCCCCAGCAGAATGAGAGATGACCCAGAGTTGCAAGATTGACAGGGCCAAAATCAAGGGACGTTCGAGCCAAAATGCCTGGACACATTTTTTTTTTTTTTTTTTTTTAAGGAGACAATGAACGGAGGAAGGAAAAACACAGATAAAACAAAAAGGTCCATGTGCTTAAAGGCATCCTCCATTCATAAAATGTTTGTAACAACTGGATTTAAACATTTGTAGATTGTAAGTTTGTGGAAAGCAATTCGAGGGAAGTGAATTCCAAAGAGTAGTAGCTCTGGGGATAAATTAATTCTGATAAGCAGAAGTTCTGCATTGTGGAGGAGAAAGTGTAAATTCATGGGCGCTCTCAGCTGCCCTAGTTCTACGGGGAAAGATGTGGAGAGGTGGCACAATTGAAGCAAGTTCCTCGGAACAATTGCTGTGAAAATATCTGTAGAATAATGCAAGGGATGCAACGTTTCTTCGTATGGATAATGGAGTTTGAAGCAATGTAAGTCATAGGAGGAGGGAAAGACTGATTCTGGGAGAGAGTTCCAGTGCTCAGCTGTTGAACAGAAGAAAGATTGAGATTAACGTTTCACTCTTGGGTTGAAGAGTTGCACAGAGAAAGAGAGAGCTCTGAGGAACACTGATTATTGTAATAGGGGTAAAATAGTGAGAGAGATGCAACATTGCGGCGAAGAGAGAGAGACTGCAGAGAATTGGTGAGTGGAAGTGAGTTAATGAGACAGAAGGCATTCCTTTCTACTTTGTCTAGAAGTGCTGTGTGAAAGACTCATCCCCACACGTGTGAACAATACTCCATATATGGGCGCACTGTGCCCCTGTGTACAGAGCAAGAAACTGCACAGGGTTAAATAACCCCCGGAGGCGGTTGAGCACACCCAGCTTCTGGGAAGCTGATTTCAGAATATTTTCAGAATCAGAATATTTATTTTTCCATTTTACAATGGTTCTTCACATAAAACATTAAAAAAATATTAAAATACATGCATTATATATATATACATATATTTAACAAGAGTGGTAATATGATTTTTCCAAGAGAGAGCAAAAGAGACTGAGAATATTAAGAGAAGATGAAGGGTTAATTTGTATGTTATTGAAGAGTAAGTCATAGTTTTCTGGAACAAATGGAGAAATTGAGCTTTGGAAGCATTGAAACTAACAAGGTTTTCTCTGCCCAATTAGAGATAGTAGAGAGATCAGAAGATAGGTGTTTTATGGCCTCCTTATGTGAGTTTTGGAGTTCCTGCTGTAAATGATTTTGTGGAAGTCTATTGGAATAGTGTAATGTAGAGTCGACAGCATATGAGTGAGTGGGGCTGGAGGTGCAGTTGAGAAGGTCGTTAATGAATAATAGAGAGAGAATTGGAAATAGGACAGAACCTACACCTACGCCTCAGTTGCCAATTTCTGATCCACTAGATAGTGGTTCATTTACCTCAGGTGAGGATTCACTATATATATAAGAAACATCAACACCTCTAATAATGTACAGAGACATAGTGTGGTAGATAATGCACTACCCTGAGAGATCCCTTTCCCTTCGGGAAATGGGTTGAACTAGGAGGTTCTAGGAAAAAAAATAATCCTCTTCAGGTAGTATCATTTGATGACAGGTCAATTAGGATTAAAATCTCTGAACTTTGAGCATTGTTGACTACCGATTGCTTCAATGTAGTAGCTAGCACTGAATCCTGGATTCATAGTGATACCAGAGATTATGTTTAGGAATTGAAAATACCTGGATATAGAATGTTCCACAAAGACCGGACCATGCGGGAATGGGGCACAGTTTTCATGTATGGTCCATCCAAGATTTTCTAAGTCCAATTGACTGCAAAATCAGGTCAGAACGTAAACTATTAGGTGTAGACCTCAATCTATGTAACTCTATCTATTGAGTTGTTCTGGTGTACAGGCCTCCACATCAAGGACGAACCTCTGTACACAAAGCCGAGTGGTCTTATCCACAGCAAGACTACATTTTTCGGTAGAAAAATGTAGTCTGGTCTGGGAAGCAAGAACTGTCGATGCTGAAGGTAGGCATCTTGTTTACTTTGCTAATGATAACATTTTGAACCAGTGGGTGAACGAGCCAGCTAGAGGCAACACTATACATGATCTTGTGTTCACCACTGAAGAAGAAAGTGTGATCAGCTCATCTGTTGGAGAATCACTCGGAGGTAGTGACCACAATCTAGTTAGGTTCTCTCTTTGCACCAGTTGCAGAAGACCCACCAATCATCAGACTATGAAGCTAGATTTCCGTCAAGCAAATTTTGAAGATCTTCAGGGTATCTTATCCCCGATCAGACTTGAGCGTGAGGGCTTTGTTTGAGGGATTTTGGTCTGAGACTTGGAAAAGTACAAGGTGACACATATCGGCCGGACAAACCCCCAGTCAGGTTATTTGCTATTGGGAATGCCTTTGGAAGTGACTGACTTGGAAAAGGATATTATTGGGTAATATTAAAAGGCAATTTTAGTATAGAAATAAGGAAATAGTCCTCACACTCTACAATGCTCTGATATGGCCACTCCTGGAGTATGTTGTTCAATTCTCGTCTCCAGCACTCAGGAAGAATATAGAGCGACTGGAGAGAGTACAATCTAGGGCTACAAAGCTTATTCCATCGATTAGAGGACTGAACTATTAGGACCAGTTAAGATCTCTTGATCTCTTTTCGTTGGAAACACGCAGACTGCAAGGTCATCTCATTGAATTTTGTATAATACTTAATGGGTTTGACAATGTGGATTACAGCAAAAAAAAATCTCTATATGAATATAACACGCAACCCTGGCTGGAACTTTTTCATATATAAGATCTGTTCGCAACCCTGGCTGGAGCTTTTTCATATATAAGATCTGTTCTATGTCGAAGAAACTTCTTACAGAAGTTGAAAAACAGATCTTCAGTATAGCAGTTCACAAAGAGTGTAGATAGTATTTTGCATACTCTGTAATGTATGTAGTGCATCTCTCTCTTTCTACTTCGTGTATGCCCTCAGAATGAACCGCAAGGCCTTTGAGATACTAATTATTCCTTCTAACTCCTTGTAACACTCACACTCTCTCTCTCTCTCTCTCTCTCTCTCTCTCTCTCTCTCTCTCTCTCTCTCTCTCTCTCTCTCTCGATTAATATGAATGAACATATTTAATATCAGTAGCCTAGGTATGCAAGTGTAAATTCCCTTTCAGACTAATATCTTTCCATCCTATGTAAGCACTTTCCTTGTGAGCATTTCATGACCCATATCGTTACACTTCATCCTATTATCCAGTACGTTTTTGTAGGCAGAGGGTGGGGAGAGAGCCTTCTACTTTGTTGTCCTACTCTTTTATTATAAACTGTCCCTGCCTATAGTATTATTAAGGCCGGACCACCTAGTAGGGACTGCAAGGTGTGTGTGGTCTAAATATATGTGTAACTCACTCTCACTCTCTCTCTGTCTCTCTCTTTCTTTCTCTCTCTCAAAGAAAATGGATAAGAATAGAGAGAGTGAACGATAAAGATAAAAGTGGGAGACAAGGAGGCGGAATACTGATGAATTGGCATTGAGGGGGGAGAGAGAGAGAGAGAGAGAGATTATGTGTAGGCTATATATATTATATGTCCAGTAGCAATAAATGAGGCTGGCAATACACAATTACCTAACATAACTTATTGTATGTGGTCAACAAAATGCATTTGGCTGCCACGTGAGACCTACATACTAACCCTTATGGGAATAGGAAGAGGGTAGGGATACCTATAATATGTACACACCTAATACTCCCGGCCACAAATGGTTGAGATAAGACTCACTTGCATGCTCAGGGGTTCAATCCCTTACTATCTGTGAATTCAACAACATACAGTAGTACTAAATGCGCTCAGCTATCGTGATTGTGACTGTCTATGTATATGTGTTTGTGTGTGTGTTCGAGTCTGTGTATGTGTGTGCGCGCTTCTATGTGTGTGTGTGTGTGTGTGGGTGTACCTTGATGAATTCCGTTTTCTGTAAGCTCTCTCGTGGATGTTTTGGTGGACTGGGTTTACCGTTTTTTCGTTTCTCTTAATCAACATCCCAACTGTGAGTGTGTTTGTTTTTGTGTGTGAGTGTGGATGTGGGGTGTGTCTGTTGGCGTGAGTGTGTGTGGGCTAGTGTGTGGATATGACTGTGTGTGGGTGGCTGTGAGGGTAGGTATGGGTGTGTGTGGGTGTGGGTGTAAGAGTGGGTGTGGGGGGAATGGCCTGGTTGTTGGAGTAAGTAGGCTTGTCAAGGAGAAGCTTATAGAGAGGATAATATACATATGCGTCAAATATAAAAACAAATTAAAGAATATAATCAATAAAGAGAAAGTAACACATGGAAAGAGAGAGAGAGAAAGAGAGAGAATTAAGGGTGGAGAGATCAGCCTAGGTGAGTCATACAGGGAGAGGGCAGGGGAGGGGAAATTTGGACTGAGAGGATGGAGGGAGAGATACAGAGATAGGTAAAGACAGAGATAGGTAGACAGGTAGACAGAGATAGGTAGATAACTAGACAGATATAGGTAGATAAGTAGATATAGGTAGACAAGTAGACAGATAAGTAGACACGTAGACATATATAGGTAGACAAGTAGGCAGGTAGACAGATAGGTAGCTAAGTAGACATAGATAGGTAGACAAGTAGACAGATACAGATAGACAGAGATAGGTAGACAGATAAACAGAGATAGGTAGACAAGTAGACAGAGATAGGTAGACAAGTAGACAGATAGTTAGATAAGTAGACATAGATAGGTAGACAAGTAGACAGATAAAGATAGACAGAGATAGGTAGACAGATAAACAGAGATAGGTAGACAAGTAGAGAGATAGGTAGACAAGTAGACAGATAGGTAGACAAGTAGACAGAGATAGGTAGACAGTAGACATAAATAGGTACCGTAGACAAGTAGACAGAGATAGGTAGACAAGTAGCCAGAGATAGGTAGGTAGGCATCTAGCCAAAAACCTCTCCAACAATTTGTCTTCTGCGTCTTTCCCTCCCCTTTTCCATTCTGATGGCACAACCATCACTTCTTCCTCTGACAAAGCTGAACTCTTCTCTCAAACTGTTGCTAGAAACTCCACCTTGGATGATTCCAGTGCTATTCCTCCCTCTCCACCCCCATCTCTCCTACTTATGATTAATATGCTAATCTCTTCTAAAGATGTTTTTTCTACCTTCTCTGGGCTTAATACTAAGAAGGCGTATGGTCTGGACGGTGTTCTTCCTGTTTTACTAAAAAATTGTGCTTCCGTGCTGACTCCCTGACTCGCAAAACTCTTCCGTATCTTTTTTCCTCTAACGTTTTCCCTTCTTGCTGGAAGTTTGCTTTCATTCAACTGTCCCAAAGAAGGGTGACTGCTCTCAACCCTCCAACTATCGTCCAATTGTTCTCATCTCTTGTATCTCTAAAGTTTTTGAAACTATTCTTGCTTCCAAATTTCTTAAGCATTTCTCTTCTCATAATCTACACTCAGATCGCCAGTAAGGCTTCCTTAAGGGTCGACCTACTGGTGATCTTCTTTCATATCTTACTAGCTCTTGGTCATCCTCCTTTCGGGAATTCAGTGAGACCTTTTCTATTGCACTAGACTTATCGAAGGCCTTCGTTAGAGTCTGGCACAAATCTTTAATTTCTATACTATCCTCTTTCGGTTTCTATCCCTCCATCTGTGCCTTTGTCTCTAATTTCCTTTCCGGCCGTTCCATAGCTGCTGTTGTGGACGGCCTTTGCTCACTTCCTCATCCTATCAAATATGGTGTTCCTCAGGGCTCTGTCCTATCTCCCATTCTCTTTGTAATTTTCATAAATGATCTTCTCCACTGTACCTCCAGTCCCATGCATTCATATGCAGACGACTCTACCTTACGCTGCTTAATTAGTTTTCCTGAACGCCCTAGCCAGCAATCCCCCCCCAAAAAAAACGTAATGAAGCCATGCAACACTTATCTTCTGATCTAACTACTATTTCCAATTGGGGCAGAGAAAACCTTGTTACCTTTAATGCTTCCAAAACCCAATTTCTTCATCTTACTACCCATCCAGAACTCCCAGAGAACTATTCCTTACACTTCAACAATACAAAAATTAATCCTTCATCTTCTCTCAATATTCTTGGTGTCTCTTTTTTCTTCTGCTCTCACTTGGAAGGACCATATTACCAGTCTTGCTAAGGCGGCCTCCCAGAATCTAGTTGTGCTCAACCGCCTCAAGGGTTCTTTACCCCTGCACAGCTTCTGGCTCTGTACAGGGGCACAGTGCGTCCTTGTATTAAATATTGTTCACATGTATGGGGAGGATCCTCTCACATCGCACTTCTAGACAAAGTAGAAAGGAAAACCTTTTGTATCCTTAACTCCCGTCCACTCACCAACTCTCTGCAATCTCTCTCTCTTCGCCGCAATGTTACATCTCGCTCGCTGTTCTATCGCTACTACAATAATTATTATTCCTCAGAGCTTTCCCAGTGTATACCACCAATCTACGTCAGGTACCGGTACGTAGTACCTGTCAGGCAACACAATCCAACCTAAGAGTGAAACGTTATCCTCAGTCTTTCTTCTATGCAACTGCTGAACTCTGGAACTCTCTCCCAGAATCAGTCTTTCCCTCCTCCTGTGACTTGCTTCAAACTCCGTGTGTCCAGGCATTTTGGCCCGAACGTCCCTTGATTTAGGCCATGTCACTCTTTCAACTCTGGGGGAGGCACTCGCTACAGGCAGTTCTGCCTTTTGTCTCCCTCACTCGCATAGAAAAATAAAAGAAAAAGACAAGTAGACAGAGATAGGTAGACAAGTAGACAGATAGATAAAGTAGACATAGATAGGTAGACAAGTAGACAGAGATAGGTAGACAAGTAGACAGAGATAGGTAGACAAGTAGACAGAGATAGGTAGACAAGTAGACAGAGATAGATAGACAAGTAGACATAGATAGATAGACAAGTAGATAGAGATAGGAGGATAAGTAGACATACATAGGTAGACAGAGATAGGTAGACAAGTATACAAAGATAGGTAGACAAGTAGATAGATATAGGTAGACAGAGATAGGTAGACAAGTAACCATAAATAGGCTGACAAGTAAACAGAGATAGGTAGACAGACAGACAGAAAGGCATACAGTCATACAGATAGATAGATAATAAAGATATACAATAGATGGATATACAATCTGATAGCCATATAGCCAGTGAGTTATCTGCTCAACAGGTGGCGTTGTGTGTGTGTAAGTGTGAGAGTCAGAGTGTAGGGGGTGAGACAGTGAAGCACGGGAACGAGGTGGCTTCAGAGAGGGGGTCGTTTCGGGCCATGAGTGAGCACCGTGCCTCATGTGAAGGCAAGATGGCAGGTGCTCGTTGTACTCTACGTGCTTCACATGTCTCACTCCCTAGACTGGAACAAGACCTCACGGGCTTCACTGTTCATTGTAAAGCGGCGAATGTTAAGGCTCTCAGCCTATGCCCGAGAGGAAGTAAGTTGGAATATAGAAAAAAAAAAAAAAAAAAAAAAAAAAAAAAAATGGTTATTGTATACAGTTAAGTAGCTGTGCACATATATGAACAAACAGACAGACAGACAGACAAACATACATAAAAACATACATACAGTATATACATACATAAATACAAACATACAATACGTATCACAATGTGCATAACACAGAAATTAAAATGTAAAACTTGCAAACTAAACAAACCAACACTTGGACAAAGACATTATAAAGGCAGCATAACTTATCAAAATCGCTATGTGGAAACAACGCTTACTAAAATAAAATGTATGAAATAATAGAACACAATCCACCACATAGGGTGTACATTACTACATGAGCAAGTTAATCTGTTTCCCAAGCAAACTAATCGCATACATAACAACGCACTATCGTCACGTTCAAGGAATTAGTCAATTTGGGACATATAGAGAGACAGGCAACAGCTAGATAGATAGGTTGATAGATAGATAGATAGATAGATAGAGAGAGAGAGAGAGAGAGAGAGAGAGAGAGAGAGAGAGAGAGAGAGAGAGAGAGAGAGAGAGATAACGTATATGCATAGTATATACACAATTAAATATATAAGGAATTCGACAGAGAGGAAGGGCCTGGTATAAAACAAAAGATATATATAGAGGGGGAGGAAGTACAAAAATTAAAAGAACGAGAAAAGACTAAAGTAAAAGAGAGGAAGAGGAGTGAGAAGAACTAGTGAACGATGGTGTGGGTGAAGATAAAAAAAACCTAGATGAAGTGAAAAGTAGGAGAAGTGAAACATGATTTGAAAGAGAGAAGGCAAAAAAGTAGAAGGGACCGAGAAAGGGAGAGAGGAATGAGAACAAGGGGCGGGCCAACATGGGAAAGATTGATGTGGGAGAGGAAAAGAGAGTGAAGGGTAGGGAGATTGAGAGAGAGAGAGAGAAAGAGATTTACATACATTTACACAGATACACTGGGCACACAGATCTTACGATCCCCGTGAGAAAGTGGAAAGTGAAAAGTGGAAGGAAAGGATAGCAAAGATGAAGGTTCTCTCCCCATCCTTCGCTAATTTGCCGAGAGAGAAAGAGAGAGAGAGAGAGAGAGTAGGAAACAATACATCTTTACGAGTATATCTTTCATTAATCTACCTAATATTTGCATATGGAAGAACAGAAAACATATAAAAAGGGTGATAATTTAAGTAAGTGCCATACAGTAGATTAAACTGTGTTCGACAATTTGGAAAAAAGGAGACATTATAACTTTTCTTCTAGCATAAACTAAAACCAAAATTAGGTGGATATATTGATAAAGAAAGAGAGATAAAGAGAGAATAAGTAAATTATAAAAGAGGCAGATAAATTGGCAAGCATGAAAACTAGATATCTAGATAAAAGGTTATAAATATGGATACATAAATTACTGTATACCGGTACATCTTGCATGTCTAAAGTACGTTAAGGGGGGATGGTTCACTTTTTGGGCGATTTGTGCATGTATTCATTATTATTCTAGTTTCCTCCCTAGACCTCCATCAAATTTAAAAAAAAAAATCCGTTAGATCCCCCTTCTAGATTAATTTGTAAATTTTTCGGTAGAAAAATATCTCGGCCGAAGGCCGGTTCTTCCAACATTACAGGCTCACTATCGTTCGCCAGGGAAAAAATCGACACCTTAATAGCACGAAAGGTCTAAATATTGACGAATAAATGGGGCGAAAGGTCTTAAAATCGACTAACTAATGGGGCAAACATCTTAACATCTGAAAATTAATGGGGCTAAACATGAGGGAGAAAGTGGTCCAGAAAACCGAGGATAATGTTATTTATATTTTAATCTGGCTAACATTAGCTTAGGAAGAACCTCTAGGGGTCGAACAGATTATGTTTTTTATTCGACTCCATTAACTTCTCAGACCTTTCCTAATCCAAGTAAAATTGAACCGATGTAATGTTCCGCAGAATAATACGGGTAAAGTGTCAAGGGGAGGTTTTTTTCTGAACCTTCTTCTCCCTCATGTTTAGCCCCATTAGTGTTAATATTTTAAGGTGTTTGCCTCATATATTTGGCGATGTTAATACCTTTCGCCCCATTTCTTTGTCAAAATTAAAACCTTTCGTGTCATTTAGATGTGGATTTGTTCCTGGCGAGTGATGTAATTTTTGGGACATTTTCTACCGAATAATGTAAAAGTTAATCTCGAAGGGGGGCCCTGAGGGTGTTTTTTTAAGCTTGGTGGAGGTCTAGGTAGCAAACTAAAAACACCTCCTTAAGCAATGTTAGTGGAAGATTGAATGGGAGTTTAGATTTCCTTTCCAAGTTAAAAAAGCAATTTTGAAAGATGCGAGACTCTTGTCATTATGCTTAATTTTACTGTGCAAGCTTAAGGGGGGATGGGCCGGTTTTCTGGACCACTTTCGATTATTTCCCTGGCGCATGATAGTGAGCCTGTAATGTTGGAAGAACCGGCCTTCGGCCGGGACATTATTCTACCGAAAAATTTACAAATTAATCTAGAAGAGGGATCTAATGGATGTTTCTTTTAAATTTGATGGAAGTCTAGGGAAGAAACTAGAAAAATAATGAATACATGCAAAAATCGCCCAAAAAGTGAACCATCTACCAGAATCTATAATCAGGATTGAAACGAACAAACAATCCTCATAGAAAAACCCTACTTCATCAAAACACATTTCAATTCCGAGTCACTGCATTCGATACAAGACTGGTTCTATCAGGGCGTCAAACGAGACCATCAGTACTATATATACACTGTTCAATTTGGGGTTAAGCGGGGTGGTTCACTTTTTGGGCGATTTTTGCATGTATTCATTATGTTTCTAGTTTCCTCCCTAGACCTCCATCAAATTTAAAAAAAAAACATCCATTAGATCCCCCTTCTAGATTAATTTGTACATTTTTCGGTAGAAAAATGTCCCGTCCGAAGGCCGGTTCTTCCAACATTACAGTTCACTATCATGCGCCAGGGAAAAAATCGACACCTAAATAGCACGAAAGGTCTAAATATTGACTAAGAAATGGAGCGAAAGGTCTTAAAATCGACTAACTAATGGGTCAAACATCTGAACATCTGAAAACTAATGGGGCCAAACATGAGGGAGATAGTGGTCCAGAAAACCGGCCCATCCCCCCTTAACGGTTCTTATTATATCCTTGGAAGTGATACAATGGCCAAGACAATGGAAATTCATGCATATCTTCCTGTATACTCTCTCCAAATCATTAATTTTTTTGTTTAGCCAATTATCCTGGTTTCATACCCAGCTTGTTAACAGCGACACAGACGAGGAAGACTCAACACAAAAATGAATTCCGATAAAAGGGATGAAATTGATTGAAGAAAACAAGAGATTGAAATATAAAAAGTGGTGGCCAAGATAAAGTCAACGGGGGAAAGTTTGGCTGTAGAGTGTGGGAAAATATGGTTATGAGACCCAAGCCAAGAGAGACATTATATAGAAGGACACATAGATAGATACTGTAGTTAGCTGGAGTGTTATATAGAGTGGCAGATAGAGATACTTACAGAGAGCTATAGACGAACATAGATTGATATACAGTATATAGGGAGAGAGAGTAAAAAGAGCGAATAAGTAAATGGGAAGAAAGGCGGATAAATTGATAAACTTAGATAAGTAGATAAGTAAACGAAGGGTTAGAAATATAGATACATAAATATATAAACGCTCAGAAATAGATAACTTGATACATAGATAGATAGATATAGATAGATAGAGGGGTGGACTTAAAGAGGATCAGAGAAAGAACTTGAGAAGGGAGGAGAGTGAATTAAGGAGGGAGGGGTGGAGGGCGAGAGGGGATGAAAAGAGGGAGGGGTATATGAGTCAGCCAGGGAGGAGGAGGAGGAGGAGGAGAAGGAGAGAGGGGACCAGTGGGAGAAGAAACAGGAAGAGGGGAAGAGAGGGAGGCATGGAGTAGTAAATGACGGAGGGGTGTGAGAGTTCACAAGGAGGAGAAAGATAACAAAGAGAAAGGGTTGGAATAGAAGAAGATAGAAAGGATGCGTAGGAGGGGAGGGGAGGAGAGGAAAGGAGGGAGAGGTGTGTGAGTCATCCAGGGAGCAGGAGGAGAAAGAGGTGGAAGAAGGGGGAGGGGGGAGAGGGAGGGAGAGAGGGATGAGCATAAGTGGAGGAAGCAGACATCTAGGAGACAGGCAATGAGATTGGTACACAAGCAACCTGTCTGATATACAGAGGGAATTGTATATGAAAGGAAAAACATTTAGAAACAGGCACATCCAATTATACGGTACCGTACTTAATAGATACATAGACAGCGATACGAACTTTCAGGCAGACATACAATTACGCTGCCACAAATCAAAGTTTACACACACACACACAAACACACACGGCCACAGTGGCCGAGCGTACTAAGTCACTGTATTCTAATCATTTGGCTCTGGTAGCACGAATTTTATCCCAGCTGCGGGTTCGATCCCAGCTACCTGCGGGTACGATTCATGTAAAAGACACTCCTGGCTGTGGAGGTTAGGTGTGGATGCACCACCTCTGGGTTCCACATGGTTCCCTGCCCAAATCCTACCCCCTCTGGGGGTATCTAGTCTTTCTTGTGGCAGCCAATGTCAACCTGTTGACACTGCCGACTGGGAGGCTCTTCGGAAGTACTTCTTAGATTCTCCATGGAATGATTTTTGCTTCCGTGGCCAGGGACCCTCCGAGAGTGCCGAGCACATTACTGAAGTAATCTTTTCAGGCACGGAAGCATATATCCCATTTAGTTTCTCGCAAACTAACTCGCTTGTTCTACTGCTGTCCGCAATAAGGAAGAAGCATTCAAAAAGTACCGTCGTCTTCAAACTAAAAAATCTTGTACTTTGAATGCTGCTGCCCGGAATCACGCTAAATATGTTCTTCGACTCTCCAAAAACTCTTTCAATAATAATAAATCCTCTGAACTTTCCAACTATAGCTCTTACCAAGCTTTTTGGCATCTAGCCAAAAATCTCTCCAACAATTTCACTTCCTCGTCTTTCCCTCCTCTTTTCCACTCGGACTGTATCACCGTCACCACTTCCTCTGACAAAGCTGAACTCTTTGCTCAAACGTTCGCTAAAAACTCCACCTTGGATGATTCCGGCGCTACTCCTCCCTCTCCACCCCCTCTCATTTACTTATGCCTAATATCATAATCTCTTCAAAGGATATACAGTACTTTCTGCCCTCTATGGGCAGAAGGCATACAGACAGCATGTTGTTCCTCATGTTGTACTAAAACCTGTTCTTCCATGCTGATTCCCTGCCTAGGCAAACTCCTTCGTCTCTGTCCTTCCTCGAAAGTCTTTCCTCCTTGCTGAAAGTTTGCTCTCATTCAACCTGTCCCAAAGGAGGGTGGCAACTCTCAATCCTCCACCTATTATCCAATTGCTCTCATTTCTTGTATCTCAAATGTTTTTGAAACTACTCTTAATTCAAAATTTCTTAAGCACTTTTCTTCCCATAAGCTACTTTCAGATCGCCAGTATGGTTTCCTTAAGGGCCGCTCTACTGGTGATCTCCTTGCTTGTCTCACTAACTCTTGGTCATGATCCCTTCGAAATTTCAGTGAGGTTTTTTATCTTGCGCTAGACATATTGAAAGCCTTCGATAGAGTCTGCTACAAATCTATAATTTCCAAACTACCTTCCATCAGTTTCTGTCCCTCTATCTGGCCCTTTGTCTGTAATTTCCTTTCTGACCATTCCATAGCTGCACTTGTGAACTGCCATCGCTCACTTCCTCAACCTATTAACTCCGGTGTTCCTCAGGGTTCTGTCCTGTTTCCAGTTTTCTTTCTAAATATTCATTAATGATCTCAACTGTACCTTTAGTATCATCCACTCATATGCTGATGATTCTACCTTACACTATTCAACTAGCTTTTCACAACAACCCAGGATGCTATCACTCCAAAACTTGTCACTTTTAATGCCTCCAAGGCCCAATTTCTTCTTCTATCTACCCGTAGTAATCTTCTGTAATACAATCAATTACTCTTCAACAATAAACAAATCAACCCTTCATCTTCTCTCAATCCGACCTTTCTTGGAAAGATAATATTACCACTCTTGTTAAAACAGCTTCCCATAAGTTAGTTGTGATCAATCGTCTCCGTGGGTTCTTCACCCCCGCACAGCTCCTTGCTCTGTGTCGGGACACAGTGCGGCCATGTATCGAGTATGTTCGCATGTGTGGGGAGGTTCCACCCATACCGACTTCTCAAAAGAGTAGAGTCAAAAGCATTTCGCCTCATCAACTCACTTCTTCTTACTAGTTCCCTACAATATCTTTCTATGCACCACAATGGTTCAAGTCTTTCACTCTTCTATTGCAATCAATGTTCTTCAAAGCTCTCTCAGTGCATATCCCCTCCCTTGCGGAGAGTGCGAGGTACCCGCATTTCAACATAGTCCTACTCCTAATCTGTCCAACTCTCCAACCCAAATATTAGCATATTTTCTGTCTTTCTTCTACTCAACAAGTGAACTGTGGAACTCTCTTCCTCAATCAATCTTTCCTTCATTCTATGACTTAGACAACTTTAAACTTCGTACGTCCAGGCATTTTGACGCTAACGTCCCTTGAATTTGGCTCTCTGTCACTCTTTTAGCTTTGGGGAAACACTTGTTACAGGCAGCCTGCCTTGTGTCTTCTTCATACACATAGAAAATAAAATAGAATAAGTTAAGTTAAGGATTTTTTGCATTTTCAGCCCCATTGGCTGCCAGCTCGAAATAACCGATTATTACACACACACACACACACGCGCGCACATAGTGTGTGTGTAGGTCATATATGTGAGAGTGAAAGGATTCAATGAGATGGGGAAACGAAGGACATTAGAGGGAACCACAGGAAACATAAAATGAAAAGTTAACAGGAACCAGAGAGGAGAAAACGGAAGGGAACAAGGGTAGACAGATGAAATAGGAAATAGAAAGGGAAGACATTAAGGAAGTATAAGGATGGTTAGAGAAAGAAAGTCAAAGGAAAAGTTGAGGGAAGGAACATCAATATCCGTTAGACAATAAAGTAGGAAATAAGGAAGAGGAAGGAAGGAAGGCTAGACAGAAATACGACAGGCATGAGTAACTCTACGACGATGTGGGAAGGAAGGGTCAGATCGAGAGATAGGAAACAGACTAATCTAAGGAAGAAGATAATACGATAAGGAATACAGCAAACGAGAATTACAACAGTATACCACAAGATAAACTATGAACATATACATACGGATAAAGTATATGAACGACTGAGTGTGAAAGTTGATAAAAGTGATGCAAATCAACAAATTGCATAAACAACTATAAAAAGAGGAAATAACAAAGGAAGGAAAGAGGAGTAAAATCGAAAAATAAAAAACATTATGTTGATTAGAATGATGTGGGGAATTAAGCGCAACTCAAAGGGAAATTAAGAGCCTGAAGAAAAGTATAAATAAGAACAAAACCATTTTTATTTGAAAGTGATTAGTCAGCTTAGACAGGAAAGTGATAGAAATGATGAGGAAGGAAGAGTATAAAGGCATAATAAAAGACACGAGGAGAAAAAAATATAGGACAAAATGTAAATACGGAAGAAATGAGGATGGAATTAATTAAAGAGAGAAACATGACTCAGCCTAGGAGATAAGAATGGACTGGATAGATAGACAGATATTATGCTAAGGAGGACATTAAGGGGATTAGGCAAATATCAAAAGAAAATTAGAGCGAAACCCCCTCAAAAAGATGAAACTATAATATTAATGTTATAAAGAACCATTATAATAACATGTAAATGTACAACTAAGAATGCAACATAGAGGAAATGTACGTGAGAAGACAGGAAAACTTGAAAATAAAAAACCGAAAACAAGATAGGAAGGAAGGAGAGAAGCATGAGTCATTCTAAGAGAGAAGGAAGAGGCGGGCAAATAGAAAGATGGGAAACAAAATCATTTAAGGGGGTCACCGGCTTTTTTTTATCTTTCTCTCCTTTTCTCTCTTTCCTTGGCTTGTATCCATTCGGCCCCATTCAGACAAACTGTTTTAAGACGTTTATCCCCATCCAGGTGTCGATTTCTTCCTGGCGAGCGATAGCCAGCCAGCATTGTATGGAGAAATCCGGCTTCGCTAGAGAAATATTTCTATCGAAAAATGTACAGATTTAGCCTGCTGTCAAAACAAAAATATATATATGCTGGCTCGCTACCGCTTGCCAGGGAAATATTGACACCTGGATGGGGGTAAACGTCTTAAAACAGTAGTCTGAATGGGGCCGAATGGATACAAGACAAAGAGACAGGGAGAGAAAGAGAGAAAAAAGCGAGGTGACCCCCTTTAAGGAGGAATAAAATTATGATGATTAGTCACGTAGCTCCAGACAACGAGTGAATACATGAACAAAGTGAACATGAACAAAGTGAACAAGTCAATTAGCAAAATGAAGACGGAAATATATAGCACTTATTACCCCCTTCTTTAGCGGCGACGTGTTTTCGATTATATTGTAGCTGTGTTTAGACCATTGTGTGCAGTTTAAGGAGGATGTGTGGTAGTATAAAGGGTTGAGAAGGATGTGTGGTACTATAAAGGGTTAAGAAGGATGTGTGGTAGTATAAAGGGTTAAGAAGGATGTGTGGTAGTATAAAGGGTTAAGAAGGATGTGTGGTAGTATAAAGGGTTAAGAAGGATGTGTGGTAGTATAAAGGGTTAAGAAGGATGTGTGGTAGTATAAAGGGTTAAGAAGGATGTGTGGTAGTATAAAGTGTTAAGAAGGATGTGTGGTAGTATAAAGGGTTAAGAAGGATGTGTGGTAGTATAAAGGGTTAAGAAGGATGTGTGGTAGTATAAAGGGTTAAGAAGGATGTGTGGTAGTATAAAGGGTTAAGAAGGATGTGTGGTAGTATAAAGGGTTAAGAAGGATGTGTGGTAGTATAAAGGGTTAAGAAGGATGTGTGGTAGTATAAAGGGTTAAGAAGGATGTGTGGTAGTATAAAGGGTTAAGAAGGATGTGTGGTAGTATAAAGGGTTAAGAAGGATGTGTGGTAGTATAAAGGGTTAAGAAGGATGTGTGGTAGTATAAAGGGTTAAGAAGGATGTGTGGTAGTATAAAGGGTTAAGAAGGATGTGTGGTAGTATAAAGGGTTAAGAAGGATGTGTGGTAGTATAAAGGGTTAAGAAGGATGTGTGGTAGTATAAAGGGTTAAGAAGGATGTGTGGTAGTATAAAGGGTTAAGAAGGATGTGTGGTAGTATAAAGGGTTAAGAAGGATGTGTGGTAGTATAAAGGGTTAAGAAGGATGTGTGGTAGTATAAAGGGTTAAGAAGGATGTGTGGTAGTATAAAGGGTTAAGAAGGATGTGTGGTAGTATAAAGGGTTAAGAAGGATGTGTGGTAGTATAAAGGGTTAAGAAGGATGTGTGGTAGTATAAAGGGTTAAGAAGGATGTGTGGTAGTATAAAGGGTTAAGAAGGATGTGTGGTAGTATAAAGGGTTAAGAAGGATGTGTGGTAGTATAAAGGGTTAAGAAGGATGTGTGGTAGTATAAAGGGTTAAGAAGGATGTGTGGTAGTATAAAGGGTTAAGAAGGATGTGTGGTAGTATAAAGGGTTAAGAAGGATGTGTGGTAGTATAAAGGGTTAAGAAGGATGTGTGGTAGTATAAAGGGTTAAGAAGGATGTGTGGTAGTATAAAGGGTTAAGAAGGATGTGTGGTAGTATAAAGGGTTAATAAGGATGTGTGGTAGTATAAAGGGTTAAGAAGGATGTGTGGTAGTATAAAGGGTTAAGAAGGATGTGTGGTAGTATAAAGGGTTAAGAAGGATGTGTGGTAGTATAAAGGGTTAAGAAGGATGTGTGGTAGTATAAAGAGTTAAGAAGGATGTGTGGTAGTATAAAGGGTTAAGAAGGATGTGTGGTAGTATAAAGGGTTAAGAGAGATACTTCGAACCTGTTAATTGCCTGAGGCCCTTTTTAACAGCACACAAATCGTCTAATAGTAGCCAGAATAAAGTTAAAAAGACGTAGCCGGTACAGAAGGGGTTAAGGGGAGATCTCCACTTGAATGAATTTTTTCTTGACCCCTTTCTCCCTCATGTTTAGCCCCATTGTTTTTTATATTAAAAAACGTTTGCCCCATTAGTTTAGCGATTTTAAGAACTTTCACTCCATATTAAGACCTTTCGTGCCATTCAGGAATCGATTTTATCCTGGCGAGCGATAGCGAGCCTGTAATTTAAGAGGAACCGGCCTTCGGCCGGGGACATTTTTCTACCGAAAAATGTACAAATTTATCTTGAAAGGGACTCAAGGGGGTGTAATTTTAAGCTTGATGGAGGCCTAGGGAACAAACTAAATACCTCCCCTTAAGAAGGAAAAACGAAAAGCAGATATACAAGAAAATGGATGATTGGAATAAAGGAGGAAAGAAGGAAAGGAAGATGCATGACTCAGCCTAGGCCAGGAGGGTGGAAGGGTCAGATCAAGAGATAAGACACAAATTATTCTGAGAAGGACGATAAGAGGACCATGGCCAGGCTTCCTGTAAGGTGCCTTAAGTTACGGCGAGGTGTGAGGCATAACAAACCAATGAATTAAGGGGGGATGGGCGTATTAAGGGGGGATGGGCGTATTTTTGTCCTCATTTACATACCTTTTTATCATGTTTTTATTTTCCTCCCTAGACCTCCATCAAGCTTAAAAAAACTTAAAACCCCTCCTTCAAGATACATTTGTAAATTTTTCGATAGACATATGTACAGGCCGAATGTCGGTTCCTCTTAAATTACAGGCTCGCTATCGCTCGCCTGGAAAAAATTGACACCTAAATGACACGGAAAGGTCTTAATTTTGAAAACGAAATGGGGTGAAAGGTCTTAAAATCGCCAAACTAACGTGCCGATAATTTAAAAATCTGAAAACTAATGGGGCTAAACATAAGGAAAAGGGACCAGAAAAACTACCCATCTCCCCTTAACAACCTATTCCTTGTTCACGACGTCAGAACTTCCTCATACTCAGGAAAGCTATACCATCACCAGTAATAATACCCCGTTATAACTTGTTGTTCAGTATTAATATCACTGGGATTACTATACCGACATTTAGGAGGCGACTATAAGAGAAAGATAAGGTATCATAAATTGTTTGAGTATCCGAAGTTAGGTACATTCATGGACAGGAATTTGTGGACAGTTTTTGAAGCTGTAATTATCGTGTATATATATATATATATATATATATATATATATATTGTTATGCCACGTTTTTAAGAAAATGCAGTATATTCTGACTTTCAACTCTGAATACTCTCGACTGGGCGAGGGCTGGCCTTCCTGATATATACACCAAACAAACAACAGGCAATAGACACAAATAAAAGGAAATATTACAAAGGTTTTTATTCTTAACAAACTAGGTAACATTAATATAAAAATAGTCTTACAAGGGCCAATTAGCCTCGTATATAAAACAATAGTTAATTAAATACCTAGAGACAATACGTCTTAACACAATAAATCGTCCTTATGATACTGCAGAGTATGCACACAATGAAGAATTAATTCTGAATGGAATTATTGAATGGCATTAAATATATGAGAAACAATTCCCAATGAATATGGATACGAAGGGACAAAATTATATATAGTTAAGCTAAAGCTCAAAATATTACACAGAAGTCTATATGAAAGACTGATAAATCTTAATCACAACACTTGTATGCTTATGGCTCAAGTGAAATAAATAGTCTATATCAAGTGACTGAAAAGCATAACTCTGCGACGAGACTCACTATTTTGACATAACCCGAGTGATAGGAACACATAAACTCAGATCAGTTTAAGACTTCTCGACTGACGTGTATAGGTGTGCATGAATTAACATTGTAATAATATATATATATATATCTTCTCTACTGTGAGACACGGGAGCCCGAACTCGAGAAAGTATGTAGCCTACATATATTACCGGTGTAGGATAGGTGTATTAGGTTTCCCAACAAATAGGATAACGAAAGCAAAGTAAAAGGGTAGACGTACAACACACCTTCAAGTTATAATCACGTTAACACTTAAGGGTAGACGTACAACACACCTTCAAGTTATAATCACGTTAACACTTAAGGGTAGACGTACAACACACCTTCAAGTTATAATCACGTTAACACTTACGGGTAGACGTACAACACACCTTCAAGTTATAATCACGTTAACACTTAAGGGTAGACGTACAACACACCTTCAAGTTATAATCACGTTAACACTTAAGAGAAACTTGGCATTTGGCATATCTGGGTCTAAGCCTTCGCAATAATCAGTTACCACCAACGAAACACAGAGGCACTTACAGGAGATATATAAGGAGAATAGCACTGGTAGAACGATTCGGCACTGGCGTTTGAAATTAGATAACATTATTTGAGGATTACACATGGTCACTGAAGTCACGTAATGTTTGACTTAAAACTTCAGGCACTTAAATCCGTCTCGCTCTCACTGGCTTGGTTCAGGCCCGAATATATTCAATAAGCGCCTGGCAATATCACTTCTCCTTTTAGGTTTTCGGCTGGTCCTCCTTAGTTCACTCACGCTATGCCTGTGGGGTAAATTTGCTTTCTAACCTACCCGAGGAACAACCAAGGTTTTTCCAGGTGTATAATGTAAGTTTGTTTGGTTAGTGGGGACTTGTGAACGGACACACCCTTGCTCTAATTCGTCATTAGATCTAGACTGAAGTGTACAGGAGTGAGACTGTTTAGTAAGTCTAGGGAGTTCTTTGGTTCAAGTATTATGTTGAGGAGTAACTCTAACCCTGGAGTAGTTGGGAAGATTCAATCGTTCAACACTAAGTTCATTAAGAGGTTTTACGGCCTTTGGGGGGTCACAATAAGTCTTGAACTTATTAGTTACTTCTACACCTGACCGATCGAACTGTTCTTTGCCCAGGGAATCGGATCCCTGCAACTCCAAATGTCCAAATTGACTATTATAACAAGCTTCAGAATAGGTAACTGTACTTTCTACCCTAGAACTAGTATTAAGCCCAGAGAGGGCAGAAAGTACATTTTTAGAAGAGATATAAAGATATTAGGTATAAGTAAGTGAGAGGGGGGTGGAAAGGGAGGAATAGCACCGGAATCATTAAGGTTGAGATTTTAACGAAAGTTTGAGCAAAGAGTCCAGCTTTGTTGGAGAACGAAGTGACGGTGGTCTGTCAGAGTGGAAAAGAGGAGGGAAAGACGAAGAAGTAAAATTGTTGGAGAGGTTTTTGCCTAGATGTCAGAAAGCTTGGGAATGGCTAAAATTTGATAGTTCATTGCGTTTGTTATTGATGAAAGAGCTTTTGGCAAGTCGAAGAACAGATTTGGCATGATTCTGGGCAGAAGCATAAAAGGTTGCGAGATTCGTGAGTTTGTATGCTTCCCCCTTGTTGTGGACAGCAGTACAGTAAGCGTGAGCAGACCAAGATTTGTTTGCATTAGATTGTGAGAAAGAAAATGGAATGTATGACTTCATGCCCGATACGAACATCTTGGTAATGCGCTCAGCACACTCTGAGGGCCCCGGCCACAGAAGCAAAAATGATTCCAAGGGAAGTCAAAGAAGTACTGTTTAAGAGCCTCCCAATCGGCAGCGCCAAAGTGCCACAAGCGCCGCCGGCTGGGAGGGTCAGATGACGCACTGGCGTGATAGGACTGGTAACAGAGATAAGGTTATGATCGGAGGAGAACAACGGAGATAACAGATTTACATAGTAAGCAGAAGGATTAGAGGTTAGAATTATGTCAAGACAGTTGGGGCGATCTCCAAGTCGGTCAGGGATATCAGTAGGGAGCTTAACTCAATGTTCTAGGTAATTTATGATAGAAAATTACTGCATGAGGCACACACAACACATTACTGGGATTCACTAGTTAATTTTCACCGTCTTTTTGTTATTATTACGAAGTGCTCAAGTGTCTCTGACAACTGCACATAAAGGAAATTTACAGCAAAAAACATGAGAAAAAATGAAAACTTTACACGGAAAAAGAAAGAAATTCATTAGCACGGAAATGAACAACTGAATATGTAAATTGACAGTAGTGGCGAAGAAGCAAGACAAAAATAAAAAAAACAAATATCGGAAAGGAAGGGAGAGTGAGCAAGGACGGAAGATTAGTAGGGAGGGAGAAAAGAAGGAAAGAAAGAAGGACAATAGGGAGGATATAACCATGAGTCATCCTGGGTGGGACACAAGAAGGGGTCCAATCGAAAGATAGGAAACAGATTATCATAAGGGGGAAGATAGTGGGTTGAGCAAGCGTTAATTGGGGGAAAGAAGAGCATTAAATAATGCATTAGCAAACAAAGTATAAACTATGGAGAGAAAGTAAACTATATGTCATGAAGGAATACAGAATGAATGGGAAGTAAAATGAATGAGTAGAATATAAAAAATTAAAGAAGGGAAGCATGAGTGAGCATGGATAATGAAAGAAAAACAAAACAAATAGAAAGCAGAAGATAATATGGAGGAGGAAGATTATTTTAGGCATATACAAATGTTAGACAGCTATGACCATTAGGACATTTAATTTATATATAGGCGACTATGTCTAAAAGAAGCAAATATATTTCATCAGATGTTGGTTTTCAACATAGGAAGAATCCCTTCAAATGAAAGTGTTCAAATCTTGCCTCAGGTCCTGCCTATTCACATATCAAGATTCATATATGCAAAGTACGACCAAAGAAATCAGTCGAGTCCGTCCTCCACAACTCTTAGTTTTGCATATGTTATAATACATATTATAACGTTATTACTTTGATGTATAAGTTATAATTGCTACGGTACATAACACACTGACAAGATCTTTCATAGAGGATAATAGGTTATATTTGTAATACTACTATTACGGAGCTTACGAAGCAAGCGGTAGTAGACTTCGTGACAGTGGATAGATATGAATTATTGTTTTAGACTGTACTGTAGTTATATTCAGTAGTTCACTGAAACGATAATAATAATAGTCCTTTCATGTAAGTATGAAAGGTATCTGTTACTGCCTTCATATACTTATAATGTTCTATAAGTATGACAGGTGCCGCTTCCTTCACGTCGTAGGAGTGCCAAAATCATGGACAATTTTGGTAATACATAAATCTTGGTGTACAACCCAAATAAATAGGTTGCCGAAAACCTAGCTCTTAAACTTTGTAATTTGAATTTGCAATTAGCCTAGCTTTCCTTAACAGTCATGTGTTTCTATTTGACAAAGGGTATTGCTATATGTTTCCCGTCATAAAAGTGTCAAGGTACCGCCCCTCTCTCTAAGTTTCCCATTTATAATTATCAAGGTATTCTGAGAACTATTGATTGTGGTTGTACATCTCCCAAGCCTTTCCTGGTGAAGAATATGGCCTGTAAATAGCAAATTCATTAAATTGAATGAACGAAAATATATAATCAACTCGGAAGGTAGAAGAAAATGAAGAGAGAGAGAGAGAAAGAGAGAGAGAGAGAAAAGTGTGGGGGAGGGGGGTTAAAGTCAGGGAGGCAGAAGTCATCAGGGGACAGAACAAAAGCCAGGCTTGAGAAAGGAAGGAATTCTTTGTTGGAGGAAACAGTCGCATGTAGGTGAGAGAAGTAGGTGGTGTGTGGGTGAGGGGGAGGAGGTGTGGGGTGGTGGGGGTGTCATTATGTAGAAGAGGAGGAGGTGGGTTGTGGGTGAGGGGGAGGAGGTGTTGGGTGGTGGGGGTGTTATGTAGAAGAGAGGGAGGTGGGGTGAAGGGGTGTCATTATGTAAAGGAGGGGGAGGTGGGGTGTGGGTGAGGATGTGTGGGGTGGTGGGGGTGTCAAAATGTAGAAGGGGGTTAGGTGGGGTGAGGGGGAGGAGGTGTGGGGTGGTGGGAGTGGCATTATTTAGAAAAGAAGGAGGTGTAGGTAATGTGAATGAAGTAGGGTGATAATAATTAGGGGAGTGATGAGAATGAGGTGAGGCTGTTGATAGGGAGGTGAGATTGTGGGAGCGTGATTATAAAGAATGTGGGGATGATAAGAATGAGGTCGTGAAGGGATGATTATGAAGAACAAGGGGGGGGGGGGGTGATGATGTGGTGGGTGTTGGTTATTAAAGAAGAGGGGGGGGGGTGATGATGTGGTGGGTGTTGGTTATTAAGAAGAGAGGGGGGGGGGTGATGATGTGGTGGGTGTTGGTTATTAAGAAGAGGGGGGGGTGATGATGTGGTGGGTGTTGGTTATTAAGAAGAGGGGGGGGGGGTGACGAGGTGTGATTATGACAAAGAGGGATAGGATGGGGTGATGAGGTGGTGGAGGAGTAATTATCAAAACACTTTGGAGGTGGGGGTAATGATAATAATAATTATGATTTTAGTTATTATTATATTTATTAGTAGTAATAGTAGTAGTAGTACCGTAGTAGTCAATCAATCAATCAATCAATTTTATTTCGTAATAAAATACATATATTGAGGAAGTAAGTGGACAGTACACATAAACTCCAAAATTAGAGTAATAGTAATACAAATACTAGAAACAATAATAAAGTAGAAGTGCCGTTTTCGCATTTTGAAATGAAAACTGCATACCCAATTCTGCGAATTTGAATTTGTCTTTACACAATTGACTACTAAAGGCATTTTAGAAATATTTCAAAATTTGGTTATGTTATTTTTACTGAACACTGAATAGGAAAACTGTATAGGCAACCCCCAGTATATTATGCATACATCTATCAGTTAACTTAGAATAATTATTAGCATAACAATATAATTAATCTTATGCCTTGATTTTGTAAATATTGATCTGACAGTTGACCGGTACATATTTAGAAAATTGAACATATAGTTGCAAAAAATGACCTTAAAAAGGACCTTGACCTTTGATAAATACTAGATTTAATGCTTATTTAACCTTTGAATACTGATGGTTCTTCAAATAAGAACTTAGGTTGCTTCCCTTATATTCGCTCATGGCCGAGTCGTTACGGTGCCCAACTCTCCCTAATATATACCTAAAGTTAGTGGGTTCGAATCATGGTCAGGATACTTCTCTCCCAACCTGCCCGACATTATCATTATATATTTGTCATTCAGAGAGGTTCCATAATATCACTAGGACGATTAAAATCGTATCACTTAGCCGAGTTGGCAGTAGGGAATGTGTAAAATATTCATGGTTTAAGTCTAAAAAACTCACCACGTGCATAAAGGCATAGTCCTCCACGAGACCATAATCTGGTTCTTCAAATAAGAACTAAGGTTGCTTCCCTTATATCTGTTCATGGCCGAGTGGTTACGGTGCCCAACTCTCCTTAACCCAAAAACGGCGAGCTATGTGTAATGGACACCATACAACTGGGCGGCCATATTAGGCTCCATTCCCACTTATAATAGTCATTTTACAATAAATATCGTTATTGCTTATTCATATGCGCCTAATTTACATTTAATATGAAGATATTAACATGTAACAACAATAAAGCAAGTGGGAATAGTGTTTGGATTGTCAAAATCGCGAATTATTGCTGACCGGTCATTCATGAAGTGTGGAGCTGAGGCGAGCCAGACCCTCCCTCTCTGGAGCCTACAGGCACACTGAAGCTTGTCAGACTCTCTCTCTCACTCTCTCTCCACACACACGAGACACTGAACACCACACGCTAGAACCGGTTTGGAGATATTGGCACGATAAGTACACCAATAAATATGGGAATAAGAGGACAAATAGGTGATAATTGAAGGAGGGGAAAAGGGGGGAAGGAGGGGATTTTGACGCATATGGAGGAGTGATAGTAGGTATGGAGGGGAATGATCTCACTTAAACACCATTTCTTTTTTTTAAGTGCTACTGGGGCCTTTTAAAAGATTTTTTTTTAGGCCTTGGCTCATATGAGGACGCTCGCCTTCGCCCAGTACGGACTCATATGAGGACGCTCACCATCCATGGATTAATATACCTGGAGTGAGTGGGTTTGAATCCTGATCAGGATACCTCCTCCCAATCTGTCCGACATTAGCATTACATATTTGATCTTGATCGATTACCTTGACCATTTTGTAATATTTTATGTTTGTACTTTCTGACCATTGTATATAATATATATAATCGCGCTCTCGTTAGCGCGATCATATATATTCATTAAGAGTAACAGATTACTGGTTACTCTGGTTTCATTTTCCTTACCTTGAAATATTATTATGACTTGAAATTCGAAGCGGAAATAAGTCAATCAGTGAATAACACGCAGAGTGATAAGTTGCTACAGGAATATATAATTCCAAATAACGGATTATGCATTGTGTGGGTCGTAATATTCAAAACCCTTCTCATGTTTGAACTTATCCTTAAGGAAAAGTACTAATGTAACGGGAATATACAGTATGCCTGATAAAAAAAAAAATATTCAATAAAGTGAAGTCTATGATCAACTGTCGAATTATTTAAACTCTATTACAATAAAATTGTTAGATTTTATACTACAATCATTATTATCAATTCTGCGTTAGCAGAATGGTATCAATCCCTTGCATACGTTGGTGGTGAGGGTAGGTACAAGAAAGGATTGGTAAATATTTAGTGATGAAAAGGAGGTGGGAATAAGAGGAGTAGGAATAGGGATTAACTGATGTTATGAGGATGATAATGTGGATATATAAGTGATGAGGAAATGATGAGGTGGAGTGGTAAAGAGGAGGTAGTGGTGAGGGTAATGAGGTGAGATAATGGGGTAGTGGTGAGAGTAATAATGCGGTGGGTGATGAGGCATATGTGGAGGTGATGAATGGGTTGGGTGATTAGTCTATCGTCTCATTAACTCACGTCCACTAACCGACTCTGCAATTTTTCGCTCTTCGTCGCAATGTTGCATATCTCTCGCTATTCTACCATTATTACAATAATCTGTGTTCGTTAAAACTCTCTCAGAGTATACCACCTCCTCTATGTGAGTATTTAGCAGCCATCTTGCAACACAATCCCACCCCTACTGTGTGCAACTCTCCAAACCAGGAGTGAAACAATATTTACAAACTTTATTATATTCAACAGCTGAACTCTGGAACTCTCTACCAGAATCCATCTTCCCCTTATCCTAAGATTTGAATTGCTTCGATCTCCGTATGTCGAGGCATTTTAGCTCGATCATTCCTTGACATTGGCCCTGTCACCCTTTCAACTCTGGGGAAGGTACTCGTCACAGGCAGTTTTGCATTTTGTCTCGCTCATTCACATAACAAAAAAAATTAGGTGGTGATGAGTTAGGGTGGGGTGATAAAGTGGGGTAGTGGCTCGGAGGTACGGTATGAGGGAGAGGTTATGAGGCGGTAGGTAATGAGAGAGAAGGGAGGAGAAGCTGTTAAGGATATGGGAAAGGGAAGACAAAGAGGAAGGGGTACTGTGATGAATATTAGAATGGAAAGATGTAAAGGATGATGGGGTTGAATATTATGGTAGAAAAGCCTGGTGATGATGATATAGAATAGAATTTGATACAATACACTATGGTGGTAGAGGTGGTAATATAACACACTATGGTGGTATGGGAAGGTAGGGTGGTAATACAATACACTATGGTGGTAGGGGAAGGTAGGGGTGCTAATATAATACACTATGGTGGCAGGGGTGGTAATATAATACACAATGGTGGTAGGGGAATGTAGGGGTGGTAATGTAATACACTATGGTGGTAGGGGGTGTTAATATAATACACTATGGTGGTAGGGTAAGGTAGGGGGTGCTAATATAATACACTATGGTGGCAGGGGTGGTAATATAATACACAATGATGGTAGGGGAATGTAGGGGTGGTAATGTAATACACTATGGTGGTAGGGGGTGTTAATATAATACACGATGGTCGTAGGGCAAGGTAGGGGGTGCTAATATAATACACTATAGTGGCAGGGGTGGTAATATAATACACAATGGTGGTAGGGGAATGTAGGGGTGGTAATGTAATACACTATGGTGGTAGGGGGTGTTAATATAATACACTATGGTCGTAGGGCAAGGTAGGGTGTGCTAATATAATACACTATAGTGGCAGGGGTGGTAATATAATACACAATGGTGGTAGGGGAATGTAGGGGTGGTAATGTAATACACTATGGTGGTAGGGGGTGCTAATATAATACACTATGGTGGCAGGGGTGGTAATATAATACACAATGGTGGTAGGGGAATGTAGGGGTGGTAATGTAATACACTATGGTGGTAGGGGGTGCTAATATAATACACTATGGTGGCAGGGGTGGTAATATAATACACAATGGTGGTAGGGGAATGTAGGGGTGGTAATGTAATACACTATGGTGGTAGGGGGTGCTAATATAATACACTATGGTGGCAGGGGTGGTAATATAATACACAATGGTGGTAGGGGAATGTAGGGGTGGTAATGTAATACACTATGGTGGTAGGGGGTGCTAATATAATACACTATGGTGGCAGGGGTGGTAATATAATACACAATGGTGGTAGGGGAATGTAGGGGTGGTAATGTAATACACTATGGTGGCAGGGGAAGGTAGAGGTGGAGGTAGGGGATACACTGGTAGCTGGATCCAACTCTATTCCGGAAACTGTTAATATCCGATTCAAATAACTGTCTTAAAAGTCTTATTTGCCATATATATATATATATATATATATATATATATATATATATATATATATATATGGCAATATATATATAGCATGTCGAGCATTTTGGCTCGAACGTCCCTTGATTTTGGCCCTGTCACTCTTTCAACTATGGGGGAGGCACTCGCTATAGGTAGTTATGCCTTTTGCCTCCCTCAATCACATAGAATACAAAAAAAAAATATATATATATACAGTATATATAATTAAAATTATATATAATTATATATATATATATATATATATATATATATATATATATATATTATATATTATAGGTTTGATTCCCGGAGGGAAGAAATTAAAACCTAATATTTAGTAGTGGCACCGAAATCATTGACAATATGCCTAATACTGTAAGGCATCCTTCCAAGCCCTTGCGTTAGCTGTTTGAAACAACCGCCGCAGAGAGAGAGAGAGGGACCACATCGTAAGGGTACGCTTATTCTCTTACGGAATCGCCTTTATGATTGGGTACTCAAAACGAAAAAAAAATCGCAAAAAATAAAAGAAAATAATATATTAGACATACTATAAACCAAGCTTCCCAGAACTTGTGGATGTTTTCCCATGTGGAGTATCCTCTGTGAGACGCTACTTTGTGAAGCGTCATTCCGTCTTCAATGATATATCAAGATTCACTCAAAAACATCAAAGAATGGGATGGGGATGGACGGGAGGGCCCTACATCGTCAATGATTTTGGGGCCACTACTAAATAATAGGTTTTCATTTCTTCCCTCAGAGAATCAAACCTATAATTTATTAGTGACGATATGCCTGATATCTCAAGACTGGAGGGGGACATTCGTGACAATATCTAAACCACTAACAAATCCAACATAGGTTGAAAACCACATCCAATATAGCAATCTAATCGTCATTTTGTGCATACAAAATATTGAAAAATGGAAAAGGAAATGCAGGTAGCGTACTTCGAAGAAGGCCTGCATGTACAGTTCCGGACAGATGAAACAGCAACACCTCGTCCACCTGCTATGTGGTGAGGGGCTCTGCGGATTTGGTAACACTGGCAGGAGGTGGGAGGGATGTGGGTGGGTGGGTGATGAGGGGAGGTATGTGGGGGGGTTTAGGGGGGAATTGGGAGGGTGAAGAGGCAGCAATCATGGTGTGGCTGGTGGGAGGGGGCAAACAAGTGACAGGGTAGGGGAGAGCAGACTGGCAGGTTGTTAAATGTAGCATACAGTGATATTGTAGGTGTGTGTAATTTAAAATCCTGTGGGAGTAGCTTGTTCTATAGGAAAATTTGCTTGTCACTCTGTTCTCCCCTACCCCGTCACTCGTTTGCCCCCTCCCACCAGCCATACCATGATTACTGCCTCTGCACCCTCCCACACTCCCCCCTAAACCTCCCACATCCCTCCCCTCATCATCCACCCACATCCCTCCCACCTCCTGCCAGTGTTACCAAATCCGCAGAGCCCCACACCACACAGCTGGTGGACGGGGTGTTGCTGTTTGATCTGTCCGGAACTGTACATAACCCCGCAGGTCCATGTAACAATTGATAAGAAATGTGTTCCACATTCTAAATCAAAACTTAAGCTTAAGAATAAAACAAAAATTAAAACAAAATTGTGATCCTAACTCATGACTCATAGTCCGTGAGTAATGGCTTGTGCCTGCGTAACACAAAATGTTGTGGTTATGTATAACCATATAAAATATTAAAGACTGCATGCAACTTTTGTAGTCATTAATAAGACTTTGTATATGAATATTCATTCATATACCAATTAACACTAACTCGTGACTTTTGATAGGTCCTAGAGTAGATTCATGTACCTGCATATTCCGACATATTCGGTATGTATCAAAAGACAGGAATAATTAAAATTATTCCTGATTCCCTGCCATCGGCTAAGGAGCTTAAGATACTTGCAGATCATCTGAAGTATGTGTCTCTGTATCCAAACTACAATAAACGAAACTTCATATCACTGGACTGATCATTCTGTCCTGAAAATTAATCAGAAAATAAACATTTCACTCTGCTTGCATACGTTGCTCGAGCATTTACAAACTGTCCGGCGGGGCTGAGGATCTTGGTCTTCCAGTAAACCTCCCCCCCCTCTTTTAAAAAACTCTTAAAGGTAACCTTAACCCTTAAAGAGCGCCAATTTGCAGCAAGTTAGGAGCATTATTAAGGCTTTTAAAGGGTTAAAATCAAGTGCAAATGGCCGGGAGCGCAGCAGGCCACACGTCCGACACCCAGGGCCTACCGCCGCCCACTGACTCACCCTCGCTGTGTTCTCGAGAGGCCGGCAGTGTAGCAAGTAGTGAGCGTAGCTGGAAAAAATATACCGCTATAAGCTAAACTCCCATGTTACTGGTACCACTGTATGAGAACCACGAGTGCTACGTAGCTCGTTCTGGTCTCATTTTGAAGCATTTAGCGCCTAGTTTTTTGCTGAATACATTTATTTTCATGCAGATACTTGATTGATCATTCAAGAGGGCCTGAATATGCCCAAAATAGCCCAAAACCCCCCGCTAGACGAGGGTTAATACTAAAGCACCATACCATCAGACCCGTTGCCACTCTGTGACACTGGATCGACTCGGTTGATCGCGAGCGAGAGGGTAGAGACAACCGTGAGATTGCCCAGCTGGCTAGGCCGGGACATTCACATAAAACCGCCTGAGATATAGCACCCGGCATCCTAGACGGTGATTAGCTCGAAATGAGAGCCGGAAACCTGAAAGCCGTAAGCAAACTCACTGCCCGTTTGTGGCCGTGAAGGTAAGAGATGGCGCAATATGAACAACCGCTTTACGTCGTCCGAACCTGAGGTTATTTTGGTTCGGTGCCCCTTGTAGCCTGTTTAGATACTCGGGTTTGACCCGGTAGCTATGAGCTGACGGGGTGGAGGGTGAAGTTTGAAACTTGAACCCAAGAGAACCTTTTACCCTCATTAAGATGAAAAAATGGGAAAAAAACCCAGATTGCTGTCGTGTGAACCTTAAGAGTCATGATTGAATCGTTTGCTGAGCCACAATATTCCAGATACTTGAAACTGAACACTACCGACGTTTCAGTCGGATCAGTTTCCTTTATCCTTGTGACAACAAAATACCAGCCTGATTGACAATGGGGAAATCTAGTCGAAAAAAGGGGGTTTAACCCTGGACTGACTAATTCCGAGCCTGGTTGGCAACCAAACACCGGCTATCCACTTACATCTAAAACTGGGACCCACCAATGACTCGTTCACACCAGGATATAGCGACACTCGGTGTGCCAACTCCGTGGGTATAGTGTAAAGCCGGATAGGAAGAGACGGAGATCCGTTCCTTTCCACGTTAAAGCCAACGCCGGGATATAGTGAAACCTGGCGGGCCAACACCGAAGAATCGTACAAGATAGCAATGTTCCGGCGAACGCCGGGATGTCGTTAAAGGCGGAGAGCCAAATCTGAGGGGTCGACCAAGCTAGGAGTTTAAGACGAGCACCGAATTCCTTCGGTTTCATCGAAACAACTGATTGCTTGAGCCACCATGCTAAGCCTTGTAACTGCTCAGACGTTGGTGACGTCCAGCAGCTAAGATCGTCTGAAGATAAAGGGTTAGCCGATTGGTTAACAAAAAACTTCTCCGACCACTCTAATAGCAAGTCGAGACCTTGTTGACCCTCATGTCTAAGTGCAAGATGTTGCAGTCAGAGAAGACCTTCGGAAGCTATTAATGTCCACGTGACTGTGGAACCAAGAGCTTGAAGGCATAAAAGGGGAATTAGGAACTCAATTGCAGTGAAGTGAACCTCCGTGGGGTGGAGCAACGTAGGCGGAGGATAAGACCACGTCCGAAAAATGCAGTGTTGCAGGCTCAACCAAGAGTGTTAGTAAGTGGTGGAGTAAATATCGAATTTGCTACGATTGTTCGCTATGAATAGCGGTAACCGGCCGTTTACCTCCCAGGGACCCCATTATCGTGATCCTTTGTTTTAACAACAAGAATAACCGATCCTGTCAGACTAATTTGTTAAGGATACACAGAGTCATGTTCAGGTTGAGAGGGATTCCATGAAATTTTCCTCGGACCGAGGCTAGATCCTCATAGCAACGAATTGTTGTAACCTGTCATGTATTGGGACAAGCCAAAAGGCTTCTGTCAGGACTAAAACGTCTTCAACTACGCGGTAGATGCGTAAACCTGGTCTGAATCCCATGTAGCATTTTACATATGCGTTATGAATGGAGTGAACCCGGTGAGACAGGGCAACGCCCTGGTTAATAGGAACCCTGTCTATTATGGTACGAGACAACTTTACACGAGGTAGTTAGAGTCACCCTTAAGGGACGCCTTGCTTATCACTATTTGTGCTTAAGTTTGGTGGCACGTCCGAAAGAGCCCCTTTATGTAACGGGGTGTGTCCGGCATAACGACATTCAGATCTCATTCTCCCAATACCGGAACCGGGATTGAGAGATCTTTTTGGAAGGTGAGATTTAGAATGTGATTTGGTCGGGGTCAGTGGGAGGCTGAAAAATTTCTAAAATGACTTTGATCAGGCCCACTCTAAGGCTGACCATAGCACTAATCGCTGGAATTCCTACCCCGCTGTTTTGCTTGATCAGCATGACAGCGTCACGGTATGGAAGTCTAGACTACCGGAAAATTTAGCTCACTTCGGTGACTCTTACGATTACAAAAATTTAAGTTTTAGTGTAGCGCTTGGTAAATTTGATGTGACTTCTCCCGTACCGGGGAGGCAGTCAGTGTTAAAATCTATTAGGCAACACCCAGTCTACCCAGAATCCTGACATAACAGATTGGCCGGTAAGGACGGGGAAAAAGAAAAGACATGAGACTGCTCCTGTATGGTGGAGGTAGTCAGTGTCAAAATTTACGAGGCAACACCCTGTCTACCTGAAAGCATGATATCATAGCCGCCGGTAAGAAAGGGAAAAATAAAGAAGACTTCGGGCCCGCTATCCGTCTGTAACCGGAGAGAGAGCTCTATGTAGTGTGAAAATTAGTAAGTGCTTAACCCTCTCACGTTCTTGACGCAATTTTGAGCCTATTAGGGATACTTTAAAGCCTTTGTTACCATCAGGGGTATTTAGAAACCTTTAGTTTAGTTACTTCAACCTCTGCAGTTGTCTTTGAGTTAGCTGTGGGCAAAAAACTAATTTTGGAGAGGTAATTATAAGAGTGAGAGAACTCTATTTATTATTGCTAATCTGGCAACCTCTGCGTCATATAAACGTGAAAGGGTTAAGTTGTCCCGACCAGCCCTTTACGATCCGGCGAGTAAGCCGGAAGACTAACAGGAGTTACTCAACCTGACTGCACGTCTGGTGGGGTTGACGGTTTCAGCTGACCCGTATCTCCTTTTCTTTTCATCCTAAAAATAGTCTGAAATCGAAAAGTCCTCGACCTATCAAACCTGGTGTTGTGATGCATATTCAGCAAAGACGAGGTGTATGTAGGTCAATAGGAAGACATCTTGTTCAGGAAAGTCCGGCTAATGCCTACAGATGAGATGTGTCGATACTCGAGACCGAAAAGCATCTCATGCTAAACCAGGAAAACGATGAGACGGGGTTCCGTTCATCCTCACTTGGTGCCAAATCCTGGAGATGGTGAAACCCGGCGGGCCATATCCATGGAGTTTGGACAATAGAAAACGGGAAAATTCGAAGTTCGTCCAATCCATTCTTTCCAAACATGTAACGATGTACCCTTCCTTGTTCCGTACCCATCCACAGGGGAAGGAAGAAACGGAAGCTAGAGGTCACTTATGTAACTCAAACACGTGCACTTTGACCAAAGTCAAGTGCTTGCCCCACCGGGTCTGGGTTGTTACTCGTTATCACCTTTCCCACGTAAAAAGGGGCGTACGCCCATGTCGTAACGTGACCACCTAAATTACCGAACGTCAAGTGCGTCCGGTTGAGTAGGCCGGGACCCTTCTCCTAGAGGCAAAAGAGTTCACCAATCAAAAAGGAAGGTGAGTATCTCTTAAAGAGCACTGGGAACATGAAAGCCGGAAAAAACCAACCCACTAAACCCATTCTAGCGATGAAGCATCGGAGGGCGTAATTAGGACAACCCTACCGCGTCACCAGCAATAGAGACTGCTAGGTTCGTTGGTCATTGCCGCCTGCTCAAGTACCCGGAGACCAGGTCAGAAAAGGTAACGAAATGACTGAGAAGTCAGTGACGACAAGACCCTGTAACTTGACCCAATGGTCATAAGCTGACATGTTGGGAGATAGTGAGAAAACCTGCCCGCCGCCAAACATTCTCCACTACCGGCGAAAACAGAGAGTCCATTTAATCCCTAAAATGGAAATCTGATTGCTGTCACAGGTCCTAAGTGTCTGGTTATCTGCTGCAAAGGGTCACAACGTCTCATACCGGATCGTCGTGATAGACCGACCACTGTCAAAGGTTCCCCAACTCGAGTAATGACTTGATGATAGTACCTGAACTTCACGGTTTTACCGTACACCTAGTGGCGGTGACTTGCGAGGTAGTGGACACGAACCTTTCTAATTGGTAGAACCGGACCCGGAGCTATCCCGGTATGACTGTTAAAGAATATCACCTTGAGATTCAATCAAAATTATTTTCCAAGAACATTCTTTTCTTCCAGTCCAACATTGTAAAGGCACAAATAAATAATTTGATTATATCTTATTGTCCTTAACATTAAATTGTACATACCCTATACTTTGTACAATTTATACTTAATATCCTATAGTTGCAACTATGACAAAATTTGCGCTGCATAACCAGCTCGACTTATCGAATATCACAGCTTGTGAACTTATCACATAGTCCGGCGGAGGGTCTAGGAGTCTTGAGCTCTCCAGCATCCCCCCCCCCCCCTTCCTTTTCACCATTAATATAGAACTTAACTTAGTAGCACATAGATCAACTAGACCCTCTGATGTGTTGGTAGTAAGAAGAGTGTGCCCTGGTTACTAACAGGGACACTAAACCTAGTGCTCCATAGGGAAGTCTAGCCCAAAAACCATCCAGTTTGGTAGTCTAAAGACCGCTTCGTTAACTAATCGGGGAAGTAATCATGAAAAACGATTCCACAAAGTCACAGCGTAGTACAACGATACCTGGGCTGTCTCCTTTGGATAGTCATTGAAGTTTGCCTTCATTACCAATAGGGCCATTTGGCCTAGTGCGTCATCATGACTGCTAGTACATACACCACTTTACTTGGATATAGCTAAAGATCACTAGAGCTAAACAACCATTGTAAACACATAATCCACTACTGATGGTGAAAGAAACGAAAGTACATACGTGTAAGTACATACCTGTAGGTGCAGTACAGAGGGTAACATGACTTAACCCTCTTCTAGGCACAGCCCCCCACCTTGGGGCGCGCCGTCGAGGTCTAAGAGTGTAACCTGGAAATAAGAATTTCCAAGAATCAATGCTCATAAGTATAACCCAAGACATTAAACACTCATACTCGTACCTCGAATACGCCGAAAAATTAGACCTAGCGCACTTGCTACTCTAATTTTCCTTCGTATTCTACTGGAGAAAACCACAACGGTTTTCACGATGGTTTTCTCATGAAAGGTATAAAATTAGACTTAGCACACCGGCGACTCTAATTGTCCTTCGTAACCTTAATGAAAAACCTTGATGGTCTTTTTATGGGAGAAGAAAAGACTACTTATCAATGATACTCTGTATCACTGACCTATACTGTCTCATTTTTTAAGGATGTAAAGGGTCAACAATCCCACTGCCTAACCGACGATTGATTGTCTCATTCTTAAAGAATGTCATTGTCACAACTCTACCGTTTACTTACGGACGATTGTTGACATCCCCCAACATTAGGCCTCTCCGTCGCAATAACGGAATCCCGGCCAGAGGGATCTCATACGTATAGGCGAGTCATATCAGCTGAGCTGAAAAACACCCTTTCATCCCATGAAGGTAAAAAGACTGCTTGTTGATGATACTGCAGTATCCATGAACTATACAACCGTTTATCCCTTTAGGAATAAGTAACGTAACTATTCGATCTTGAAAGAGTGATAGTTAGAGGATCTCACTTAGGCTCGTCCGCCGTGGTGACGGAATGTAGGCTATACCTGCCGCGTGAGGATATTCGTATAGGCTAGAACAGACGGCTGGGCCGAAAAACCTCCAAAGCAGTTAGCCCATCCGCCGGGGAATGGGAAGGCATGATAATCAAAATGGGTGTTTTGGGTCGATTCCAAACCCGCCGAGGAGAGTCTCCGGCACCAATTGCTGGCAAATGGGTGCCGGAGGGAAAAAAACACCCATTGTGTGGACGAACTAGACCGGGCAAGCTAGAACCACACAAACCATACCAGATACGTCAGGACGCAACCTGACACTTTCCACACATGTAAAATAACACCACATGTGAGTGAAAGTAAATATTAGAGGCTACTCTTATTATTTAATTCAAGAATCAATAATAAAGCCTAGCTACAGATATATATACCCCTACCATGAGGCTAGCCACGAGGCATAGGGCAAGCAACACGAAAAAACATGTGAAGCCTAACCCCTCACGACGACATAGCAACCGGCTATCACACGTCGCCTCGAGCTACAGGGGCTCCAGAATGATCCACACCCCGTGGGGCAACACGTGGACGAGAGCGTCATCTAGACACACAAAACACCAGCAACTCCATCAGATAGATGGCCAAGCAGAGGAGCCCTGCATTAACACAGCCTCCTAACTAGCTAAAAGGCAAAGCTAATGCTGAAAAGGAAAAGTTAACACAGAGGCGCCCAGGTCCGACGCGGACCGCATGGACGTCACAACACAAATAGTACCCTATATTAAATACACTTCCTGTGACCGTGCCAATGGGGACGACCGTTCTCTCTAATCTAAACCTATTCTATAACGTCTCAGATAGATAAAAATGAGCAAAAGACTCACTATGAGGCGAACGAACGCAGAATGAAGAGAGACGGTCACGCACGTCCACTCGCCACGGACGCAGAGAGAGGAAGACGGAATGACGCTTCACAAAGTAGCGTCTCACGGAGGATACTCCGCACGGGAAAACATCCACAATTTCTAGGAAGCTTGGTTTATAGTATTTCTAATATATTATTTTATTTTATTTTTTGCAAAGTTTTTTCGTAGTGAGTACATAATTATAAAGGCGATTCCGTATGAGAATAAGCGTACCCTTACCATGTGGTCCCTCTCTCTCTCTCTGCGGCGGTTGTTTCAAACAGCTAACGCAAGGGCTTGAAAGGGTGCCTTACTGTATTAGGCATATCGTCAATGATGGAGGGGCCACTAATAAATATATTTACAGTATATATATATATATATATATATATATATATATATATATATATATATATATATATATATATATATATATATATATATATATATATAAATATATATAAAGATGGTTAGTTAGGTAGTTATCAATTTAATCTACAATATAGTAATTTATTTGTATGTCCTATTATATATATATACCGGTATATATATACATATATATATATATATATATATATATATATATATATATATATATATATATATATATATATATATATATATATATATATATATATATATATATATATACTGTATATATTTATATACAGTATATAAATATATATAAAGAGGGTTAGTTAGGTAGTTATCAAATTAAGCTACAATATAGTAATTTATTTGTATGTCCTATTATTTCTCGACTTTACACATACACATTTGAGAAGAAAAAAAAATCTCTTTGTGAACGAAGGAGACAAAAACCAAAGCTGCCTGTAACAAGTGTCTCCCTCAAAGTTGAAAGAGTGACAGAGAGCCAAAATCAAGGTACGTTAGAGTCAAAATGTTTGGACACACGGAGCACGGAGCTTGTAGCAGATTAAGTCATAAAATGAGGGAAAGACAGATTGAGAGAGAGAGTTCCAAAGCTTGTTTGTTGAGTACAAGAAGAAGTGGGAAAATATATTCAATATCCGGTTTAAGAGTTGGGAATAAGGATTAGAGTGTGTTGAAAGGAGGAACCACCCACTCTCCGTAAGGGAGGGGGTATACACTGAGAGAGCTAGCTGAAGAACCTTGCTTATTGTAAAAGCGGTAGAATAGTGAGAGAGACGCAACATTGCAGCATGTAGAGAGAGATTGTAGGACATTTGTGAGAGGAATTGAGTTGAGACGAAAATCTTTTGACTCTACCCCATTGAGAAGTGAGGAATGGGTTGAACCTCCCTTCAAATGCGAACAATACCGTACTTGATACATGGGCGCACTGTGTCCCAATACAGAGTAAGAAGCTATGTGGGGGTGAAGAACGCACAGAGACGGTTGAGGGCACCTAACTTTTGGGGAGCTGTTTTTAGCAGGACTGCTAAGATGGTCAGTCCAGGAAAGGCCAGAAGAATAAGAAACACCAAGAATACTAAGAGAAGATGAAGGATTGATTTGTGTATTGTTAAAGTATAAAGGATAGACCTGTGGAAGTTCTTGACGGGTTGATAAATGGAGAAATTTGGTTTTGGAAGCATTAAAAGAAACAAGATTTTCTCTGCCCCCCAATCAGAAATGTTTGATTGATCAGTAGATAAGTGTGCTATGGCGTCATCACATGAGTTTTTGAGTGCTTGCATGCTGGGTCATTCTGGAATACTAGTTGAATAGTGTAAGGTAGAGTCATCAGCAAATGAATGGATAGGACTGGAAGTACAGTTAAAGATAATTAATTAATATAAAAAAAGAGAACTGAAACAAAACAGAACTCTGAGGAACACCGAAGTTGATAGGTTGAGGAAGTGATTGTTTGCCATCCACAACCACAGCTATGGAACGACCCTAGAGGAAATTTGAGACAAAGGTACACATAGAGGGATAGAAACTGTTGGAGGGTAGTTTGGATATTAAAGATACTGTATATGCCAGACTGTATCGAAGGCTTTCAATATGTCTACCGCAATAGAAAAAGTTTCACTGAAGTCCCGAAAGGAGGATGACCAAGAGTTAGTAAGACAAGAAAGAAGATCACCAGTAGAACTGCCCTTATGGAAACCATACTGGCGATCTGAAAAAAGATTATGGGAAGAAAAATGCTTCAGAAATTTTGAATTCAGAATAGTTTCAAAAACATTAGAGATGCAAGAAATGAGATCAATTGGACGATAGTTGGAGGGTTGAGAGCGGTCACCCTTCTTTGGGACAGGTTGAATTAGAGCAAACTTTTAGCAAGAAGGAAAGATATTAGAGGAAAGACATAGACAAAAGGGTTTGCCCAGACAGGGAGTCAGCACAGAAGAATAGTTTTTGAATAAAACAGGAGGAACACCATGCTGGTCCGTACGCCTTCTAAGTATTTACTCGAGAGAGAATACATCCTTAGAAAAAATTATAATATTAGGTATTTCAGAAGGGGGTGGAGAGGGAGGAATAGCAACGGAATCATCCAAGGTGGATTTTTTTGCGAAAGTTTGAGCAAAGTGTTCAGCTTTGTCGCAGGATGACATGGCGGTGGTGCCAACAGAGTGGAAAAGAGGAGGAAGTAAAACTGTTGGAGAGGTTTTTTGCTAGATACCAAAAAGCTTGGGGAGAGCTACAGTTGGAAAGCTTAGAACACTTATCATTGATGAAAGAGTTTTTGGCTAGTCGGAGAACAGATTTGTGTTGATTACAGGCTGATACATAGAAAGAACGAGATTCTTGAGTTTGAAGGTGATGGTACCGTTTGTACGCTTCCTCCTTATTGAAGACAGCAGTAAAGCAAGTGTGAGAAACCAATATTTTTTTGCATCAGACCGAGAGAAAGATAATGGAATGTATGCCTCCATGCCCGAGAGGATTACCTTGGTAATGCACTCAGCGCACTCCGAGGGTCCCCAGCCATGGATGCAAAAATAGTGATATGGGAAATCAAAGAAGTATTGTCGAAGAACTTCCCAGTCGGCGGCGCCAGAGTGCAACAAGCGCCGCCAGCTGGGAGGATCCGATGACCATACTGGAGAGATAGGACAGGTAACAGAGATAAGTTGTGATCGGAGGAGTGCAACGGAGAGAAAAGGTGTACAGCATAAGTAAAAGAATTAGAAGTTAGAAATAAGTCAAGAATGTTGGACCGATCTCCAAGACTTTCAGGAATACGGGTAGGGTGCTAGGGAGATTGTAGGCATCGATTGAGAACAAGGGAGGCCACATAGGCATATGATAAGGAGTTGCTGGAAATCCTGTTTGATTTACCTGGCTTCTCCCACTGCCAAATGGAGCAGAAATATTTAGTTTGAGAGTGACAAGAAAGCTCTAGCCAGGGAGTTGATAATGCACAAGGATCAAAGTTGGGAACACTAGATAAATCAAGATTGTGGCGCACATACACGCAACATCCTCCTTTGGCTTGAAACTGAGGATAGAGGATAGATATAGTAGGCTAGGAGGGTATAGAGAAGAGTTTGCTGTCAATAGTCCCAGACAACTGAGTTTCGTTGAGAAAGGAATATCAGGGTTGGCAGAAGAGAGGTGGTGTTCAACAGAGTAGAAGTTAGAAGAAAGGCCACGAATGTTGCAGAAGTTGATAGTGAGAGTGTTAAGCTGCGGTCCAAGACATTTTGATGGGTCGTTGGGTGGGTGTCCAGCGTTGTGGGGGCATTTGTGGTGCCTCCCCCCTGGGGACTCCGAGGCTGGGCCTTGTTGTGTCATCATTACTGTTATTGACAGAATGTTGGTGTACTAAAAAGAAGTATGGTGTGCTTGTGTGGTGCTGTTACATATATGAACACGTAAATATATTATAGCAATAACTAGATCAGAATCGTACTATGTTATTAATTAATAGAGTGTATTTTGAATGCAATTAAACACGTGTGATTTTCGTTAACCTTTTGATAGGCTTAAGGATATTGTATTGTAAGCAGGAAGCAATTAATGCTACTTAACAAGGTTGATTAAGGTAAACATTTACAACCAAACTATTGTAATTATTTTAAGATAGCATACAATATTCATAGTCATTTATGAAAAATATTGAACTAGTTTGGATCCAAATCGCAGTAAAGGTTAAACTGTTTACAGTGTACTCAATAGAAATACAATTATTAGCTAAGTTTCATCTTTACTCACCATTTATAGTTTTAAATATATTCCTGACCTTAATAAACATACAATCAACCAAACGATAGTGAAAGCTTAGATAATCTTATTTTACCCATCGTGTGAATTTTTACTCCTTTCATATAAACCCGACAATACACAAGCAGTTCCCATAAATTTGCATCCGGAATATTGTTCTGACAGCTCTTGTGTTAATGTTTCATTAATCTCTCCTCTGTTTAGTTTCCGATACCAATACAAACCATCACAGAAATGTTGTAGACAAATGTTAGCCAACGGGAATTGAAGGTAAAATATCTCGTGTGATACCTCCATGAGAATGGCGGCTCTCTCGTGTGTGGCTCTGCAAGCTTTCCATTCACTCTTTATTATCCAGTTATCCGGCCGAATACCTGAACGGTTCGGCTAGATATCGGATTCCGGGTATTCTTCACTTCTAGATAGGATGAACGTAAAAGGCTTAAGGCAGATTTACACGGGGGCTCTTTCCAGCAACCTTTAATCTGCAAAATGTCTTCTAGCAACAATGCGAGGAATTTTGTATTGGATTCGGAAAAAACACTGAAGGCAGATCAATAGTGACATACTTCATAAACACAAGTATATTTCAGAGTTCCAGGAAAAGTGTTCGCGTATATCCGTCTTTATTAATCACAAACGCATTTCCGGCAATGTATATCGGTAATATTTGTGAGACAACAAATAAGACATGTTTAGTTCTGGTATTGGTAACTAGACTGATGGTAGAGTGTCTTTGGTAGCTAGATTACCGTATCCCATTTAGTACGAAGACGGTGCTTTTGTAACTTTTCTGTCTAACATTATGTGTTGTTGTGCAGATTAGTAAACACATCTCTTTGTCAAGGGTTATACAAATATTTCAAATAAGTCTTTTAACCCGTACAGCCCTAGCGACGCGCCTAACGCGTCGGCGATGTATGTAACGCACAGCCCCAGAGACGCGCCTGGCGCGTCACCCTAATTGCGCCGACCGTAACCTCAGGTGTAGCCACTCAAGAGGGCTCAGATTTGTATGAGAACTGTGTACGTATCCCACGCAACCGTGCCGATGGTTGAAAACTCTCAAAGTCCACGTGCGTGCGCGTGAGCGCGCAATACCTGGTTTTTTGGGGTAATTGCCTTCAATTTTTTACTCTTGTAAAATACGTTTTTGGGGGCTCTGTAGGACCATTCTTTAAGCTTTTTGAGCGGTTTTTCGTGGTTTTTCCTTCATTCCTAACCCATTCGCTATTGTTTCTGGAATAAAACCATTTTTTGAAAACCGGCCGGGTTCTGGTGAACAAACATTACAAAACTAGCCGGGGCTGGACGGGTTAAGACAATGATATCATGTGTTCATGTTTTCTGATTGCCACTAGACTATTATAATCAGAAAATAACTCAGAAAAAACAAATAATTGCCGATATACAATGTTAAGGGAGCCCACCTAATTTTTTTTTTTTTATCTTGCTCTCCCTCTCTCTTTGGCTTGTATACATTCGGCTCCATTCAGGCTACTGTTTTAAGACGTTTACCCACATCCAGGTGTCAATATTTGCCTGGCGAGCGGTAGCGGGCCAGCATATATATTTTTTGATTTTGACAGCAAGCTAAATTTGTAATTTTTTCCATAGAAAACTGTCTCCGGCGAAGCCGGATTTCACCATACAATGCTGGCTCTCTATCGCTCGCCAGGAGAAAATCGACACCTGGATGGGGATAGGCTAAACGTCTTAAAACAGTTGGCTGATTGGGGCCGAATGGATACACGCCAGGGAAAGAGAGAAAAGGAGAAAAAAAAAATAAAAAAAAAATAAAAAAAATAAAAAATAAACAATGTGCTCTCATGTGAATCCGCCCACAAAGCTTCAGCAACCAATCAATGTGTTTATTTGATGTATTCTACTACCAGATAATTATACTCAGCTATGAAAAACCTTTAAGTGAGCCCACCTCGCTTTTTTCTCTTTCTCTCCCTCTCTCTTTGGCTTGTATCCATTCGGCCCCATTCAGCCTACTGTTTTAAAACGTGTTTATGTTTTGTTTCTTCTATATTTCAACGGAAGCAGGTCAAAACGGCCACACTCCGAAATGGCCACAACCAAAACGGCCACAAACCGAAACGGCCACAAACTGAAATGGCCACACTCCAAAATGGCCACAATCCTAAATGGCCACAAACCAAAATGGCCACAATCCTAAATGGCCACAAACCGAAATGGCCACACGGGAGAGACTGTCACCCGCGCGAGGGTATTTTAGTGACTGGTTGAGGCCAGCCACCAGCACTCACACTGGTTCAATCCAAGATATACAGTATATCTTGGTTCAATACACAACTCAGATTGAATTTGTTTGTGATCTATTGAACTACATTAATACAGTTTTTTGCAAAAGAAAATGAGTAAAAATATCGCTAATATACTGCATATATATATACAGTAGATGTAATATATACTGCATATATATATACAGTAGATGTAATATATACTGCATATATATATACAGTAGATGTAATATATACTGCATATATATATACAGTAGATGTAATATATACTGCATATATATACAGTAGATGTAATATATACTGCATATATATATACAGTAGATGTAATATATACTGCATATATATATACAGTAGATGTAATATATACTGCATATATATATACAGTAGATGTAATATATACTGCATATATATACAGTAGATGTAATATATACTGCATATATATACAGTAGATGTAATATATACTGCATATATATATACAGTAGATGTAATATATACTGCATATATATATACAGTAGATGTAATATATACTGCATATATATATACAGTAGATGTAATATAGACTGCAGATATATACAGTAGATGTAATATATACTGCATATATATACAGTAGATGTAATATATACTGCATATATATATACAGTAGATGTAATATATACTGCATATATATATACAGTAGATGTAATATATACTGCATATATATATACAGTAGATGTAATATATACTGCATATATATATACAGTAGATGTAATATACTGCATATATATACAGTAGATGTATATATACTGCATATATATATACAGTAGATGTAATATATACTGCATATATATATACAGTAGATGTAATATATACTGCATATATATATACAGTAGATGTAATATATACTGCATATATATACAGTAGATGTAATATATACTGCATATATATATACAGTAGATGTAATATATACTGCATATATATATACAGTAGATGTAATATATACTGCATATATATATACAGTAGATGTAATATATACTGCATATATATACAGTAGATGTAATATATACTGCATATATATATACAGTGGATGTAATATATACTGCATATATATATACAGTAGATGTAATATATACTGCATATATATATATATATACTGCATATATATATATATATATACAGTAGAAGTAATATATACTGCATATATATATACAGTAGATGTAATATATACTGCATATATACAGTAGATGTAATATATACTGCATATATATATACAGTAGATGTAATATATACTGCATATATATACAGTAGATGTAATATATACTGCATATATATATACAGTAGATGTAATATATACTGCATATATATATACAGTAGATGTAATATATACTGCATATATATACAGTAGATGTAATATATACTGCATATATATACAGTAGATGTAATATATACTGCATATATATACAGTAGATGTAATATATACTGCATATATATATACAGTAGATGTAATATATACTGCATATATATATACAGTAGATGTAATATATACTGCATATATATACAGTAGATGTAATATATACTGCATATATATATACAGTAGATCTAATATATACTGCATATATATATACAGTAGATGTAATATATACTGCATATATATATACAGTAGATGTAATATATACTGCATATATATACAGTAGATGTAATATATACTGCATATATATATACAGTAGATGTAATATATACTGCATATATATACAGTAGATGTAATATATACTGCATATATATATACAGTAGATGTAATATATACTACAGTAGATGTAATATATACTGCATATATATATACAGTAGATGTAATATATACTGCATATATATATACAGTAGATGTAATATATACTGCATATATATATACAGTAGATGTAATATATACTGCATATATATATACAGTAGATGTAATATATACTGCATATATATATACAGTAGATGTAATATATACTGCATATATATATACAGTAGATGTAATATATACTGCATATATATACAGTAGATGTAATATATACTGCATATATATATACAGTAGATGTAATATATACTGCATATATATATACAGTAGATGTAATATATACTGCATATATATATACAGTAGATGTAATATATACTGCATATATATATACAGTAGATGTAATATATACTGCATATATATATACAGTAGATGTAATATATACTGCATATATATATACAGTAGATGTAATATATACTGCATATATATATACAGTAGATGTAATATATACTGCATATATATATACAGTAGATGTAATATATACTGCATATATATATACAGTAGATGTAATATATACTGCATATATATATACAGTAGATGTAATATGAAATAAGCATAACAATTAGATTGACGGAAGATACCCGTCAAGCGTATATTCCATTAATACCTTAATTAATGAACGTATTGTTCACTACTATATCTAAGAGAGAGAGAGAGAGAGAGAGAGAGAGAGAGAGAGAGAGAGAAAGTGAGAGCAAGTTTAGAAGAGGGAGTCGTTTGTTAAGAGATAAAGAGCTATTAACTCTATTTGGTTCGAGGGAGTTCTTTTTAGATTTCCCTATATCAATCCATTTGTTGGGAGATTTTAAGACGCTCCACCCCATTAGTTTGTCGATTAAATTGCGCTTATTAATTTAGGTGAGCAATAGCAAACCTGTAACTTACAAGAAATCTGCCTTTGAGCGGGACATTTTCTTTCCCGATAAATGTACAAATCTAACTTAAAGGGGGGTCTGGGTAGGCATTTTATAGTATGAAGGAAGTCTGGGAAGGAATTTTTGTTAGCTAATGAGACATACTAAAATGCATCGACTGAAAGAAAAAATACTGGAGGCCGATGTCAAAGCTGCCCAAAGCTGCTCGTCGGCACAGCTTTTTCTTTAGCAATATAAGGGGACTTCACTCTAACATCAATTCTGTACACCAATTTCTTCAAGCAGAATCCCCTACTCTCCTTTTTTTGACAGAGACTCAAGTAACATCCACATCTGACACGTCTAGATTTATTTTTCCAGGTTATCAACTGCTCCAAAATTTCAGACCTAAAGGAGGTGCTTCGCAAAATCTGAAATTGCCCTGGAGGAGGTTACTAGTTTCAATTGTCCCAATTTTGATTATTCTATATACAAATTAATTTCTGCTGGTAAATTTAAATACATGTGTTGCATCTACCGTTCCCCAAATACTCCTCCAGAGCAAAGTCTTTTTGATTCTCCGTCCTCACAACTCAGTGCCCTCAACTTAAATGCTTCTTCTGAAATCACTGTGTTGGGTGATTTTAATGTCCATAATGTTGAATGGCTCACTCATTCAGCCAGGACTGATGATGCTGGTCTTGAATGTGAGCTATTTGCAGACTCATTTAATCTCACTCAATTATTCAACCAACCCACTCGTGTACCAGATAATCCTAATCATAATTCCCACCTACTTGATTTATTTTTAACAACCAATTCAGAAAATTATGATGTTACAGTGAGGTCCCCGCTTGGATCTTCTGATCACTGTCTGATACAGGCCACCTGTCTATCACCTACCACACCTTCCCACTCTGAACCTGTTTTGGTGACTAAATGGCATTACGATAGGGCAGACTGGGAGGGTCTTCAAGGTTTCTTTATTGATATTCCCTGGACCTCTTTCTTTTCTAATGATGCACACTCCACCTTGAGCCATATACAAGATTTTGTAAAAATTGGAATGGAAACTTTTATTCCTCATCAAAAGTACAGTAAAAGATCTAATTCACCTAAATGGTTTGACCATAATTGTGCTAGAGTAACTGAACAAAAAGCAATAGCCTACAATGCATACACAAGATCAAAAACACATGAAGCCTTTAATTACTTTAGAAACATCAGAAATCATGCCAAAACTGTATTAAACCTAACTAAATCAAACTTTCTCCACAAGCAGGCAAATAAACTTCTAAATAATCCAAATTATTACAAAATATTTTGGTCTCATGCTTCCCAGTACCCTGGAAAGAAGCAAACATCCATCCAGCTCCTAAAAAAGGTGCCTCTTCAGATCCATCAAACTACAGACCAATAGCTATAACTTCCACTCTTGGTAGTCTTTGAAATTATATTAAATAATCACATAATTAAGCATCTTGAGAATAATAAATTAATCAGTGATACCGGTAGTCAATATGGTTTTAGACGATGTCGATCAACTGCAGACATGCTTTGCCTTCTTACGCATCAAATCAACCAAGCTACAGACCAACATGGTGAAACACATACAATAGCACTGGATATATCAAAGGCATTTGATAGAGTCTGGCATCAATCCTTATTGTCGAAGATCTCACACTATGGCCTTGCATCATTAGTTCCACTAATTTCTTCTTATCTTCATAACAGAAAAATATGTGTAATGGTAGATGGCCTTTATTCTCAATTTCACTCAATAAATGCTGGTGTTCCCCAGGGATCAGTTTTGGCCCCAACTCTGTTCCTCATTCATATCAATGATCTCATATCTACCACTCATAATCCAATACATTCCTACGCAGATGACTCAACACTCCACAGTTCCTTCATATGTACCAATTCTTTCACCCAACCCTATGTTATAAATTCAAAAATAAACACTGCAAGTTCTCTGAACCAGGACCTTTCTAGAATTAATGAATGGGGACAAAAGAATCTAGTTTCCTTTAATGCACAGAAAACCAAGTACATTCAATTTTCTAACCGACAGAATCTCACTGACTCCCATATATTTTGTAATGATGTAAATATTCCCACTTCCCCTAGTATTGACATTCTCGGTGTAACATTAACTACTAACTTGAGCTGGACACATTATGTTAGAGGCATTGCCAAGAATGCCTCTAAAAAACTGGGACTCCTGTACAGAGTTCGAGAATTCTTCAGGGACTCCTGTACAGAGTTCGAGAATTCTTCACTGACGAGCAGTTGGCTGTAATATATAAAAGTCATGTGCGTTCTCAGATGGATTACTGTTCACCTCTGTGGAGTGGAAGTGGAGTGGTTGCATTGAGGCAGTTGGACAAAATTCAAAATAAAGCTATTAGATTAATCAATAACCCTGCAATCACACAGGACCTTCCTACATTATCCATACGAAGAAACGTTGCATCCCTTGCATTATTCTACAGATATTTTCACAGCAATTGTTCCAAGGAACTTGCTTCAATTGTGCCGCCTCTCCACATCTTTCCCCGTAGAACTAGGGCAGCTGAGAGCACCCATGAATTTACACTTTCTCCTCCACAATGCAGAACTTCTGCTTATCAAAATTCGTTTATCCCTAGAACTATTACTTTTTGGAATTCACTTCCCTCGAGTTGCTTTCCACAAACTTACAATCTACAAAAGTTTAAATCCAGTTGTTACAAACATTTTATGAATGGAGGATGCCTTTAGGCACATAGACCTTTTTGTTTTATCTGTGTTTTTCCTTCCTCCGTTCATTGTCTCTTTAAAAAAAAAAAAAAAAAAATCCCACAAGCTACATAAGACCATTGAGACAATACCCGGTACTCTATTCATTGTTAGTGAGCGTACCGTTATCTGTGAATAAATGGTATTTCCCGGAAGGGTCAGGTCAAGGTCATATTTAATTAGGCGACAGTGGTCAGGTATGTACAGTTGGCCACAAAAAACTATCCACTCATTGTGCTATATATGGAGGGAAGAATATTATGATTGACTTACACGACTAATTTTTAACAAACCCGCTACTTGATCATATGAATTAACTACAGTATAAGGAGGTAAATAAAGTAAGGAAAGGAGGACAAAAGAGGGAAGAGTCAGTGAAAGATGAAAATGGAGAATTACTAGTGGAACCAGTTGAAGTGAGGAAAAGATATGCCGAGTATTTTGAATCTTTGTTAAATACAAGAGATGGAAGAGAAGCAGTGATTGAAGCAGAGGTGGATGGAGATAGGTTACCCAGGCCACCCAGGTGGCAGGGAATGAATGAAAGGATTGAGGAAAATGAGGTGAAAGAAGCAGTGAAACAAATGAGAGCGGGAAAAGCAGAAGGTTTGGATGGTATTGCTGTGGAGTGTATAAAGAAGGGTGGAGATGTGATAATAGATTGGTTGGTGAGACTTTTCAATGTGTGCTTTGCTGTGTCAATGGTACCAATAGACTGGAAGAGTGCATGTATTGTGCCGTTGTACAAGGGGAAGGGAGATCGGCAGGAGTGTTCAAGTTATAGAGGTATTAGTTTATTGTCAGTGGTTGGAAAGCTGTATGGCAGGGTGTTGATAGAGAGGATAATAAAGTGTACGGAAGTTGCAATAGGAGAAGAACAGTGCGGTTTTAGGAGGGGAAGAGGGTGCGTGGATCAGATGTTTGCAGTAAGACAGTTATGTGAGAAGTATTTAGAGAAGCATAAGGAGATATTTTGGGCTTTTATGGACTTGGAAAAAGCATATGATCGTGTGGACCGTGAAGCAATGTGGAAGGTGTTAAGGATTTATGAAATAGGAGGAAATTTGTTAGAAGCAGTTAAGAGTTTTTATGAAGGGAGCAGAGCATGTGTGAGAGTAGGAAATGGTGAGTTGAGTGAATGGTTTGAGGCAAAGGTAGGTTTGCGACAGGGTTGTGTAATGTCACCATGGCTGTTTAATATGTTTATGGATGGTGTGGTGAGGGAGGTGAAAAGGAGAACTATGGGAAGAGGATTGGGTTTAGTAGGAAAGAATGGTAGAGATTGGGAGTTGAATCAGTTGCTGTTCGCTGATGACACAGCATTGGTGGCGGATTCTGATAAGAAACTGCAGCGGGTAGTCAAAGAGTTTGGTGTGGTTTGTGGAAGGAGGAAACTGAAGGTGAACGTCAATAAAAGTAAAGTAATGGTGTGTAATAGGGGAGAGCATAGGGTGAATCTAGATGTGAGGCTGGATGGGGAAATATTGGAACAAGTAGAGTGTTTTAAATATCTAGGAGGAACAATAAGCAGGAGTGGAGGTATGGAAGTGGAGGTAAAACAGAGAGTGTGTGAAGGAAGGAAGGTTTTCGGAGCAATGGGAAGTATGTGGAAGACGAGAAATCTCGGAGTGAAAGTAAAAAGTGCACTGTATCAAGGAATTGTTGTGCCAACAGTGATGTATGGGGCTGAGACATGGGCTCTGAAGAAAAAGGAGAAAAGAGGGCTGGGTGTGATGGAGATGAGCTGCTTGAGGAGTATGTGTGGAGTTACTCGTAGAGACAGATTGCGGAATGAAGAGATACGTAGGAGAGTGGGGCAGCAGGAACATTTGTCAGCCAGAGTGGACAGAAGGGTGCTGAGCTGGTATGGTCATGTTGAACGAATGGGAGATGAAAGGCTTACAAAGAGAATATGTGAGTCAGGTATAAGGGGAGATAGAAGGGCAGGAAGACCCCCATTGAGATGGAGAGACTGTGTAAGAAAGGCTTTGGATGATAGAGGAATGACTATAGATCAGGCAGGGGAAGTGGTGGTGGACAGGAGTGAATGGAGAATGCTTGTGAATAGTTGAGTGAACACGTGGTCATTTGGAGTAAGGGGTCGGGTGCAAGTTGGACTAGATAATAGTCCATCAGGCGCCTGGCCCGGGGAGACGATTAATATGAAGGGTGTGCCTGGAAGTGTGGTGGGAGGGCTTGTCGCTTTGGCTCCGCTGCATGTCTGCCTGCCGAGATCGGAACCTCTCCTGGTGGTCAGGGGCCGGGGGAGTGCTGGAGCGACCTTGGTAACCCTGGTCTCTGGGTCTTCTCCTGGGTGACCTGGATGTGTGAGAGTTTGTGTTTTTTATCTGTTTATTTTTTGTTTTATGTTGTTTTTGTGTTTTCCCTGTTCTTGCTCTGTCTTGAGTCGGCTACCCCCAAAATGATTGGGCCTGAGCATATAGATAGATAGATAGATAGACAGTATAAGGAACTACACCCCTAATATAATCATATTATGTTTATCCACTGAGTGGATACAATTTCATGTGTTCAACTGTATTATCTGGAGAGAGAGAGAGAGAGAGAGAGAGAGAGAGAGAGAGAGAGAGAGAGAGCAAATTTTGTACAATTCTATACTGGTGAGCCAGTAAAGTATTCATAATATATACAGTATAGTGACTTCAAAAAGCGCAGATCAGTAGAGTCAATGTTCATAAATAAGCATAATAGTTTTTAACTAAAGCTAAGGAACGTACTAGCTGGATTTTATCATGAGGGTAAGTGTTGAAATATCTCCATGTATCTATTCTTCTAGATTTACAGGTGTGCATAGGAGCATTGTATAGGAGGGCGGGGGAAGGGTTTGGGGCGGAGGTCACTAATCCTCTTAGAGGATGCCGACCTGACACCCACACCTATTGTCATAAATATTGTTCTCCATTGTCAAACTTTTTGCATTTTATTATTATATTTTTCCTGTTTAGTTTTGTTTATAATTCATAACAGTCTTAAGACGCTTTCAATTTTTCTATCTATCATTGGCTTTGATTATTTCAATATTTTACCGCAAATAGTAAAATATTTTACTCACACATAATAACAGTATATATAGGAATAATGAAAAACGTCATGCTGGTCTTTAAACTATAAAGAAACCTTTGCTGAATTAAATCTAGTCACACCTTCACAGAATATATAGGTTACCTGAATATGTTGGCACCCATATACAGTACAGTGTTACATACGAACCAAAGATAATTGATATATATATATATATATATATATATATATATATATATATAATATATATATATATATATATATATATATATATATATATATATTTTCTTTAATACATACCAGGTTGAAAGAAATGGCAATTTCTGCGTTGGAAATTTTATTATTCACAGTTTCCAGGTCTCTGATGAGTTTTCGCTGGGTGGCAGGAAGTAGATGAAGGAGATGAGCAAAATTCATGGTGGTACAGGGTTACATTAATGTACATGATGATACAGGATATACGACGCGTTTCACTGGACAACCAGCACTATCAAGTAAGGATAGAATGATATAAAAGGTAAACAGGAAGGGTATATATAGAGGGAGGAGGATCAGAGGAGGCGAAAATCAGGGGGCAAAAGTCTGCTATTGGTGGAGGGGTATTCTAGGAGAGAGAAAGATAGAGCCGCTTCACGCATGCGCACTGGATGCGGGATGGTGGTCGGTTGGCGGGGTCGAAGCTGATTGGCTGCGTGTCGAGGTGCGTGGCCTAAGTTGCGTAATACGTGTGGCGCCTGCAGAAGACGAAGCTGAAGGAGGTAGCGCGGGGGGCTGCGTCAAGGGCACCGGGGGGCGAGGGGGGCGTTAGGTCCTGTAGGAAAGTGCCTTATGGCAGAAGGAAGGATCTGAAGGTCCAGAGTTTGGTTGTTGATGTTGGGATGTAAGGCTTGGATATATAATGCTTCGAGTATAGGTAATCTCCTTGGGTCACTTTCTTTATCGAGTATAGATTACCTATACCGGTACTCGAAGCATTATATATCCAAGCCTTACATCCCAACATCATCAACCAAACTCTGGACCTTCAGATCCTTCCTTCTGCCAAAAGGCACTTTCCTACAGGACCTAACGCCCCCCCTCGCCCCCCGGTGCCCTTGACGCAGCCCCCCGCGCTACCTCCATCAGCTTCGTCTTCTGCAGGCGCCACACGTACTACGCAACTTAGGCCACGCCCCTCGACACGCAGCCAATCAGCTTCGACCCCGCCAACCGACCACCATCCCGCATCCAGTGCGCATGCGTGAAGCGGCTCTATCTTTCTCTCTCCTAGAATACCCCTCCACCAATAGCAGACTTTTGCCCCCTGATTTTCGCCTCCTCTGATCCTCCTCCCTCTATATATACCCTTCCTGTTTACCTTTTATATCATTCTATCCTTCCTTGATAATGCTGGTTGTCCAGTGAAACGCGTCGTATATCCTGTATCATGTACATTAATGTAACCCTGTACCACCATGAATTTTGCTCATCTCCTTCATCTACTTCCTGCCACCCAGCGAAAACTCATCAGAGACCTGGAAACTTTGAATAATAAAATTTCCAACGCAGAAATTGCCATTTCTTTCAACCTCGTATGTATTAAAGAAAATGTATTACCTGGCTTTACTAATATATATATATATATATATATAAGAAAACGGGAGTCTGCAGAGAGCCGATTGGCCCACACAAGGCAGATCCCTTTCGAACCCAACCCATCTGATGGGGGTTGGGATGGTGGAATGGGGGGTGGGGTCGTCAAATATTAACCAAACGCACTACATGAAAATACTTTCTAAATGTTTACCAAATACAAAAAGTTCAATTGTTTTGCTAGAACGGTATTTCTAGTAGAACACAAATAAACTATCTTGTGTTATCTCTAAAGGTGTGGGTTTAAATGCATATGACAATAATTGTATAAGCAAGTCATTGATTTGCCAGGAACAAGGAGAGAGAGAGAGAGTGTGTTACAAGGAATAGCTAGCATCTCAGAGACCTTGCGGTCCATTCCGAGGTGATACTTGAAGTGGAAGAAGGTAGACCGTTTAGTTCACTACATGCATTACAGTGTGTAAAGTACTATCTATTCTCTTCTTGAACTGCTCTACTGAAGAACTGCTTACAATTTCTGAGGGAAGTTTGTTCCAGGTAAGACAGATCTTATGTGAAAAAGTGTTCACAGTTACTATAGTTGGGACCAATTAATCTGACCAGGCCTGTATGGCAACACTGAACCTTCGGGGATCGTGATCAAAGTTTATATACATACAAGAAGTTAACTCACCGAAGTAAAATTGAAACCTCCGACATCCAGTGTGACGTCACACCTGGGACAGTAGCGCTATATTTCATATACAAACCTGAAGAATCTAAGGATGTGTGGCTTTGAAAAGCTGAATAACATGTCTTTCATTGAAGTATACAATATTTAGTTGCGATTAAGTCTAATGACAGTATCTTGTGAGCTTGTCACCACCACTATAAGGAGTCATTATTATATCATTATCGGGATAAAATCGTTGTATGAAAATCATAGCCAGGGTCTCTGCATAGCCTACTGTCTGCATGCAGTATTGGCCAGTCATCAACTCATCATGCTAACCTATTGTGTTCCATAATGAGATTATGGTGAATTGTCTTAAAATTGGGTTAATGTTGCGATATATTGGTCATGGGGGTGTTTACTGTGTCATAAGATAGTGATATACGCGGAATATAGGCTACGTGGTGGTAGCCAAGAGCTAGAGGGCGGCGCACACTAGGACAGCTGGCTCATACGATAATTTAAGTGTCTTCATTATTATTTTCCCATTAACACGAAAAGGCATTGTTTTAGCATTGTTATCACTTCCAAAGACATAATTTATACTACAAACCACAATTTTATGTTAGCATATATAATAAAAACTACAATTAATGGACTCGACTTTCGTTTGACACCCTGCTGGCAAGATATTTTAATTGTTCGCTGTGGTCCATATCTACCCATCAATTAAAGAAATCGGACATACACATGTTGGGAACACGCCTATTGGAACGGTGAGTTTCATTAACCGTGCCTACCTAACATTCAATGACCACGCAATATAGCCTATGAACGAAACCAATTGTAAATTTTAAGACACAAACCTATTTGCAATGGTATTAGAGAATGTCATGTGAATATAAGGGAACCAAGAACTTAACCCCCAATCGGGGTCATCCAATCAACTCCAAATTTATCGTGCGAAATAATTGTCTAACAACGAACTAGTATCGTAAATTGAATAGCTAGTAACCCCCCCCCCCCCCCTTTGTTTTATTATTTAGGGGGGGGGGGTATTCAAGAAGGGGTGAGGGTGGGGCGTGAGAAAAATGATGTTGACCAAAAGTAATGGAATCCTATTAATCAACATTACGCTAGTTAAGGAACCTATGAGTCTTTATTTACCCGAGCACAAGTTGGTTAGACTACCATACCGTACCAGTACATCCGTTCCAAATTGTATTGATTACGGCTTTGCGTTTATAATAGCTAATAACTGATGATGGCATATAAATAATACTGGTGGCCTATGGTTAAAATAGTGCTAGCCTAGTCCTGCATGGTATTCTGGAGGACACAAGTCATGGCTCTTTCTGACTCCTCGATATACCGTTGCAGTACTTAAATGAACCTTGAACTGCATATAAGCTACAGAGTATAAATAATATAAAAAAAATCTATTAAATCCGAGATAACTTTAAAAAAACATAAAAGGCCGCCATTTAGGCCACTATTTATATAGCCTATCAAGATTCAAGAGTATCGAGTAGGCTATGTACGACAATTATACTGAATATAAAAATATATATATAATATATATATATATATATATATATATATATATATATATATATATATACCGGTATATACTGTATATATATTACTCAAACTTCCCGGTACCTTTCGTCCAAGTCTCATATATATTAATTACGATAGGCCTATATACTGCATACCTTCAATTCAAGGCTATATTGAAATTAATCCATTATGTGTGGAACTTAAAATAGCCTATGGGGAAAAAATAGATATAGGCCTAAAAAATAACAAATTAAAGAACCAAATTACTATATAATCTCTACTGAATGCTTAAACCGCACATAAACAACATATTTTGCCTAAACGAGCAAAACCCGCATTAAAAAAACAAAATAAAACAACGAAGCCATAAATTACAAAGCAAAATGTGTCAGTTGGTCTACAGAATGCACTTATAATGCACGTACAGTCATGAGCATATATAAAGTTGCAGAAGTTGGAATCTTTGAACTTTTAAAAGATAAATTGTGAAGCATCTGGACTATAATAATAAAGCATTGCATTGTCTCGAGTGCGTTCAAAACTGAGTCAAACGGGTGCGTCGCCGACTCGCCATGCAACTGCTCTTGTCTGTAAAGTCGTGAGCCATAATATGTATACACGTATTTGAATCTTGGGAACCTTTAATAAAAGCCACGTTCGAATCATTATGGGATATAATAAAACATTGCGTTGTTACATTTGGGTTTGATATGTATTCAAATGGGTGAGTAGCTATGATGACTTGCGACTATATTTTCACAATAAGGCAATGCATATTTGAGTGAGGCTGTTTTGGGTAACTAGTTATTTTTAAATAAAATGTTCACGTCCAAGCTCTACCATCTTAGATTACAATAAAACAAATGTCTGTTAAGCTCGTTGTTCATGTGGTAGCCTACCGGTAGCCTATAAATTGTGATGGGATGGGGTAGGGTGGGTTAGGTTAAGGTGGTTATTCATGTAAGGTTAAGTGAGGTATAATGTTCGTAACTTAATGTTAGTGTTTGGGTTGGCATAGTGGAGTATCAAACGGTACGCAGTTGCCAGCAGCTGCCTGGTGGAACCATTAGGCCTATTATCGGGAAATAAATTTGAAAAAAAAAATGAAGCTGCTTAACATTCTTGAAATTGCTTCGCACTCAAAACAAAAGTGCACACTTACCTGCGAAACCAACACAATTGTTTGTGAACATTTTGTAATAATTTTATAGCTGGTCAGGCTCTACTTGGCAATAATAATAATAATAATAATAATAATAATAATAATTAAACCCTAACAATATGGTAGTGTCATGTAACATTTCGCCAGGGTTCAGTAGGCTACATTCTGAGCCAGAACGCCGCAGTGCGCATGTGCACTATGAAAACCCAATTAACTCTTACAAAAGATGTATCCTACACCTGGCTGTTGGATACAATATAGGTTGAGGCCACCCCCATGACTTATCGTCATTATCATACGTAAGTAAATATAGCGAATGCGCACTATGGCGACCTGGTTCAGAATGTATCTTGCGAATTGTCACATGACAAAGGAACACCTGTAAAGCAATGTTGCCCGATATATAGCCTACATTAGGCAACAACATCCGCTAAGTTTTTTATAGACAATAAAATAATATGGTAGAAATATTTGTTAGGTTTTTGGTACTCACCTACGTCTCTTCGTCTCCGAATCCGTTTGTTGCTGCAGAAACACAGTTAGCACTGGCCCACCTCGCCGAATGTGTATGTTTCTGCCTTGCACCATACGTTAGTTTCAGTTTACAATATTAATTCCAGGGTTCAGGACTAAATAACAGTGATCAAGTGCGAGGATTGTACACTTTTAATTATCGCAACGTGGCACTTGTAGCCTAGGAACCAATTAAAGTTCTTGTATCTCGGAGGCTTGACTTCCAACTTTGAGGCCATTTAAAGTTTACCTCCCTTTTAAACCTCCATAATATGTCGTTCTACTTCCTTATCACGTGTCTAGAATATCTCGACCTATTCTCAAGTACTTACTAATTAGCTTATGTCCTTAGCAGTCACTGGTATAATGTCAGAACATCACAAATAAGAAAAGAATACAGCGACCTCTTCCGCGGACCCGCCGTGACGCCGTCGCCCACGCCATAAAATGTAAACACGGGTCACGTGACGATGTCCCGGATGTAAGACACACACGCGGCACATTTTCCTATTTCAAATGTTATACTGATTTGTTTGTGTTGATTACATGAGCAGGCTTATTATGTTCATTTATTTGCCTAGTATTATTTTGATTGATGAGTATTTTAGCTGATCAAATTATAACGTCACTTGAAAATGCAGCTCGGTTACCTCTAATCCAGTTGAAACTAGCTGCTCAGAAGTAAACTGGTAAAATGACTAGGTGTTGTAGTGTGAATGGGAATATTTATACGGCAACTAGCATGGCAGTTTAGTAAAGTTTGTTGGAATACATAAATAGAGTAATGTGCGGGGGTTGTTTGGAGGAAAGATTGTAGCTTGGGATTAGAGAGATCAGATTCCTTAAGCGGGCATCACACTGGGCCAAATTCTCGCCATTCTCCAATCTCCATTCTCCGTTTCCGGTCAGTTGCGTCGGCAAATTCTATCACACACGCCAAGCGTCCTGGCTGCGTGAGTCTCCGACACAACAATAACACTGTCCGACCTTAGCCTATATTGTGCCGTTTCACCTATACTGTAATGTATAGTAATATGGATTTACATCTACAATTATAATGCAATATGACTCAATCTACACGTTAGTGTAGTTTTCTTTTAATTTGAAGCTTATATGAGGAAATTTATATTTTGAACTTGTTCGATTCATACCAATCGCCGTGGCGTAGGATATAGAACAGTGGTTTCACTTAAACTGTAGAATAATATGGATTGATATTGACAAACTTTGTGTAATAGGACCCAATCTATACGTTAATGTTCTATGTTTTGCGTGTGAAGCTTATAGAAGTAGCTATGAGGAAGTTTTTCGCAAAATATAGGCTATCGCCTGACGGAGCCCCTGTCGTTACCTCGGCACTAAACGATCGTTTATATTGTGCTGTTTCACCAATAATTTAGAGTAATATGGATTTATATCGACAATTATATTTCAATACGACTCAATCTACAAGTTTGCGTTATTATGTTTTATATTTGGAGCAAATATGAGGAAATATTTTGAACTTTTCGGAGGTTGTAGAATGCTTGGTAGGCTATAATGCTGTGAATGCAGGTAGACCTGTATTTATCTCAATAATTTGGTAATGTTACAATATATTTTTACATTTTACATTCATAAATAGTCCACTAATATACTAGGTTAGGTTAGGCTAGGTTAAATATATTGTTCAATGATTCTTAGTAAATAGGCATCTGAAAAACAGTTCCTCCTGCTACACAACCGAATGTTTTCGTTTCATACCAATCGCCGTGGCGTAGGTATAGGAAGTGGTTATTTAGCTGCAAGTGGTGTAGCTATTTTAGCATTAATTCACTTAGTTTATGTCTATCCGCAGCCCTTTTCACAATCAAAACACACAATTATGTAGCAAAATATATATTTCGACGTCATATACTTGAGATATCAATGAGATTAAATGCGAGCTGTAAAGAGGTTGACAATCTACCTCCATAAAAAAATGGAGCTTCCCACCCAGTGCGAGAAGCATCCTAGCTCCATCAAATGGTGAGATTTGTGCTGGAGACTGGCGGTAGCTCCATTTTTTGCGGTAGAATGGCGAGAATTGGCCCAGTGTGATACCCCCTTAGTTATTGAAATCGTCGTCTATGTTGCCAGCAGGGGGTAAATATCGATTATACTGCATAAACAAGGCGTTTGTAAACAGTGAGGATGTCCGAAAGTGCTCTGAGATTGATTAGAATGGGCGTTTTTTCTATTAATATCGGGTTTTATAAATGTGATCAAAATTAGTCTCCCACAGTGGATTATACATGAGTACAGTATAAGGATTCCATAGGCCTACATTGTCCCTTATAAATTATGTATAATAAGGCTGCGAGCCTATTCCCTATAATCATCTAAAGTTTTATTAATGCTTTAGATGATTGTATTGTCAAAACAATAATTTTCACGTCTGTTGTTGAATAGTGGATAAGAAATCGAACAGTCGTCAACAGCCTATCACGATCCCCGAAGGTTCAGTGTTGCCATACAGGCCTGGTCAGATTAATTGGTCCGAACTATAGCTCTGAACCTCTTCAGTTATAACTTCAGCCATGGTTGAGTATTGTTTTCATAATAAAGCTATACGTTATATATATATATATATATATATATATTTTTTTTTTTTTTTCTTTTTTTTTCTTTAATACATACGAGGTTGAACGAAATGGCAATTTCTGCGTTGGAAATTTTATTATTCAAAGTTTCCAGGTCTCTGATGAGTTTTCGCTGGGTGGCAGGAAGTAGATGAAGGAGATGAGCAAAATTCATGGTGGTACAGGGTTACATTAAAGTACATGAAGATACAGGATATACGACGCGTTTCACTGGACAACCAGCATTATCAAGTAAGGAAGGAATGATATAAAAGGTAAACAGGAAGGGTATATATAGAGGGTGGAGGATCAGAGGAGGCGGAAAACAGGGGGCAAAAGTCTGCTATAGGTGGAAGGGTAAACTAGGAGAGAGAAAGGGGGTAACCGCTTCACGCATGCGCACTGGATGCGGGATGGTGGTCGATAGGTGGGGTCGAAGCTGATTGGCTGCGTGTCGAGGGGCGTGGCCTAAGTTGTGTGGCGCCTGCAGAAGACGAAGCTGAAGGAGGTAGCGCGGGGGGCTGCGTCAAGGGCACCGGGGGGCGAGGAGGGGTGTTAGGTCCTGTAGGGTAGTGCCTTTTGGCAGAAGGAAGGATCTGAAGGTCCAGAGTTTGGTTGTTGATGTTGGGATGTAAGGCTTGGATATATAAAGCTTCGAGTATAGGTAATCTCCTTGGGTCACTTTCTTTATCGAGTATGGTGGTGTGTTTCTCTAACTCGTTGCGTGTGAGGTGAGGGTGGTTAGGGGTGAGATAGTGGTCTTTGATGGCTCCAGCCTGAAGGTGAAGAGTTAACCGACGTGAAAGATGAGTCTGCGTCATACCAATATAGGAATGAGGTCCACAGTCCTCATAATTACAGGTATGTTGGTAAATGACGTGATCGTCGGTCATCGGGCTCTTTATCTTGGTGGAGGCTGGTTTGTTGCGGAGAACAAGGTTGGAGGTCTTGGGGGATTTGTAATAAATTATTAATTTGATTTTGTTTTCCGGGTTGGTTGGGTGGACATGCTTGGAGATTATTTCTTTTAAGACGGCCTCGTCATTTTTGTGTTCAGAGGACATGTAATTGCGGTAGAAGATCTTAATTTTATTGGGGGGGTCAAAGTTGGGAGGGCTTTGGGTGTACCATTTTTCAAGATGGTGGTTGATGGTGCTGGAGATGTCGGAGTTGGAGTATCCGTTATTTACTAAAACTTGGGATAGTCTTTCTAGTTCCTGGTGGGTGTCGGCCCAGGTAGAGCAGTGCGTGAGGGCTCTCCTAACATAGGCGGAGATGGAGGATAGAAGATAACGGCTTATAGCAGCAAAAAGGTATAATATCACTACGTTTCGTTAGAGAGAGAGAGAGAGAGATTCCCACATCTGTGACCTGAGGTCACTGGCTAAAGATCTCTTGCCCTTAATTAGGGTTGGAGGCGGAGTTAGCACTAACTTGTCATATTATTTTGTTCGCAATTACTTACCTATACTCTCTCTCTCTCTCTCTCTCTATCTATCTACCTATCTCTCTCTCTCTTTATATATATATATATATATATACATATATATATATGTTGGTAAAGCCAGGTAATAAATGTTCTTTAATACATACGAGGTTGAAAGAAATGGCAATTTCTGCGTTGGATATTTTATTATTCAAAGTTTCCAGGTCTCTGATGAGTTTTCGCTGGGTGGCAGGAAGTAGATGAAGGAGATGAGCAAAATTTATGGTGGTACAGGGTTACATTAAAGTACATGAAGATACAGGATATACGACGCGTTTCACTGGACAACCAGCATTATCAAGTAAGGAAGGAATGATATAAAAGGTAAACAGGAAGGGTATATATAGAGGGTGGAGGATCAGAGAAGGCGGAAAACAGGGGGCAAAAGTCTGCTATATCCGTTAACAAGCCAGGGAAAGAGAGAAAAGGAGAGAAAGATTAAAAAAAAAGCCGGTGACCCCCCTTAGGAATCAATGAGATAAAGACTATCTCAAGCAACTCTGTAACTCATAATGGTCCTTTTTAAATTGAAGAAAATCGTCTTGAGGTAGGTACCGGTACATTTAAACAAAGTATAGCGTCGTTTGAAAAAGAGTTAAGATGTCAAGTGTTCAGAGGAGTGAGGTGAAGAGCTAAAACGTGTGAGATGAAGAGGGGTGATAAGAGAGAGAGAGTGAACAAGAGTGAGTGTGAGAGTAAGTAAGAGAGAGAGTAGAGTGAGCGTGTGACTGAGTAAGTGATGGAGTGATTATGAGTGTGTATGTGTGAAGGAGAGAGAGTGTCTCTTGGTGACTGAGAGAGAGAGAGAGAGAGATGAGGAACAGGGCTACCGTGAGAAAAATGAAAGCGGAGTACACAGTAGAAAATAAATAACGTCACTGCGTTGAATAAAAAGCGTAATACAGAGGGTAAACAAGATAGATTGATAAATATATAGATATATAAATAGAGTGATAGAAAGATAATAAATAGATAAACTGATTAATTGATTGCTAGACAGATATACAAATAGATTGATAAATTTGCATTTGAGTACATAGGCTATACAGTAGATTGGAATATAGATATGAATAAGTATATAAAGATACTGATAGAAAGTAAGTCAGATGAACAGACAAACAATTCAAAACACATACCTGTACACACACGTATATATTGATAGATAGATGGATAGATAGATAGATAAGTTGATAAGGAAACAGATAGCTTGACACAGAGGTAGATCATTTAATAGGAATTAACATAGACAAAGGACAGGCAGGCTGGCAGACATACAGATAGAACTAATACTTATAATGGTTAAGAAATAATGTAGGATTATATTCATGAAGCTTGTCTATAGTTCTGTTTTATTATTGTTTAGAAAATAATTATCATGATGACCGTCAACATAGAATAGAATAAAGGCTGGCACTCCGACTTATATCCTGGAAGTTTTTTTATTCTTAGAATCTTTCAATTTTCTGTATTTATCTACAGTATCTACATCTATCCATTATTGAATTACTTATCTACCTACCTATTTCCATCTATCTGATTGCCTCATATATATATATATATATGCGTGTGTGTGTGTTTTATACTCCCCCCGGACTCGAACCACTGACAGTCAGGATGAGTGTCCATGATTATATCCACAACCCATGGTGTAGTGTATTAAAGAATGGACACTGACCTTGACTGTCGGTGGTTCGAGTCCGGCTGGTAGTATAAAATATTTAGTAGCTCACGTGTATATGTGAGATATACTTGATATATATATACTGTATATATATATATATATATATATATATATATACCGGTACTGTATATCTCTTAATTGTGTTCTATGTGTATGAAGGAGACACAAGGCAAAGCTGCTTGTAACAAGTGTTACCCCAAAAGTTGAAAGAGTAACGGAGGTCCGAATTCAAGCTACGTTAGAATCAAAATGTCTGGACACAAGTATCTTGAAGGAGTTCAAGTCATAAGAAGAGGGAAAGTCAGATTGAGGGAGTTCCAGAGCTTACTTGTTGAGTAGAAGAAAGGCTGGGAATTTCGGCTCAATCTTGGGTTAGAGTTTGACAGAATAGGGGTGGGAATGTGTTGAAAGGAGGGTGACCCACAAGGGAGGAAGTATACACTGAGAAAGTACTGAATAACATTGATGAATGTAATAGCGGTAAAAGAGTGAAAGAGATGCAACACCGTGGCGTGTAGCACAGATAGTAGGGAATTAGTAAGAAGCGGTGAATTAACGAGACAAAATGCTTTTGAATTTACCCTCTCGAGATGTGTGGTATGGGTGGAACCTCCCTACACATGTGAACAATACTCGATACATGGACGCACAGTGCCCCGGTACAGAGCAAAAAGCTGTGCGGGGATAAAGAACCCACATAGACGGTTGAGCACACCTAACTTCTGGGAAAATGTTTTTGCAAGAATGGTCACATGAAAATGATACACCAAGAACATTGAAAGAATATGAATGGTTAATTTGTGTATTGTTGAACAGTAAGTGATAGTCTTGTGGAAGATTGGCACGGGTAGATAGAAGGAGAAATTGAATCTTGGAGGCTTTGAAAGTAACAAAATTATCTCTGCCCCAATCAGAAATAGTTGATAGATCAGAAGATAGGTGTGCTATGGCCTCTTCACATGAGTTTTGGAGTGATTGCATGGTGCGTCGTTGGTGCGTAGTTGAATAGTGTAAGGTTGTGTCATCAGCATATGAGTGGATGGGACTAAAGTTACAGTTGAGGAGATCATTAATGAATATTAGAAAGAGAACTGGAGATAGGACAGAACCCTGAGAAACACCGGATTTGATAGGCTGATGAAGTTAACGATGGCCATGCGAAATTGCGGCTATGGAATGGGTAGAAAGGAAATTAGAGACAAAGGCACAACATTTAATAGAGGGATAGAAGCCGAAGGAGGGTAGTTTGGAGATTACAGATTTGTGCCAGACTCTATCAAAGGCTTTTAAATTGCCTAACTCAATAAAAAAAGTCTCCCCAAAGTCCTGAAGGGAGTATAACGAAGAGTTTATAAGATAAGCAAGGATACCACCAGTAAAGCGGCCCTTTAGGAAACCATACTGGCGATCTGAATATAGATTATGAGAAGATAAATGTTTAAGAAATTTTAAATTAAGAATAGTTAAAAAAAAAACGTTAGAGATGCACAAAATTAGAGCAATTGGTCGATAGTTGGAGGGTTGAGAGGACTCACATTTTGTTGAGACAGGTTGAATGAGAGAAAGACGTTAGAGGAAAGACACAAACAAAAGAGTTTGCATAAGCAGTGAGTCAGCACGGAAAACATAAAACATTGTACGGTAATAATCACAACCAATGCTAGATAGAAAAAAAATATGGTGTAATGGATAGAGCGTATTAGTTCTGTATGAGATATCCAAGGTTCTAATCCTGGAAGAATTACATGCTTTCTTAAATTTTCATTTGGGGGTTATTGGTGTTAAGAACGATGTAAAAATAATTATAAACAAAACAAAAAAGAAAAATATATAAATATTTATTAATGAAGTTTGACGTTGGACAAAAATCTATGTATGACAAAAGTTCTTTGTCTCGGGTCCTCATCCTCCCCACTCCTCAACCCCTCCCCCTGCCCTCCTATACACCCCTGTGGATCTGGAAGAACAGATGCAGAGAGATATTTGAACACTAACCATCGTGATAAAATCTAACTCGTTTGTTCCTTTGCTTAAGGTAAAGTTATTATGATTATTTATAGATTTTGACTAATAATTTGCATTTTGTTAAAGTCACACTATTATTATATTATGAGTACTTCACTGGCTCCTCGGTAAAGAATTTGCTCTCTCTATCTCTCCATATATAGAGTTGAGTACATGAATATGTATCAACTCCGTGATTTAATGTGTGGAAGGAAAACCAGTATGATTAATTAAAATAGGAGTGTAGTGCCTTAAACAGAAGTTAATTCATATGATCAAGTAGCGATTTTATAGCAAGTTTATAGTGTAAATCAATCATACTATTCTTCCTTCCATACATAAAATGAATGAGTAGATGTAAAGGCTTATCCCTCAATACCTTCACCAGATATACACATTTCTGTGACCAACTGTACATACCTGGCCAGAGAAGCCTAATTAATGATGTCCTTGACCCGACTCTTCCACGAACGACCGTCTATTAACAAATAGTCTCAATGACAATTAAAAGAGAATTACCTTGTTGGTCTTATGTAGTTTGTGGGAGTTTGCCATCGGCCTCCATTTTTTTCAGTAAATGTATGTGTGTGTGAATATATAAGAACATAAATAATCATAAATCTGCATAAAGCCGACCGGCCCACAAGAGGCAGATCCCATTAACACCCAACCTATATCCTAAATATGACTATCCAGTTTGTGCGTGCATTTTCTACCATTCCTGAGCCAATCCCTGCACGAACCAATCTATTTCACACATCCACAACTCTCGCGTTCTCTCTCTCTCTCTCTCTCTCTCTCTCTCTCTCTCTCTCTCTATATATATATATATATATATATATATATATATATATATATATATATATATAACTATATATATATATATATATATATATATATATATGTTAGTAAAGCCAGGTATAAATTTTCTTTAATACATACGAGGTTGAAAGAAATGGCAATTTCTGCGTTGGAAATTTTATTATTCAAAGTTTCCAGGTCTCTGATGAGTTTTCGCTGGGTGGCAGGAAGTAGATGAAGGAGATGAGCAAAATTCATGGTGGTACAGGGTTACATAAATGTACATGATGATACAGGATATACGACGCGTTTCACTGGACAACCAGCATTATCAAGTAAGGAAGGAATGATATAAAAGGTAAACAGGAAGGGTATATATAGAGGGTGGAGGATCAGAGGAGGCGGAAAACAGGGGGCAAAAGTCTGCTATTGGTGGAAGCGTAAACTAGGAGAGAAGGGGTAAACCGCTTCACGCATGCGCACTGGATGCGGGATGGTGGTCAGTAGGTGGGGTCGAAGCTGATTGGCTGCGTGTCGAGGGGCGTGGCCTAAGTTGTGTGGCGCCTGCAGAAGACGAAGCTGAAGGAGGTAGCGCGGGGGGCTGCGTCAAGGGCACCGGGGGGCGAGGAGGGGTGTTAGGTCCTGTAGGGTAGTGCCTTTTGGCAGAAGGAAGGATCTGAAGGTCCAGAGTTTGGTTGTTGATGTTGGGATGTAAGGCTTGGATATATAAAGCTTCGAGTATAGGTAATCTCCTTGGGTCACTTTCTTTATCGAGTATGGTGGTGTGTTTCTCTAACTCGTTGCGTGTTAGGTGAGGGTGGTTAGGGGTGAGATAGTGGTCTTTGATGGCTCCAGCCTGAAGGTGAAGAGTTAACCGACGTGAAAGACGAGTCTGCGTCATACCAATATAGGAATGAGGTCCACAGTCCTCATAATTACAGGTATGTTGGTAAATGACGTGATCGTCGGTCATCGGGCTCTTTATCTTGGTGGAGGCTGGTTTGTTGCGGAGAACGAGGTTGGAGGTCTTGGGGGATTTGTAATAAATTATTAATTTGATTTTGTTTTCCGGGTTGGTTGGGTGGACATGCTTGGAGATTATTTCTTTTAAGACGGCCTCGTCATTTTTGTGTTCAGAGGACATGTAATTGCGGTAGAAGATCTTAATTTCATTGGGGGGGTCAATGTTGGGAGGGCTTTGGGTGTACCATTTTTCAAGATGGTGGTTGATGGTGCTGGAGATGTCGGAGTTGGAGTATCCGTTATTTACTAAAACTTGGGATAGTCTTTCTAGTTCCTGGTGGGTGTCGGCCCCGGTAGAGCAGTGCGTGAGGGCTCTCCTAACATAGGCGGAGATGGAGGATAGAAGATAACGGCGGGGGCATTCACTATCGCCGTTGAGGCATTGTCCTGTGTTAGTAGGTTTAATGTAGACGGTGGTTTTGAACCCATGGTCGTTCAGAGCTACGAGGATGTCGAGGAAGGGGAGTTGTCCATTGTTAGATTTTTCAAAGGTGAAGTTAAGTCCGGAGGAGGTCATGAAGCGACGCTGGAGTTCCTGTAGTTCGTGGAGGTCCTTGATTTGCACGAAGATGTCATCCACGTATCTACAGTAGACGGCTGGTCGTTGGGCAGCTAGGAGCTCTTCCTCGATGGTACCCATGAAAAAGTTCGCAAAAAGAACTCCTAGGGGGCTGCCCATCGCCACACCGTCTATCTGCTTGTACATAAGGATATATAAGGATATATAAACCTTACTAACACCATTCTGACCCTGGACCAAGAAGACCTCCTCAACAAAGGCCTCAACTGCCACTACAGCTCCAAACCTGGCCCCCACCGGAAACGCCTAGAAACGGAAATCCTCCTGGACGACATCCTACGACTCAAGAAGGATGGCAAGGTCACCACTACTCCCGCCCTACAACCTACTCTCCTCGCTGAAGCCGCCAAAACCAGAGGAACTCACCATAGCAAAATACTCAACAAACAACACTTCCAAGCTGCCAAACTATTAAGAGACAACCCCAACATCATCATCCGTCGTGCGGATAAAGCTTCCTGCCTCGTGATCCATGACAAGGAGGAATATCTTAGAAAAATGGACGTCATCTTAAGTGACAACACTAAATTTAAAAAGATCACCCGCAACCCAACCGACGAAATCAAACGTATTGCCAACACCACCATCACCGCCATCAACGCCAAACAAGGAGGGATCCACCTTAAAAAACTCGTCGGAGAATACACCCCTGGTTATGCGTACGGAACCATCAAAACACACAAACCTGGGAACCCCCTCCGCCCCATCATCTCCCAGATCCCCACTGCCACCTACCAGATCGCCAAGGCCCTGAACAACCTCCTCACCCCCTACGTGCCCAGCCAATTCAACCTTAACTCAGCCCACGATTTTTTGGACATTTTACGAGACGCCCCCCGTAACAACAACCACACTATCGCCTCTCTCGACGTAGAAAGCCTGTTCACCAACGTGCCAGTGGATAGGACCATTGACATGATTCTACGTCGAATTTATCATTGCCCTGATACACCTACACTGGACATCCCGGAGAAGGCCCTGAAAACACTACTGGAGCTATGTACCAAGGAGGCCCCCTTCCTTTGCCCCCGGGGCAACATGTACAAGCAGATAGACGGTGTGGCGATGGGCAGCCCCCTAGGAGTTCTTTTTGCGAACTTTTTCATGGGTACCATCGAGGAAGAGCTCCTAGCTGCCCAACGACCAGCCGTCTACTGTAGATACGTGGATGACATCTTCGTGCAAATCAAGGACCTCCACGAACTACAAGAACTCCAGCGTCGCTTCATGACCTCCTCCGGACTTAACTTCACCTTTGAAAAATCTAACAATGGACAACTCCCCTTCCTCGACATCCTCGTAGCTCTGAACGACCATGGGTTCAAAACCACCGTCTACATTAAACCTACTAACACAGGACAATGCCTCAACGGCGATAGTGAATGCCCCCGCCGTTATCTTCTATCCTCCATCTCCGCCTATGTTAGGAGAGCCCTCACGCACTGCTCTACCTGGGCCGACACCCACCAGGAACTAGAAAGACTATCCCAAGTTTTAGTAAATAATGGATACTCCAACTCCGACATCTCCAGCACCATCAACCACCATCTTGAAAAATGGTACACCCAAAGCCCTCCCAACATTGACCCCCCCAATGAAATTAAGATCTTCTACCGCAATTACATGTCCTCTGAACACAAAAATGACGAGGCCGTCTTAAAAGAAATAATCTCCAAGCATGTCCACCCAACCAACCCGGAAAACAAAATCAAATTAATAATTTATTACAAATCCCCCAAGACCTCCAACCTCGTTCTCTGCAACAAACCAGCCTCCACCAAGATAAAGAGCCCGATGACCGACGATCACGTCATTTACCAACATACCTGTAATTATGAGGACTGTGGACCTCATTCCTATATTGGTATGACGCAGACTCGTCTTTCACGTCGGTTAACTCTTCACCTTCAGGCTGGAGCCATCAAAGACCACTATCTCACCCCTAACCACCCTCACCTCACACGCAACGAGTTAGAGAAACACACCACCATACTCGATAAAGAAAGTGACCCAAGGAGATTACCTATACTCGAAGCTTTATATATCCAAGCCTTACATCCCAACATCAACAACCAAACTCTGGACCTTCAGATCCTTCCTTCTGCCAAAAGGCACTACCCTACAGGACCTAACACCCCTCCTCGCCCCCCGGTGCCCTTGACGCAGCCCCCCGCGCTACCTCCTTCAGCTTCGTCTTCTGCAGGCGCCACACAACTTAGGCCACGCAGCCAATCAGCTTCGACCCAACCTACTGACCACCATCCCGCATCCAGTGCGCATGCGTGAAGCGGTTTACCCCTTCTCTCTCCTAGTTTACGCTTCCACCAATAGCAGACTTTTGCCCCCTGTTTTCCGCCTCCTCTGATCCTCCACCCTCTATATATACCCTTCCTGTTTACCTTTTATATCATTCCTTCCTTACTTGATAATGCTGGTTGTCCAGTGAAACGCGTCGTATATCCTGTATCATCATGTACATTTATGTAACCCTGTACCACCATGAATTTTGCTCATCTCCTTCATCTACTTCCTGCCACCCAGCGAAAACTCATCAGAGACCTGGAAACTTTGAATAATAAAATTTCCAACGCAGAAATTGCCATTTCTTTCAACCTCGTATGTATTAAAGGATATATATATATATATATATATATATATATATATATATATATATATATATATAGTTATGAGTACTTCAGCAGTAGATTTTGGGCACTCCATATCATATCAAAAGGAAAAGTATTGACAAGGCGCCAGGCAACATCTTTATTTTCAAATTTTCGGCTAACCTTAAGCCATCATCAGGAACAACAACATTCCCTAAAAGGAAGTAATATAATAATAGAACAGCGCAATTTGTAAAAAATAGGGTAAATGATTATCAAATCTATACAAGTTAAAACTTACTAAATACAAACAATCTTATATCAATGTCTTACTAGATACAAAGTTAAATTCCATACACAAACCATGTAAAACCAGTGAAGATTCCGAAAAGCAAAATAGAGACAATCACAATTGAACCCTATATATACTGTATATATATATATATATATATATATATATATATATAGTACACATGTACATATATATACAGGTATATATTATTTATATATATATATATATATATATATATATATATATATATATATATATATACCCGGTATATATATATATATATATACAGGTATATATTATTTATATATATATATATATATATATATATACATGTGTATAGGTATTGTGGGTGGAAAGTGCCCTAACCAGGCACTCACATCCATTTAATGCACCGCTGTGGCTCAGTCGGTATGGCCACAGGGTAGTATGCGAGAGGAAGCATGATCGATCCCAACCCGAGCAGCAGGATTTTGTGGCACTATTATCATCTTCCTACCACCACAATAATGGTGGCAGCGGTGGGATCGTGGCCAGGATGCAAGATGTAGCAGACCTGCCATGCACGGACCCGTCGTCATGGGCAAAAAGGAAAAAGCAGGTTAGAGGCTCGGGGTCGAGCCTTTCTTTGGGAGAGGGTAGTTTTGTGCCTGGCCTTGTACTGCTGAGCTACTCGCGAGAGGTGTTGGGGGTGGGAGGTAAAGTGCCCTAACCAGGCACTATTTATTAGTGGCCCCTCCATCATTGACGATATGCCTATTAATATAATAGCTCTCTTTCAAGCACCCACGGTCATCCTGTTTGAAACACCCGCCGCAGGTTAAAGAGTACTACATCACAAGTGCAATGCTAATTCTCTCATGGAATCGTCTTTATGATTGGGTACTCACTACGAAAAAAAATCGTAAAAAATAAAACAATAAAATTAACTTAAAAATGTTTATATTAAGGCTTTCCAACTCGTGGATGTCTTTTGCAGATTCTACCCGAGACGCTGAACCGAGCGACACCATTCCTCGTTCATTTCCCTGCGGCCATACTGTGCAGAGGTGCCTCGCCAGTGCTCCGCTTTATTCTTCATTCGTTCAACTCTAGCGAGTCTTTTGCTCATTTGTATATATCTGAGTTGTTATAGAATAGGTTTAGACTAGCTAGGACTGACAGCCCCATTGGTATGTCCGCAGGGAAGTGTTAAATTAGGGTACTTAAGTGTAGGCGCCATGTCGGTCCGCTTCGGGCCCGCGCATCATATGTATTTGTTCTTGTTTCTGCGCCTTAGTTTTGCTATATACTAGTTATTTAGGAGGCTATTACATCCGCGGAATGATGCTTCAGGCCATCTCTATGAGGTAGTTGCATTCTATTGTTTTTTTAGCAGACGCTCTGGTTCAAAAGTTGTCACACGTGGTGTGGAACTTTCCAGAGTCCGTGTTTGCTCCTTTTTCCCCTCAGGCGTGGGGTTTTCTGCGTTCGCTGCTGTTGCGTCTTCTTCGGAGATAAGGGTAACATATTCAGTGCAATTATTACCATGAGCCTCGGGGCCAGCCCCAGTAGGGGTCTTCTTAGTAGGCTAGGTGTAGTTTTTATTGCTTAATTAATACTGTGTATTAGCCCTAAGATGTGACCCTCGCTTTCATGTGGTGATATTATACATGTCAAGCAGGGTGTCAGGAGACGTTCTGACTTATTTGGTGGGGTTTTTGTGGGTAGCTGACTTTGGCAGATAAGTCGGTACCTTCAAAGTTTTTTTTTTCTTCCGGCGATCTTTCTGTGTATTGATGCCATTAACTCGCCTTGCAGGTGAGAAAGGAAACTTCCAAATAACCCGGCGTGGTGTGGTGTACCACTAGACTCCCGGCGGAAATGCTAATTCTTAAGGGAAGCAATGTCGGCCCGGCCGAGTGAACTCGCCCTAACCGATAGCCTCACGCGGCATGATTTGACTTATAACGCCTGGCGGAAAAGTCCAGTGAGGTAATTAACTATCTCTCAGGTCCTAGTAGACGATCCGTTAGTTAATTAAATGGTTAATATGGGCCGGTCACACTTTGTCACAGGTAAGCAGTTCTAGAAAACGAAAAGGCCATCAAGGCTTTTTCACAAACAAGTTCAGTGGAAGATTAGAGTAGCGGTTGGTGTACAGCTAATTTTCCGGCGTATTTAGGGGTGTCTATGATGTGTGAACCTCTCAGTTTATCCTTATGAGCATTGATTCCTGGAAATTTTCTATTTCCAGATCACAGCACATCAGTAGCGGCACAGGTCTACAGGGGAAGGGGGCGATCCCGGCGGGGGGGGGGGGGGGGATCCCGGCTGGGGGGGGGGGGGGTCGTTATTAGCTCCATCATGCCTCTAGTTACTTTTTGTGCTACACCCACTTGCTCTCTAATTCCGGTCTTTGCACATAAACTCTGCGTGAAGTGCGTTAAGTGCCTAGATAGGTCGCGGGGCCTCTACTCTGGGTTACTAAGAGGTGTCCCATTTGCTCTGACCTACGTTCTGAATTGTTTATAAGAGAGACCAATCGTGCCTTGTGGCACTGATAGAAATTAAGAAATTTGTTAATGCCTTTTCCAAAGACATTGCTCATAAGGCATTACATTGTGATGATGAGGCTCTCTGGGAGCATCTAGCTATAAAGTCACCAGTTCTTAAATCCCCACCTTCTAAGTCAACTTCAAAGTCTAAAGTTAAGCCCAAAATTCATTCGAAAGAGTTAGTGATTAGCAGTGAAAGTTACTCAAGCAAGGCAACCCCCCCCCCCGACGCCACAAGAGGGCGCGTTCTCCTTCGCCACGGGACCAGTCTAGGTCCAGGTCAAGGTTGCCCCTCAAGCGGTCCACGCAGTCTTCAGCGGAGACTTCTAGGTCTCACAAGAGGCATAAGGATGACGCGGCGGCGTCAAGCCACAGAAAATCTGATAAGGGTCATAAAAGATCCCGCACAGAGGAGACGCAGACGCGGCACCGGCTAACGCCGGAGTCACGGCCACCGCCCTCCGCCTCTACCTCCGCAATGCCTAACGTACAATCTGGCAGCTCCAAGGTAGTACAAAGGAGTACAAAGGAGTACAAAGGAGTACAAAGTACAAAGGAGTACAAAGGAAATCAAGCAACAACAGGTCTAGTGACCCTTCTAGGTTGCTTGTCCTCCAAAACACTGAGGATCAAGTGTCCAAACAGTGGTTTAGAGTGGGTAAGGGAACATTGGAAAGGGAACTACTGCCCTGCCACTAACGTGGCAGGACTAGGAAGTTAGTAGGGGACATATGGGTTAGTAACTGAGGGGAGGATAAAGTTATTCATTTACAAACGCAGTCAGTCGCGGGTTTGATGCGAGATATTTGTCTAGGCGGAATTTAAATGAATCAACGGTGCTGCAGTCTATAACGTCTCGGGGAAGCCCATTCCACAAGTTGACAACTCGATTGAAGAAGAAATTCTTAGATTCGTGCGAGTTAAAAGATTTACCAATAATTTTGCAACCGTTTCCCCGCGTGTAATTAGATTGGTCGATAGTGAAGTACTTACTACAGTTCATATTGTCGATGCCTTTGATGATTTTGAACACTTGAATTAAGTCGCCTCTTAATCTGCGCTGGGTTAAAGGAAATAGATTTAATTCTCTAAGACGCTCTTCGTATGGTTTGTTCTTTAGGCTAGGTATCATTTTGGTAACTCTACGTTGAACTCGTTCTAGCTTGTTTATATCTTTTTGGTAATAAGGGCACCAGGATTGAACGCAGTATTCCAGAAGAGGGCGGACTAAGGAATTGTAAAGGGTTAGGATAACTTCTTTGGATTTATGCTCAAATGACCTGCCTATAAAGCCAATTATTTTGTTTGCCTTCTTAACAACTTCTGAACATTGTTGACTCGGTTTTAGGTTACTCGATATTGTTACTCCCAGATCAGTTTCTCTGTTTACATTCTTAAGCTGAGTGCCATTCATCGAATAGTTTGCTTTCTCATTTAGGTATCCGACATGTAGTACTTTACATTTATCCGCATTGAAACTCATTTGCCAAATTTGGGCCCAACATGACAATTTATCTAGATTGTGTTGCATATCGTCAACTTGTTCTTTTGAGAGTACGCTATTTGCAATTTTTGTATCGTCAGCAAATTTTGAGATTGTGCAGGTGAGACCCTCATCTATGTCGTTGATGTAAATTAGAAAGAGAATTGGTCCTAGTACCGATCCCTGGGGTACCCCGCTACTTACATTGGTCCATTTAGATGCCTTACCGTTTATGACTACCCTTTGCTTTCTGTTGCTGAGCCAATTTTCTATCCATTTCAACACACCGTCTTGTATTCCATGCGCTTTTAGTTTTAGCAGTAAACGTTTGTGGGGAACTTTGTCAAAGGCCTTTTGAAAATCAAGGTATATAATATCTACAGCTTTACTCTCATCGTAGAGGTTGAGGATATCGTGGAAAAAGTCTAAGAGGTTTGTTAAACAGGAACGTTTTTTACGAAAGCCGTGTTGAGTATCTTTAAGTATGTTATTTTCCTCTAAGTGATTTACGAGTCTGTCTCGTATGACCGTTTCTAGCATTTTACATACAACTGAGGTTAAGCTAATTGGACGATAGTTACTGGGTAGGGATTTGCTGCCTTTTTTGAATATCGGTGTTACGTTGGCTAGCTTCCACTGATCAGGCATAGTTCCAGACTGCAAGGATTTATTGAATAGTAATGTCAGTGGTTTGGAGAGCTCATTCTTAGCTTCCTTTAGAACTCTAGGCGAGATTGTATCAGGTCCTGGCGTTTTATTTACCTTGAGTTTATCTAAACAGTTCACTACTTCTCTCTCTGTAACGGTGATATTGCTTAGAACATCTGAATTATCAATCTGAATCGGCGATGGTGTAGGGATATCACTGAGGTCTTCTGTTGTAAAAACTGATGCAAAGAAGGTATTGAGGGCATTACTCATTTGTACTTCGTCTTTGGTGTATTCTCCTTTTTCATCGACTAACGGTCCAACAGTTGAAGTAACTACTTTTTTCTTTCTGATATAACTATAGAATTCTTTCGGGTTTGTTTTACTTTGATTCGCAATATGTAACTCTAAGGTCTTTTTACTTTGCTTAATTAACTTTTTGGCTTTGCGTCGTAGCTCTACAAATTTCACCCGTTCTTCGTCATTTTGTGAGGATTTTAATCTATCATTAGCAAATTTTTTAGCAAGCAGGCAGTTTGAAATATCTTTATTCCACCATTTGGGCTTATTATTATGGCCTGGACGCCGTATTTTCGATGGTATGCAGTCTTGCACTGCTTTTAGGTAAGTGGTTTCGAATAACTTCCAAGATGTATTTATGTCGTTATTGTTAATTAAAAAGCTCCAGTCAGTTTCTTTAAACATAGCTCTAAGTTTATGGAAGTTTGCTTTCTTGAAATTAGGGACTTTTTCGATGCTACTATTTGGTTCGTTACTAGTAAACTTTAAAGTGAAAGTTATCGTACGATGGTCGCTGTTACTGAATTCATCACCAACATTCAAATTCTCTATCAATTCTTCTTTTGTTGCAAGTACAATGTCAAGAACGTTATTACCACGGGTCGGCATTCGAACAAATTGATAAAGCGAACTCTCTTGCAAGTTCGTATACAAGTCATGTCCGGAGTGTGAAGTAAGAGTATCGCCCCACTTGGTCACAGGTAAATTAAAGTCGCCAAAAATTACGGTATCTTGTGAGTTACTTACATCTGCAATTTGTTCGTAAATTTCTCGGTCAGTTTGCACTGATTGAGCTGGAGGTCTGTATATTAACGCAAGTATTATTTTTGTACCTTTATTATTCTTTATTAGCACAAAAGATGTGTCGACGTTCACAATTTGAGGTTTTGACACGAGGGTCGGGTTAAGACTTTCTTTGATATAAAATAAAACGCCACCTCCATTTTTATTTATTCGGCTGTTCTCAAACATTACATAACCGGGAAGTGAATACTCTGCTAAAAAGTCTCTATCTTGTGTATTGAGCCAAGATTCTGTTATGCCAATCACATCATAATTTTCTGTAAACACTAGTTCCTCTAAATCTGAAAATTTATTGCGTATGCTACGAGCGTTTGCATAGAAAACATTCAAAGTTTTGGATTTGGGATTCAAGGAACGGTCTTTATTCAAATTTTTGGTTCTGGTCGGATCTACATTTACATTCATGGCTGTCCTCGGTCCTCGGTCGTTATCCCTGACGGTTTTGAATTTGGGTCGTGTTGGTGGAGCTTCATCCAAATTCGCGGTTCTTGACGGATTAGTATTTAATTCCTTTGTAGATTGCCGTCCTCGCTGTCGTCGGTCCTCCTTCCTGGTTGTCCTGTGCTGGTTGTCCTGTAGGTAGGGACGGAGGGGGCTGAGTCAACTCCCAGGGAGGGGTCTGGGGAGATTTTGGTGGTACAAAAGGACGTAAATTTGGCCATTCCAAAATTAAACTTTATCTTACCATTAAATAGGCCTCCTTTAGTTTCTCAGAGAGTGTTATCTGAACAATACCGTGGCTACACGGCTAGTGAACACCAAGACTATGAAGGTTCTCAAGTAAGTCAAGTTATTCCAGATTCCCAGAATCCTATTGAACAAGGGCGTAGCATGTGGAGGCATTCTGAACCCTTGAGTGTAGAACCCAATATTCAGTTTCAGGAAGATATCAGGGAAAGTGCTAATGTAGATACCCTCCCCTCATCAGTACTTGATTTAGTGTGGCCAGATAATGACCAGTTGTCTGAGCTCCGGCAACAACCGGAAGTAATGGAAGTGTCTGAAGAGCCGGAGGACGTAGAACTGTCCTCAGCTCAACCGGGACACATTAACCCTTATTTAGCGGCGAGCAACATAAGTCGAGTTAAATAAAGCTGGACTATGTGGCGGCGCTCGACATAACTCGAGTGGCAATTTCAGCACGTAATGTAGCTGAGAGAGAGAGACAAGTGGTGGCAGGAGACTAGCGAGCGTATGACTGCTCCAGACCACCGCGGCGAACCTACTGACACAAATCTCAGCTCCCTCCTCCCTCTCTCACTCGCTACATACTCAATTATGTACTGAAAGTACCGAATTACCTGCTTTTTGCACTCGCGTTGCACGGTTATTGCAAGAAAACTATCCATCATACAAGGATCGTTATGGTGTCATTCGAAAGCTCTGTTTATGCCCTTTCAGGGATAGGTACTTGTTTTACGTTCTGGGTCTTATTTAGGCATGAAAATGATCACGTAAACAGCCCTATTTTGGCTAAAAACACCCCGCTGTGCGGTACACATAAATAAACCGCATAGGCCGCTCGTAAGGTGTTAAGGAAGGGTCAGGATTTGAATCTGAATCATCAAAAGGGTCACATAGTAAATGTATAACAACCGATGATCTTGATTACATATTACACAGGGTAATGAGGCAATACAATGTTCCTAAGAAATCTCAGGAGACTCCCACAGCTACACCGGGAGCTCCCCCGATTGGTTCAGTTGTGTGGCCGCTAGAGCCTGCCAGAGTTGTTGTGCCACCTAATATGTTACTTCCCACTATTAACGTAACTCATCCGACTACCTCGGCGAGTGGCACTACAGTGCCCGCCTCCTTAACGACTACCAATGTTCGTGTCATCACGGACATTACTCCCCATCCTCTAGATAAACTTCCCCATAAGAAAGGCCCTATGCCTCCCTTGTATGGACCCGACTGCTCTTGGATTAAAGTCACGGCACAAAACCCTGATATAGCACAAACAACCATATCGGGGGAGGTCCCAGCTCCTAGTGAGTGGGTAATTGAGATGAGTAAGAGTAAGAAGTTAAGAGCTAAAGATAAACAGGGTCAACTTTTAGATGTGACAATCAAGGCTATTCCCAATGTCTACTATCATAAGTTTGTTGTGTATTCACCTACCCCGGCATTACCTCCTTCCTCATCTGCACGACTTTTTGCGGATTGGACTAAGACTGACGACGTGAACGATATGGATCTGAGGGTAGTTCCACCAGACAGACACAGTCAAGTAACTGGGTCATTTCGGGCGTGTCACCGGGCCTGGCCCCGGCGAACTTGGGCAAGGACAGTGGTACGCAAGGGCATCACCTGGCGGTGGCTCCGGCGACCTTGTTTACGTCAAACTCTAGAAGTCAATCGTGTTTCTTTAGATGTGGAGTCACTAGTCCAGGAAATGATCACCAAGCATATCATTGTCCCGGTCAATCCAACTTGCCCTGTTTTCACGTCCAGACTTTTTCTCATACCAAAGAGGGACAACATTCAGATGAGACCAGTCTTAGACCTGTCTTGTCTGAATCGACACATTCACAACACATCGTTCAGGATGCTCACTGTGAATCACATCAGGCTAACACTTCCGCCGCAAGGTTGGATGTGCTCATTAGACCTGACAGACACCTATTGGCATGTCCCGGTAAACAAAAGGTTCCAGAAATTCCTCGCATTGAGGATCAGGCAAGAGGCTTATGTCTTTCAGAGAATGCCATTCGGGTTGAACCTGGCACCGAGAATAATTACAAAATTAGTCCGGCAGGCCCTCATGCCGATGTTAAATCAGGGAATCAAGGTGTTGTGGTATCTAGACAACTGGCTGGTAGTGGTGGAGTCAGAGAGTCTATGCAATATCCATGTCAATCACATTATAAACCATGTACAATCCCTAGGGTTCAAGGTCAACTTGGCAAAGTCGCATCTTGTTCCCACACGGGTAATTTAGTGGATAGGGCTGGTCTGGGATACAGCCAATCTTACTCTCAGTCAGAGTGTGGACAACCGCAACAGATTTTGAAAGAAATTGTTTTTGTTTCTTCACAGTCTGAACACTACGAGAAGGACATGGGAATCCCTGGTCGGCTCTCTCAATTGGATTCAACTAACTGTAAAGTTGGGCCGATTGATAGTAAACAGATTAATCTTGGAAGGGAATAAATATTTCCCACTATTGCCGGCAGGAAAGTTGTGGAAAATTCTTCCATTAATTCACGACTTACTGTCGGTCTGGGCGAGGAGAGAAATGTTGCACTCAATAATGACGTGGGCTTCTCCCCCATCTACGGTATGGGTAGACACAGATGCTTCAGGGACAATAGGCTGGGGTTATCAGTCGAGCCTAGGCCATCAGGGTCAAGGTCTTTGGTCCCAAACCGAGAATTTTCATATCAACGAGCAAGAGATCTTAGTCCCTTTATTTTTCCTTCAAACTCACAGCTCCTCCTTGGGGAAATCAATAGCGTTTAGAATGGACAATTTTAATGTGGTGTCCTGCATTCAAAAGCAAGGGTCAACGAGGTCTCGGAAGTTGCTAGAGTTGTCAGAAGAGATTTTTGTTCTGGCCGAAGAGCTGAACATTCATCTCCATGCATCATACCTCCCAGGTGTAGCAAACGTCTGGGCAGACGCTCTGTCCCGGCGACAGAGCACCAAAGTAGAATGGGCAACCAAGCAAAACATCTTCAACCAGATGATTGCACAGCCATACCGTCCACAAGCGGATCTTTTCGTGTCCAAGGAAAACCACAGGTTTCCTTTCTACCTAACCCGCTGGCAAATGACTTCGGCGGGGGGTCCAGACGCATTGTCGGAGGACTGGAACAAGTGGAATTCCATCTATCTTTTTCCGCCTCCAGACGCTTCACTCATGTGTCAGGTAGTTCACAAACTACGGGTTAACCGGGGCTTAGTCTCGATGATCACGCCTCTATGGCCGGCTCAGGTGTGGTACCACCAGTTGAAAATGTGGTGCGAGAACCCGGTTCCACTCCCGATCTCGTACTTCCACTTGGAGACAATTGGCAACCTAAAGACCTCGCTGACTTTTGCCTTTTGAACATTCAAAATGCCAACTGGTTAACCCCGTATGGAGAGAGCGTCACTAATAAATGTCTTAATCAGTATACTACGTCTACCAAGAGACAATATCAATCTCATTGGAAGTCTTTCACAACCTGGATAATAGAAACGGCGCAAACTGACTCATCAGTAGCTTTGGTTTTCAAGTATTTGGACTATTTGTTTGAACAAAAGCGCCTTTCTGTAGTTACACTGAAGAATCATTTGTCTAAATTGTCTGCTATTAGAACTCCCTTTTTTTATCTAACAGGGCTATGTATACCGCAGGGGGAGGAGAAAGGGTTCATGAGGGCATGTTTCAAGCTTCGCCCACCACCCGGTCAGCTCATGCCTACCTGGTCACTTGACAAAGCTTTGCCTTTGCTTCATTCGCGCAAGTATAATCATGCGCCGGATTTTGACTCACTGTTAAGGAAGGCTGTGTTCCTTATGGCTTTGGCCACAGGTAACAGGGTGTCTGAGCTGGCGGCGATGAGCAACGAACCTAATTGCCTCAGGTTTGGGAGACTTAATGATAATGTACAAATTGCTCCATCTCCCACGTTTGTTGCTAAGAACGAACATAGTGATCATGTTTTTTCTGAGTTTACAGTCCCGGCGCTTAAACATGGGACTACACACCATGTCTTATGCCCTGTTCAGGCTTTAATAAAGTTTCTGAGGGTGTCACAGCCCCGACAGGAGTGAGCCTTATGGGTCAATAGTACAGGTACTCGCGTCACAAGAAGAAAATTGGCTTCTTTACTCGTAGATGTAATTTGTGAAAGTAATCCTGGCATAGTGGGAAGGGCCCACGACATCAGGAAATGGAAAGTTTCATTACGTTTCTTGCACAATTATTCAATTAATGACATAGCCAACACTAAGTTGTGGGTTTCCAATCATACTTTCATGACGCGATACCTATCTGTGGCTGTATATAAACCAAAATTTACCTGTGTGGCCTTGCGCCAGCGGGTCTAGTTGGTCTGTGTGTTACTAAAAGTTAAGTTTAATCTTAATGGTGAAAAGGAGGTGGGGGGTGTGGGGGTGTGCTGGAGAGCCAAGACCCCCTAGACCCTCCGCCGGACTATGTGATAAGTGCACGTTCTGTGATACTTGATAAGTCGAGCTGGTTATACAGCTCAAAATTTTATTTTATGTAAGATATCTGTAATAGTTGGAACTATAGGATATTAAGTTTAAATTGTACAAAACATATAATATTTACAAATTAATTTTAAGGACAAAAGATATCATCAAATGATTTATTTATGCCTTTACAATGTTGGACAAGAACAAAAGACATTCATAGAAAATATTGTTTTATTGAATCTCAATGTGATATTCTTTAACATATGTACCTGTATGGTTACTTATAAGCAGAATTTCTTCGAAGCAAGGCACTGCTTTTCTTTCAATTTTTTCTATATTATTGTATGTAAACAATAAAGACTTAATATTGTTGTATGGTTCTTTTTCTCTACCTATGGTAGTTTGTTAGTAGTTTAGATATTGTCACGAATGTTCCTCTCCAGGCTTGAGATATCAAGCATATCGTCAATGATGGAGGGACCATTAATAAATTATAGGTTTGAATCCCGGAGGGAAGAATGAAAACCTAATACTTAGTAGTGGCCCCCGAAATAATTGACGATTTAGGGCCCTCCCTTCCATCCCCTTCCCATTCGTTGATGTCTTGAGTTTAATCATGATATGTCATTGAAGGAGGAATGGCGTCGCTGGGTTCATCGTGTCGGGTAGAATTCACAAAAGACATCCACGAGTTGGAAAGCCTTAACCCTTTGGCTGCGGGCTGTTTTGGGCTATTTAGGGCATATTCAGGCACTCCTGAATGATAAATCAAGCATCTGCATTAAATGAAGTGTATTCTGCCGAAAACTAGGCGAAAATAGCTTCAAAATGACACCAGAACGGACCGTATACGTGGTCTGGTTCACCCGCAGTGATCCCAGTGAAATGCGGGAACCCCGCTATTATGTAACACTCACTCGCTTGGCTACACTGATGAGAGAGACAGAGAGAGACTCGCCCGACACACAGCCTAGCTCAGTGAGCCGCTCGGTGCTCTGAGGGTCGGAGGTGGGCCCCTCACGCTCCCACCCACTGACACTCGATTCTTACGTTTTTTACAGGCTTTTAAAGCCTGGAAATTGCTGTAACTTGCCAAAACATTCCAAAACGTCACCCGCAGCGAAAGGGTTAATATAAAAAAATTTAAGTTAATTTTTCTTTTTTCTTTTTTCCGAAGTTTTTTCGTAGTGAGTACCCAATCATAAAGACGATTCCATAAGAAAATTAGCGTTGCACTTATAATGTAGTACTCTTTCCCCTGTGGCGGGTGTTTCAAACAGGCTGACCGCGGGTGCTTGAAAGAGAGCTATTATAATAATAGGCATATCGTCAATGATTTCGGGGCCACTACTAAATGTTAGGTTTTCATTCTTTCCTCCGGGACTCAAACCTATAATTAATGCCCAGCTGTGGCTCAGTCGTATTATAATACATGAAAAACCTAAATATATACAGTATATACATATACTGTATATATATATATATACATATATATATACTAACTGTTACTTTCCACACCTATTCCCTGGCTGAATCTTCCCATATGGTAGAAATATTAGTCCGATTACTCAAGTCGTTTTGTAGTTATAGAGGTTAGTGGTTAAGATTTTTCGCCTACATATAATGAATAGACTATAGTATCAGTGCATTACCACAATGCCCACAGAAACGCCAATTAAATACCCTCATTGTTTCCTGAATAAAGAGCACTGTATGAATAATCCCATATTCAAAATAGGCTACAGGGGGACAATGCCTAGTGAGTTAATTGCTCAATAGGTGGTGTTCTGAGAGTGAGGGTCCGAGTCTAGGATGTGAGACAGTGAAGCACTGGAGAGAGGCAGCTACAGAGATGGGGCTGTCTCGAGCCGGGAGTAGGCAACTAAGCCCCATGCATTCTGCGAAGGCAAGATGGCGGGGGCTGGTTGCAGCTAAAAGTGCTTCATATGTCTCACCCTCGAGACTGAAACGAGACCTCACGGGCTTCACTGTCGCATGTGTATCGGTTGAATGTACAGGCTCTCAGCCTATGCCCTAGATCGAGGGAGTAGTTGGAATATAGAAAAATAAAATATATATATAAGAATATATACAGTATATATATATATATAAATATATAAGGAGAGTGCTGAAGGCATTACCGAGGTAATCGTCTCGGGCATGGAAGCATACAATCTATATTCTCTTTCTCAGTCTAATGCTAAAAAATCTTGGTTTACTCACACTAGTTCTACTGCAGTCCACAACAAGGAGGAAGCATTCAAACGGTAACGTCACCTTCAAACTCAAGAATCTCATACATCCTATGTTTCTGCCCGGAATCAAGCCAAATCTGTTCTTCGACTCGCCAAACACTCCTTCATTAATAATAAATGCACTGAACTGTCCAACTCTAGCTCTTCCCAAGCATTTTGGCATCTAGCTAAAAACTTCTCCAACAATTTTTCTTTCATGTCTTTTCCTCCCCTTTCCCACTCTGACGGCATTAACGTCACTTATTCCTTTGACAAAGCTGAAATCTTTGCTCAAACTATTGCTAGAAACTCCATCCTGGATGATTCCGGTGCTATTCCTCCCTCTCCACCCCCCTCTCACTTACTCATGCCTAATATCCTAATCTCTTCTAAAGATGTACTTTCTACCCTCTCTGGGCTTAATACTAAGAAGGCGTACGTTCCGGATGGTGTCCCTTCTGTTGTACTCATAAACTGTGCTTCCATGCTGACACCCCTGCCTAGGCAAACTCTTCCGTCTCTGTCTCTCCTCTAACGCCTTCCCTTCTTGCTGGAAGTTTGCTCTCATTCAACCTGTCCCAAAGAAGGGTGACCGCTCTCAACCCTTCAACTATCGTCCAATTGCTCTCATTGATTTCATCTCCAAAGTTTAGAAACTAATCTTACTTCAAAATTTCCTAAGCATCTATCTTCTCATAATCTACTCTCAGATCACCAGTATGGGTTCCTTAAGGGTCGCTCTACTGCTGATCTCCTTTCATTTCTTACTAACTCTTGGTCATCCTCCTTCCGGGACTTTGGTGAGACCTTTTCTATAGGTCGTTGCACACTGACACGAAAGCCCCACCAGGCGAGTTCTCGACTCGAAATTTCAGCCTGATACGGCGAATCGGCAACATAATCGTTGATATCGGAAATTAGCCGTGGGTGACTCTCATGGTCCAAGCGACGTATTGGGGGTCAATACGAGATTTTGAGCTGTTCAAAATTTCGTGGGAATCCCCCGGCAACTGTAAAAAATCGTCTGAGTCTGGTCTTCATCACGAACTCGCCGTATCACAATCGTGTGGTCCGTATCAAAGACGTATGGTCCGTATCAAAGCCGTATGGCCCGTATAAACGTCGTCTGGTGCGTAAGCCTGCCGTGCGGACTGTATCTCTTCCGTGCGCAAAACTGGCAACGGTCGAGTTGGCAACCGCACGTCTAGCCTCAATCCGGTTGCACGTCTCACGGCGTCGATACGATTCTTCTGAGTTGTATCGCAGTCTTTTGGGTCGTATCTTTTCCGTGGACTAGTCGTGTACCCTTCGCACGACTTATCCTATCTTCTCCGTAGCATTCGTTTCTCCACCGTATCGGCATCGCTAGTCTTATCAAGTTGTGCGGAAGAGATACGGTAGAGATACGACTCTAACTATGCCAGCCATTTTCGCCGCGATCTCTAGTAAATTCGGCAAGACACAGGATTTGTATGTGTCGTGGGTGTTCGTGCCAGTCTTGAAGGGGCTGTCATGTCAGTGTGCAACGACCTTATTGCGCTAGACATATCGAAGGCCTTTGATAGAGTCTGGCACAAATCTCTAATTTCTAAACTACCCTCCTTCGGTTTCTATCCCTCTATCTGTGCCTTTATCTCGAATTTCCTTTCAGGCCGCCCCATCTCAACTGTACATCCAGTTCTATCCATTCATATGCTGATGACTCTACCTTACACTATTTAACTAGTTTTCCAGAACCCCCTTACAAACAAGCACTCAAAAAATCATGCGAAGATGCCATAAAACACTTAAATTCTGACCTATCAACCATTTCCATTTGGGGCAGAGAAAATCATGTTACTTTCAATGCTTCCAAAACCCAATTTCTCCATTTATCTACCCGTAATGAACTCCCACAGGACTATCCCTTATACTCTCATACTCTTATACCCTTATGTCTCGTTAGACAACTTCAAAAGAGCTCTCGATGTCCACCCTTGCTAAAACAGCTTCCCGGAAGCTTGGTGTACTCAACCGCCTCCTGGGGTTCTTTACCCCTGCACAGCTTCTTGCTCTGTACAGGTGTCACAGTGCGTCCATGTATTGAACATTGTTCGCATCAGTGGGGAGGATCTTCTCACACAGCACTTCTCGACAAAGTAGAAAAGAAAGCCTTTCGTCTCATTAACTCACGTCCACTCACTGACTCTTTACAATCTCTCTATTTTCGCCGCAGTGTTGCATCTCTCTCGCTATTCTACCGCTATTACAATAATCAATGTTCCTCAGAGCTGTCTCAGTGTATACCACCTCCTCTATGTAGAGTGCGCAGCAGCCGTCTTGCAGCACAATCTCATCCCTACTCTGTGCAACTCTCCAATCCAAGAGTGAAACGATATTCTCAAACCTTCTTCTATTCAACAGCTGAGCTCTGGAACTCTCTCCCTGAATCCATATTCCCCTATTCCTATGACTTAAATTGCTTCAAACTCCGTGTGTCCAGACATTTTGGCTCGAACATTCCTTGATTTTGGCCCAGTCACTCTTTCAACTGGGGGAGGCACTCGTTACAGGCAGTTCTGCCTTTTGTCTTCCTCATCAACATAGAATATATATATATATATATATATATATATATATATATATATATACAGTATGTATGGTGTTGTTACTATTATTATTGGTTAATTATCACCAATATTACCACTACCACAATAATTGCAAACACCACATTCTCTTCACACTCCTCTTCCACCTCCTTCTCTGATTTATATTTGTTCTTCTTCCTACTCCTCCTCCTCCTCCTCCTTCTGTCTTCCTCCTCTTCTTCCTCTTCTGCTTTTGTTCCCTCTTGCTGATGGTGCGAATTGCTAAGTGTGTGGAGGAAAAAGGAGAGAGAGAGGCTGTGACGGAAAGATTGGTCAAGTAGAGCAGATGGGAGATAAGAAGGGGGAGAGAGAGAGAGAGAGAGCGAGAGAGAGACAGAGAGAGAGAGAGACTGAGTGAGTAAGTGAGAGGAAACAGAAAGGGGAAGTTGGTTGAGTAATAATAGGCCACAAAAGAATCGACAGACAAAGGATTCATATCTGTACTGTAAATATGAACTAAAATAATGTATCTCTCACGAGCAGCACATCGAGAGTGAATAAGTGAAAGGATAGGTCCAATTAGCCCATGGAGTGTTTAACAAGCTCCAATCCCTATGTAGTTCCGTCTCACTCAGGCGAAAATTAGTACCTGGTTTCGTTGTGCCAAAAATTATTCCAGGAAAACAGTTGGTGGCTTAAGTACTACCAATAAACACACGATAATTAGAAGAACCTGACTGGCCACCAGAATTGCTCATGAGTTACCAGGCTGACTCTCTCTCATGTTAGCCTTGTACCACCCAGATATAAAAAGGGGTACCTGGTTCATAACATCGACTATGACATGGTTGTATACTGGAGTAAACTTGATTGCTTGTCTCATCTTTTCTATATTCATGTCATGTCGTCCGTCCAATCCATCCTCCTCTGAACAGTTATCTTGAAAAGATATACGACTCACGCATGTTTGGAAGCCCCGATGCCTTCATCTATTCCTTTTAACTCCCCTGCTCATCCCCTACTACTTCCTCTGTCCCCATCCTTGCTTTGTGGCATACAAATAATACCAGTATATCAAATGTATTGCTTGTCTCACCTTTCCTATATTCATGTCCCTGGAACACACTGGTATGCACGGCCGCCACGAAAACAGAGCCTCCTCTCCTCCCTCCTCCCTGTACTTGCTCCCCCTGATTTGCCCATTTAGTAAGTAGCTGTACCGGAAGCCGCCACGGCGTACCGACCCCTCTTCATGACCCTAGCAGTTTACCAGATATCACCACGGTATCTAATAGTCACTTGCCATCCCTCATGAGTTTTTCCTATCAATTACTGGGTTAAAACTCGTCACAGTACTGGCCCTACAACCCCTATTTGTGTACAGTGGACTTGCCTGCCCTCACGTGGTCTGCCTCACTTTTTGAAACCGGGTAGGAGAGCCGCCAAGGAAGATATCCCGAGGTGACTCGGCACACCTGGATCCGCCTACCTGCACCCTTGAGGAAGATGCGTCTGCCCGGAGGCTACGTGAACCGTTATCCCTGTACCTAACTACCCCACTGACCTGCTGACCCCTCCTTACCAGTGTCACAGTCCAGAGTGCACTACTACTTCCGAGGTAGTCAAGACTCTGCCCAGCAGTCATGTTGTATTTATGTTGTATATTGGGTATTCTACTGTACATGTAGTATTATGGTCATAGTCTTGTGTATTCTACTGTACATGTTGTATATTGGGTATTCTACTGTACAGGTAGTATTATGGTTATAGTCTTGTGTATTCTACTGTACATGTTGTATATTCTACTGTACATGTTGTATATTGGGTATTCTACTGTACAGGTAGTATTATGGTTATAGTCTTGTGTATTCTTGTTGAATGATAAACCCTATTCTGCGTTACTTATTAGTATTTTTCCCCAGTTAATGACCCCATACACGTCTTAAAAATATAGCCACAATAATTATTTATTATTGCAGAAGATAAACTAAATACAAATAGTAATAAAGAAGATACAGGATCAAGTGCATTGAATGGGAAGATAACTTATTATAAACTAAACTAACCAGGAAAGAAAGAAAGAGGATACCGAAATGACAGAAACAGTAAAAGAGGAAATAGACATTAAACCTACATATAACACTGACACAGACATTCTCTCTCTCTCTCTCTCTCTCTCTCTCTCTCTCTCTCTCTCTCTCTCTCTCTCTCTCTCTCTCTCTCTCTCTCTCTCTCTCTCTCTCTCTCTCTCTCTCTCCTATCTATTATCTATTATCTATATATGTGTGCTTAATCGTTTCTCAATCTCACTATCTAACTATCGATCATGCTTTCTATTTTAGTATTATTCATATTTATTTATCTATTCATCAATATGCTTCATTGTAAGTTGTTGTAATAATATTTTAGTTGTACTCGCAATAAATGTATATAATACAGTAATGGATAATGCTACGATAAGTTACTTAGCTATATAATTATTTATTAACTGAACAACAATAGAAAAAAGAAAGATATGACAGAAACACTAAAAGGGGAAATGGCCATTAAACCTTCATATAACACTGCTTCCTTCAGCTATTCTCCCCCCCCCCCTCTCTCTCTCTCTCTCTCTCGCTCTCTCTCTCTCTCTCTGGTACGAGCTTTATTTATACTTATATATTTATAGCTGTATCATTCGACGTCATCCAGTTAGACTGGTATTGTTTCTTTCCAATTGTCCATCAGTATATCGTTTTACCTTCCACTTTACTACAGTACTTCCATACACTGTTGATATTAAATACTTTCAGCCCATGAACCCCTTCTTTACCGGCGACGTCTTTTTAATTTTATTATAGCTATATTTAGCCGATTTTATGTAGTTTAAGAAGGATCTGTGGTAGTGAAAAGGGTTAAGTGAGATAGTTCGAAGCCTGTTGATTGCTGGAGGCCCTTTTTAAACTGAATACAATCGTCTAATAGTAGCCAGAATAAAGTTAAAAAGACGTCGCCGTACAGAAGGGGTTAAAGCTCTTCTAGGCATTGTCTCTTGTTTTGTATATTCAAATTAGTAAGACCTTTGAAGACATTTTGATAATTAAGAAGTTATTCTACACTGTAACTCAGGTAGGCCCTTTCTAAGCTGTATCCCATAGCTATGATAAGTATATCTAAAAATATTATGTAATCTGAGTGCAGTTGCTAATGACAGGAGCCTAACAAAATTAAATGTGTCGTATTGCTGTATCTACACTATATATAACAGTAATTTGGTCACTAATTTAAGGGAGCCCGCCTCACTTTTTTTTCTCTTTCTCTCCCTCTCTCTTTGGCTTGTATCCATTCGGCCCCATTCAGCCTGCTGTTTTAAGACGTTTACCCCAATCCAGGTGTCAATATTTTCCTGGCGAGCGGTAGCGAGCCAGCTTATATATATGTTTATTTTGACAGCAAACTAAATGTGTACATTTTTCGATAGAAAATTTTTTCCGGCGAAGCCGAACTTCTCCATACAATGCTGGCTCGCTATCGCTCACCAGGAAGAAATCGACACCTGGATGGGGGTAAACGTCTTAAAACAGTTGGCTGAATGGGGCCGAATGGATACAAGCCAGGGAAAGAGAGAAAAGGGGAGAAAGATAAAACAAAAACGGTGACCCCTCTTAACTGTTTAATCCCTTGAGGATTATGACGCGTTTTGACACTTTATTCTGACTATCGTTAGACGACCATATACAATTTAGGAGGGATATCTAGGAATCAAGGGGGTAAATACAATCTCAATTAACTCCTTAGCTCCCACTAGTTCTTCCTAAGCTGAATAAAATCGTCTGATGATAGCCAGACTAAATTGTCATACCGCGTCATGATCCTGAGAGGGTTAACATTGACAGGTATTACTGTAGTGAAGTGTTATTCCAGTAAACATGGTCAGTGGAGAAGGACAACAGTAACAACATACCGGGGTGCAGGGGAAATAGGTTGAGGGTTCGTTACGGAAAGGATGGGGTCTTTAGGAGGACAAACTAATCTTATGACTATTGTTATAAATATATTATACTATAACTTATAATATATTATTATCCTCTTTTTGCTATAAACTAAAATACAAATGTCGAACACCCATCTATATGATTTAGTAGTTGATATATAGCAATATAATCACTAAAACTACTACATTATAAAGGGATTAATTGGAACAAACAATCTACAAAATCTTTGTTGTTCTTTTTTTGTGAAGGAAACAAATGGTAGGCTGCCTGTAACGAGTGGCTTCCCCAAAGTCAGAAGAGTGACAGAGAGCTAAGTTCAATGTACGTTGGGGTCAAACTGCCTGGGCCTACGAAGTTTAAAGCAGTTTAAGTCATAGGATGAAGGAAATATTGATTGAAGGGAGAAAGTTCAAGAGTTTACTTGTTGAGTAGAAGAAAGACTGATAATATTTATTTATTCTCGGGTTGGAAAGCTGGACAAAATAGGGATGGGATTGTGTTGAAAGGTGTGTGCCTCCCACTCGCTGTATGGGAGTATGGGCTATGCACTGAGAGAGCTCTGAAGAACACTGATTGTTGTATTAGCGATAGAAGAGTGAAAAAGATGCAACATTGATGCGTGTAGAAAAATATTGAACGGAACTAGGAAGAGGTTGTGAGTTTATAAGACGGAATACTTTGGATCTATCCTTCCAAGAAGTGTGATATGAGTGTAACCTCTCCACACATGTGGTCTATACACGATATATGGGCGCACTGTGTCCCTGTACAGAGCATCATGCTTGCAAAATTGTTCATATCATCAGTATTAGCAAACAAAATACTGCATAATTGGTTATACTTCACAAATAATTATCACATTGTTGGTGGCATGTAATAATAACAATTGCAGCAAATACATTGGCATTTAAATGGCCAGCGTATTAATCACTACATATCACTGAAGAGAGCTTTTGATATATTAAGCATTAAAAGAACGTTCCCAGCTTATCTACGAGCACACTGACACCTCACTATTATGTTAACGCTAATGCATTTTAATACGAGCTGTAATGTTTTATTATTTGTGTATGGCAAGCATTATCAAAGGAGGGATGTCATGAAAAGGAAATAGTATTATCTGGCAGCGTTGGGTGACGGGTGAATTGTTATAGGTCTAGGTTGTACTGAAATATTATTCATTTGAGTAATTAAATAATCAAAATAAGGGTATATACAAAAAAAAAGTAATTATCGTAATTTTTACCTACCTAATATATATATATATATATATATATATATAATAATAAAAAGACATTATTCTAGAATTCCGTACCGGTATATATAATTAGAAGTTACCGAAATATGTAGTAAATTTAGCAGTCTCCCTTTAATAGTAATGGTATTAACTGAAAAAATCCTTATTCCACAGTGTACAGCGACACAAGTTATTGCACATAATTAAATTATTAACTTATTTTTGTAACTAAAGATAATAGCAAACCACGTCGGGCTTGAAATATCGTGACATGAAAAATGTGTTCGTTGAAGTCTACGACTACGGTCTGCCACGTTTACCTTATTCTATTACGGTACTAAGGAGACCTGGTAAAGGAAATCAACAAAGGATTTATTAATCCTTACAAGTCTGCATGTAGCGAATATATTTAATCTATGACACAACAAAAAATGTATAGCAAAGCAAGAACTAAAAAAAAAATTGTATTATAATATGACTACCTTTATATAAAAACTTCGAGTATATTATAGAAAGTAATACTAGTATATGCATTAGGAATAGTGCTTGAAAGTTTTTAAAACTAAAATAAAAATTTGAAATATTAAAAATCGCGATAAAATCTTCCGGAACAGTCATGAAATGTGGAAATAATAAATAATAATGATAACTATACTGTATATGAATAGGCCCTACCCTTGTCCAAAAATATTAATTCAGTCATAATAATTTAATAAACTGATATCAAAATACAGAATTTTAAGTAAAGACCTAACCATAAAGAGCAGTTGAATAAAACAAAAAGCATACTTCCTTTATCCCATTCAAATTATTGAATAATATATTATCTTTCTGGAATTTTAACATACATGAAGGTGAAATAATATAGTTCAACTTATCCAAGAATAGCCTTAAAATAACAAAATATGTAAACACTAGATGAACGAAACGCATAACACAATTATAACAACAGCACGAAAAGGTCATATAATGTATTGTTTTGTAAAAATCAACCATACATATATATATATACACCGGTGTGTATATTATATATATATATATATATATATATATATATATATATATATATATATATATATATATATATATATATTATTATGTTCTCTCCACCAACCAACTCTACTCTTAAAATCGATCAATGAAATTAACAGACACATGTGGCAGGCCAATATATATATATATATATATATAATACTGTATGAAGAACAGGACCAAGGGTTGTGAAAAACATCTTCACGGAGGCCATCTTTATTGCAAAGTTTTGGACTCGCACAAGGTGCATCATCAGGCCTATGAATAAAATACTATTATTCAACAGAAGTTTAATTTAAAGGTTAATCACAAGTTTACAACATACGAATCGGTATACAAATTTTAATATACAATGAAATCCAAGATATTTATGTTATGTTATTTTGAAATTGTTTATAATATAAACAAAATATAGACATAGCGATACATTAAGAAAACCATATATATATATATAGTATAATGCAAATAGTTAACCAAAAGAGTCGATATCATACAAAGTTATATTACAGCTGCTCACAATACAACGAGAACAAAAAGATGAAACGCGATACATTAAGAATTACCATCAGGGCAGGCACACAATATTTCTCAGCGAAATCGAAGGTATTTACGCAAAATTATATTGAAAATACCTTATAATAGAAAACGATTAGAAGATAATAAAAAAATAGGTTCTACGCATTAAAGATCGTCGAAAGATTGATTGAAAAGAATTATAGGTAAATCCTAGTAATTCCTAAGTAATACAAAACAATTATGAAACTAAACCTACAGTACATCACTAGTATTATTATTTACATTAAACACAAAACAGAGGCACAGAGGACTCGTAGCCCTCTATGCTGGGGCGCTCAACCGCCTGGTAAATACGCACAAGGATGAATAGATGCATGTCACTATAGCTACTGGCTAAAACGAAAAAGAAATGTCTCTATTGATATGGTGATCATTGTTATGGGCATAATCACGAATCACTAAGTCAACAGGTCTCAATAATGAATGACCCGTTCTCACTGATTTACTTTAACGTTCGTAAATCCTAACTTCTAATTGCCTCTTCGTTTTACCTAGTGTATGTACAGTATGTAGCCCTACAGCTAACACACGTGTACTGATAAACAACAGAAGTAAGAGACAAGCTTGGTAAAAATAGCATCTTTATCTTTAAGTAAACTACCTATAATACGTCTTGACCCTAACACTTTTCACTTTTGCTGCCTGTGAAAACAATAGGGTAATAGATAATCTGCTTATAGACAGTTGCTATCGATTATTTACTACCAATAATCATGTTATCAAGGGCTTTACCTATACTGTATATGTGTCAATAAAATTACGAGGGAAACCGTAGAGGTGGAGCAAATTACGAATATATATATTCTTTTCATCGAAATGTATATAATATGAACATATTTGATATGCTCTGAAAGTGAGAGTTATGACTAGATTACTTTTATATGACGTGGGAATGAACGAAAAAAACTTGGAAGCAAGCCCTGTAAAAATCGGTTTACGGTACAGCTTAGTTTCACAACCCTCGTCTTTACGCATAACGTTTATATCTAGAAGGGAAAGTTGTTCCTCTGATAAAGCTGAATTCTTCGCACAAACTTTCGCTAAAAGCTCCACATTGGATGATTCCGTTTCTGCCCCTCTCTCTCCATTCCCTCTCTCTTACTTATGCCTAATTTAATAATATCTTCTAAGGATGGGCTTTCTGCCCTCTTTGGATTGAATACTAAGAAGGCTTAAGGACTGGAGGGTGTTGCTCCTGTTGTACTAAAAAACTGTTCTTCCGTGCTGACTCCCTGCCTAGGCAAACTCTTTTGTCTCTGTTTTTCCTCAAACGTCTTTCCTTTTTGCTGGAAATTTGCTCTCATTCAACCTGTCCCAAAGAAGGGTGACCACTCTCAACTTTCCAACTATGGTCCAATTGCTCTCGTTTTTTGCATCTCTAAAGTTTTTCAAACCATTTTGAATAATAAAATTCTTAAGCATTTGTCTTCCCATAATCTACTTTCAGATCGTCAGTATGGTTTCCTTAAGGGCCGCTCTAATGGTGATCTTCTTTATCATCTTACTGACTCTTGGTCATTGTCCTTTCGGCACTTCGGTAATACCATTCATATTGCGCTAGACATGTTGAAAGCCTTCGATAGAGTCTGGCACAAATCTCTAATCTCCAAACTACCCTCCTTCGGTTTCTATCCCTCCATCTGTGCTTTTATCTCGAATTGCCTTGCTGGCTGTGCCATAGCTGCGTTTGTGGACAGCCATCGCTAATATCCTCAACCTATCAACTCCAGTGTTTATCGGGGTTCTGTCCTGTCTACAGTTCTCTTTCTAATAATCATTAATGATCTTCTCAATTGTTCCTCTAGTCCTATCCACTCATATGCTGATGACTCTACCTTACATTATACAACTAGTTTTCTACAATTACCCAGCATGCAGTCACTCAAAAACTCAAGTGATGAGGCCATAGCACACCTCTCTTCTCATCTATCAACTAATTCCGATTGGGGCAGAGAATGTTTCCAAACCCCATTGTCTTCATTTATCTACCTGTTAAGAACTTCCACACGTCTACGCCTTATATTCCAACAATTCACAAATCAACCCTTCACCTTTTCTCTGTATTTTTGGTGTTTCTTTTTCTTCTGGCCTTTCTTGGAGGAAACATATTACCACCTTTAATAAAAACAACTTTCCAGAAGTTAGGTGTGCTAAACCGTCTCCATGGGCTCTTCTCCCTTGCACAGCTTCTTGCTCTGCATAGGGGCACAGTGCGTCCATGTATCGAGTATTGTGTAGGGAGGTTCAACCCATACCACAGTTCTCGAAAGAGTAGAGTCCAAAGCATTTTGTCTCATCAATTCACCTCCTCTCATTAATTCCCTACAATCTCTCTCTACATGCTGCAATGTTTCATCTCTCTCACTCTTCAACCGCTAATACAATAATAATCAGTGTTCTTCAGAGCTTTTTAAGTGCTTAGCTCCTCCTTTACGGAGAATGGGAGGCATCTTCTTTTCAACACACTTCCACCTTTATTCTGTCCAACTCTCTAACCCAAGATTGATCCGATTTTCAGTCTTTCTTCTACTCAACAAGCAAGCTTCGGAACTCTCTTCCTCAATCTGTCTTTCCCTCGTCCTATGACTAAAACTGCTTCAAACTCCGTGTGTCCAGACATGTGACTCTAACGTACCTTGAATTTGGATCTGTCACTCTTTCAACTTTGGGAGAGACACCTGTTACTGCCAACTTTGGCTTTTGTCTCCTTCATTCACATGCAAAAAAACACTCTGCAAACTCTCTCCTTCAATCTATCTTTCCCTCATCCTATGACTTTAATCTACTTCATTCTCCGTGTGCTCAGACGTTGTGACTTTAATTTACTTTGAATTTAGATCGCTATCACTCTATCAATTTGAAAGGGACACTCGATACAGGTGGCTTTGTCTTTTGTCTCTTACTTAGACATAGACTAGATAGATAGATAGATTGATAGATAGATAAACTTGGAGGTGTAAGGGAAGGGGGATAAAAAATATGTTTTTAAAGTGCCTACATACAACTTTCTCCTCCAAGATCCCTACCTGCACCTGCTCTCTCTCTCTCTCTCTCTCTCTCTCTCTCTCTCTCTCTCTCTCTCTCTCTCTCTCTCTCTCTCTCTCTCTCTCTCTCCTATCTATTTTGCCGGTATTTTGAATCGAGTTGTTCATAGTCTTTATCAGTAAGATTAATTAATACAAAAAATCCATAATTAAAATAACTTAAAAATTGTCTAATAACTCGAAAGAATTGCAGACTCTGAAACTAATCTTCTGTTACCGGCACCACACGAGCTGATACCACGTGAGGGGCAAAAATCTTCGGGGTCTCAGTACCGGAGTCAGAATTTTAATGAAGTTAATTATATTTCCACTCTATTTTAGCTACATTTTGAATATGTTAAGAATATCCTACATTATATACCATTTATTCTAGTGACATGTTATGTTCAAAAATGCTAAGTATCAGGCACCAACACAGTTCATACGAGACCGGCTTTAAGGGGAGATGGTTCACTTTTTGGGCGATTTTTGCATGTATTCATTATTTTTCTAGTTTCCTCCCTAGACCTCCATCAAATTAAAAAAAAAAAAACATCCATTAGATCCCCCTTCTATATTAATTTGTACATTTTTCGGTAAAAAAAAATGTCCCGGCCGAAGGCTGGTTCTTCCAACATTACAGGCTCACTATCGTTCGCCAGGGAAAAAATCGACACTTAAATAGCACGGAAGGTCTAAATATTGACGAAGAAATGGGGCGAAAGGTCTTAAAATCGACTAACTAATGGGGCAAACATCTTAACATCTGAAAACTAATGAGGCTAAACATGAGGGAGAAAGTGGTCCAGAAAACCGGCCCATCCCCCCCTTAACGGTACGGTATGACGTTATTGGGTCGAAATTGGAGATTACTACAGGTTATCATGTGAATGTATTGGAGATTACTACAGGTTATCATGTGAATGTATTGGAGATTACTACAGGTTATCATGTGAATGTATTGGAGATTACTACAGGTTATCATGTGAATGTATTGGAGATTACTACAGGTTATCATGTGAATGTATTGGAGATTACTACAGGTTATCATGTGAATGTATTGAGCTTGTATTGTGTATACAGGTATCAAAAGTGACTATGAAATTAGAAGCCATAGAAAGAGAAAACTACATAGATATCGTTTGATAATACACTATTGTATAAAATATGGTAGTTTCCGACCCATACTACGCTAAAAGTACTCTGAGGCGCCTGATTTTAAGTATTCGCGTTTGGATGATTTCTACAATTAACTTGGATTTCTATCAGTTTGTGCTCCGTCTGTATCTCCAAATATTTCCCCAGAAATTCTGTTTTCAGTAATTCAACATTAACCCCTCTCTATCAGGTAAACTCAAACTTTATACATCTATCTCTTTCTATCATATAATTAGGTATATACCTATTTTATTACCTAATTATTGGTTTCTATTCATTCTCACTCATATTTCAGTTAAATTTTCTCTCGACATATTTCTTATCTTTGCCAGCCATGCATAAATAATTACTCTCATTACAATGCACATCATATTCTCTTGTCAGTGACCTGTCCCATATTATTTTCATCCCTGTCTATCTTTGATATTGTATCTTTACCTGTATTCCCTCTAACTCCAATGTTCCTAACTCTGTTATTTAATTGTTGTGTGTCGTTTGTTTTTTGGTGTCCTCGTCCCCTGCCCTCCTAGTTTCCGTTACTCACCCCTCACTCTATTTTGATTGCCTCTCTCTCTCTCTCTCTCTCTCTCTCTCTCTCTCTCTCTCACTCTCTCTCTCTCTCTCTCTCTCTTTCGTAGGAGAGACGGGTTTGGCCAGTCATTTAGGGAGCGTCCCTACGAATCCGAGCTATATCTATTCTGACTATCCCTATAGGTCTAGGTATAAGACGTCTTCCCTATTCTTTACAACAGACACAATCAACATAATATTTATGACCCTACTGCTACCTCACTCGTGGGAAGTGAGGCTTTGGACACCTCTATAAATAACACCGTTGACTGTCTGACCTCGGGGAGACTTTTGGTTTAGTGTGGCACGCATAACGAAATCAGAATCTAGAATGACGAACACCATTGACGAATACTCGGATGCGGATGACGTGGGTATAATTCATTACTACCACCTTTTTTCTAGCAGTGTATTGGTAATTAGTTTTCCTTGAAGTTGGAAGCCTTTACAAAGTATTTGAATTGTTAGAACTAATTTAAAACTATGTCTGCTACTGGTACTTCAAAACATAAAGCAACTTGCTTTAAGTGCAAGAAGCTAATAACACATAATGCGTGTATATTTCTTTTTGATAGTGATAGATAACCTGAACATAAAACCTATAGTAGGGTTGGGTGGTGGTTGTTAACTACCGTGTTTGATGGAAGAGCAATAATGGTTTGGTGGTTTTAACAGGTACGTCAGGTAGCTTTGTCCGTTTCCTAGTCATTCAGGTGTGACTTTAACCTCATGACTCAGGGACAAGTGGCTTAATTCTCCACTTTTGGTAATGCATTTGATAATAATTAGGGGACGGTGTGAAACAAGCTCTGGCAAAATATCATACTGATCCAACTGTTTGTTAATAAGTTATTCCCGAAAAACTATGCAACACGGCCTCTGAAACCCATAGTAAGTATTAATACAGACTCACAGAGGTCACAAATTGAATAGAACGTAGGCTAACAGGTAGACAACAATGAGTGGTAATCAATGGTGTTCCTTCTGAGTGGATTCCTGTCACTTCTGGAGTTCCACAGGGATCTGTCTTTAGCCCACTTTTGTTTATCATACTGTATACTGTATGTCAATGACATCGATATCTGTCTTTTGAGTTGATCTCAAAGTTAGGCCGATGACATAAAGCTTGGAATTAATGTGAAGGACCTCAAAAGGGTTGAACAGCTCAGGATGGACCTCAACAGACTGGGTGAATGGTCGGAGACATGGCAGATGCCTCTAAACTTATAAAAGTGCAAGGTGATGCATATCGGCCAAGCAAAACCCGAGTCAGGCTATTCGCTATTGAGAATGCCTCTGGAAGTGATTGACTTGGAAAAATATTAGCAGTGACTTAAAGCGAGCTCAGAAATGATTGGGCTATATTAAGAGACAATTATTTAAGTATAGAAATAATCCTCACACTTTACAACGCTCTGCTACAGCCTCTCCTGGTGTATGCTGTTTAATTCTGGTCTCCGGCACTCAGGAAAGATATAGAGCGACTAGAAAGAGTACAAGTTAAGGCTGCAAAGCTTATTTCATTGATTAGAAGACTGAGCTACGAGGACGGGTTGAGAGCTCTTAATATTTTTCTGTTGGTGACACGCAGACTACAAGGTCAGCTCATTAAAGTTTTTAAAATACTTAATGGGTTTGACAATGTGGATTATAGCAAAATGTTTATATGCAATATGAATACCGGTACAACACACAACCATGGCTGGAAATTAGAATTGAAAAGGTTCAGCACTAGTATTTCTGGAAACGTTTTCACATATAAGACCTGTTCTACCTGAAACAAAATTCCCTCAGAAGTTGTAAACAGTTCTTCAGTAGAGCAGTTCAAGAAGAGAGTAGATAGTATTTAGCATACTCTGTAATGAGTGTAGTGCATTAAACAGAATCTCTCCTTCCACTTCGCGGATCTCCCTGGAATGTACCGCAAGGTCTCTGAGATACTAAATATTCCTTGTGACTCCTTGTAATTATCTTTGATTACGTTTCCTCGCCGCCCCTCTGAAAGCTGATATCACATGAACGTATAACGGCAGATTTTATGGGAGTTATAGAACACGTGCATGTGTCCGTTTATGTATTTATATTACCATGTTTCCCTTATTGCATTGCGGAATAATTAATATAATAACCTATCCTTCAGCTTAGCCATGTGTACCAATATTGATAAACTACATTCTCCCTTATTTATAGAGTTGTTGTAAAGACTTATGCATCAAGAATCAGTACCGGTAGCGTAAATCTCAAAGTTTGTAGTGAATACTAGACTTAGATAATATCCGCGGCTAAAAATGCACGTGTGGCAGTGATTTTCTTGCCTTTCTCCCTATCATTATTCATACATTTCTGACAACAAGAATCCTATTATAAGACATTTTGCTGTCGAAAAATGTACAAATTTAACTTGCTGTCAAAACAAAAGTATATATATGCTGGCTCGCTGCCGCTCGCCAGGAAAATATTGACACCTAGATGGGGTTAAACGTCTTAAAACAGTAGGCTGAATGGGGCCGAATGGATACAAGCCATATCGTATAGAGTTAGCCAGAATAAAAACACTGCTAAGCTTAGGAATCGTGTCAATGTTAGCCAGAATAAAGTTAACATTTCATATTGACTCTCCATTGTTCCAACTCCCTTCCACTGAACCGGGTACCCTTATTCCTGACCCTCTATATTTCAATCCCCTATCAAATCCCCTTCTCATTAATACTACTGGTACTTCTCTTAAGGGGGATGGTTCACTTTTTGGGCGTTTTTTGCATGTATTCATTATTTTTCTAGTTTCCTCCCTAGACCTCCATCAAATAAAAAAAACAAAAAAAAACATCCATTATATCCCCCTTCTAGATAAATTTGTAAATTTTTCGGTAGAAATATTTTCCGGCCGAAGGCCGGTTCTTCCAACATTACAGGCTCACTATCATTCGCCAGGGAAAAAATCGACACCTAAATAGCACGAAAGGTCTAAATTATTGACGACGAAATGAGAAGAAAAGGTCTTAAAATCGACTAGCTAATGGGTCAAACATCCTAAAATTGGAAAACTAATTGAGCTAAACATGAGGGAGAAAGGGGACCATAAAAATGGCCCATCTCCCCTTAGCCTTCCCTACTGCCCTCTGCATTTCATTGATTTCGTGCCCCTTCTATTGGCGCTGTGCAATTCCTGGTGCCGCTTTGCCTTTGATGGTAAACCTGCCAGGCATCCTACGTTGGAGAACCAGCGACTGTTCTTCAACATACAGTACTTTGTTAATCCCTTAAGGGGGTCACCGGCTTTTTTTTTTTTATCTGTCTCTCCTTTTCTCTCTTTCCCTGGCTTGTATCCATTCGGCACCATTCAGCCAACTGTTTTAAGACGTTTATCCCCATCCAGGTGTCGATTTCTTCCTGGCGAACGATAGTGAGCCAGCATTGTATGGAGAAATCCGGCTTCGCCGGAGACATTTTCTTATCGAAAAATGTACAAATTTAGTTTGCTGTCAAAACAAATATATATATATGCTGGCTCGCTACCACTCGCCAGGAAAATATTGACACCTGGATGGGGGTAGCCTAAACGTCTTAAAACAGTAGGCTGAATGGGGCCGAATGGATACAAACCAAAGAGAGAGGGAGAGAAAGAGAAAAAACAGCGATGTGGGCTCCCTTAACAAATGTTGCTACACACTTACTCGTATGCTGACATAGTTCCATACTCCCTTTATTGCCTTTTCGTTCATTCCATCGCCTGCATGGCTACAGTAAAGTATAACGTGTAGCAACTTAACCTCTTTCACTGTTCATAATCCTTCCAAACCATAATCCTTCCGCAGTTCATTCCCCATTTCCTTTCCTGTTCCCTTAACCTTATCCCTAACATCTATTATAGGGAGATGGGCTGGTTTTTCTGGTACCCCTTCTCTCTCGTGTTTAGCCCCATTGTTTTATAGATTTTAATATGCTTGCCCCAATTGTTTGTCGATTTAAAGATCTTTCGCCCCATTTATTTGTCAATATTTAGACCTTTCGTACTATTTAGCTGTCTACCGAAACATTTACAAATTCATCTAGAAGGGGGATCTAATGGGTGTTATTTTAATCTTGATGCAGGTCTAGGGAGGAAAATAAAAACATAATAAATATATGAATTAATTGACCAAAATATACAGCCTTCCCCCTTAATGCCTCCTTACCCTTGCTCTCAAGGTTCCCTAACTCATTAACCTTTCCATTGTCTCTGTATCCTCCCCTGCACCCTTAACCTTTGTTACTACTTCCTATCAACCCGAGCCTCACATACGATGTTAGCAGTGGATTATCCGAGTCACTGTATCGGAGGATATATGTATATGTATCTAATATCATACTCATTTTTAATCTTGTAACTCATAATGTCATACTAAATAAAAATAAAAAGCTCAAATCTAACAACACTTTTTGATAAACAAATTGGATACAGATATCCGATACATATTTGATGCTAAGACCTATTATGTGGCAACGACATAATCCATTTATCATTCTTCCAAAACTGTACTAATTTTGAAATATGTGTCAAGCACGGGTTCTTAGGTATACTGAATTAGTTTAGAATAGTTTATTATGTTCAGTAGCTAGACAGAGGGCAAAGAAGTGTTGTATGTTTATGTGAGCTGTAGTCCCACCATAGGTCTCCGAAGGCGGCAGTAGTGCAGAGGCAAAAAGGTGTTGGAGCCATGGGATGGTGAAGGAAGTGGTGTATCTTCTTGGATCTCTAGATGGAAGACAGTATGGATGGTCGAGCACTGTTAAGCTTGACAGTCAGGTAGGTGATCCTCTTCTACTTTACTGAGGCTGGGTAGAGATGGTGGGTCTCTACGGCAGGGTGGCGATGGTGCTGGTGGATGCTGCACTTCTTGTGTCAGCCTGCTACAATGCTGCACTTCTTGTGTCAGCCTGCTACAATACTGCACTTCTTGTGTTAGCCCGCTACAATGCTGCACTTCTTGTGTCAGCCTGCTTCTGGTAGAGATGTTATGAACTGATGTGACACCTGTGGAAGCCTTAATTAATACCCATGCTTTCTTCGAGAGTTGTATTGCTTGCGAGCCTTACTGCACAGAGAAACGACCAAATGCTGTGTAATCTGCGGTAGTTTTAGTTTTGTAAACAGAATCAGGTGCATATACAAAGTACAAAGGAAATCAAGCAACAACATATCTAGTGACCCTTCTAGGCTGCTTGTCCTCCAAAACACTGAGGATCAAGTGTCCAAACAGTGGTTTAGAGTGGGTAAGGGAACATTGGAAAGGGAACTACTGCCCTGCCACTAACGTGGCAGGACTAGGAAGTTACTATGAGTATGAGAGGGTCACACTGGACCTGGGTGCATGGAAGCGCGACATGTCTTTTAACCCTTACTGTACCAGCGACGGTATACAGCCGTCAGTAAAAAAAGTAAATCGTCAGTACCAGCGACGGAAGATGTACGTACTACTCTGAGACCGTAACACTTCTCAGCTTGGATCCAAGCCTGTGGGAGCTAGCTGGGACAGTATTCCTCCAACTTTCGGGGTGAGGTGGGTATTCTCTCTTGACTCTGAGGCCATTTTGGCCACAATGCCTGGTCCTGGTGGTACATTTATAGTAATACCCTCTGGTACAGTAGGGGTTAAGTTCTCGCTCGCACAAATATACTCTCCCCAATGGGTGACCTGGTAGTAGCTGATGTACCAGGTTAGTCTTTCCTGCCCCTGTTCCTTTTTTCTGTTCATTCCTCCTAATACTCCGACTTTATTCTTTCTTTTTTAGGGGATGTCTTTTTGAGGCATAACAGATTTCTTGCAACATTTCCTGTTCTGTTAATCCCTCCCATTGCTTCCCTTACCCCTGTCCTTAGGCTAACTTTCAAGCATTTTCAATACCACCTATTGCTACCTTACTCTTCTTCTTCCGCTGACTTCCTACCCTTCTCTTTAACCCTCCTTGCTTCCATACCTTTACCTTTGTGCATCTAATTTCCTTCAATTCTACCCTATATCTATGTTATCTATTATTATTCCCTACCTTTTCTATTGTTCTACACACCTCCTGTTACTTTAACCTTCTTCACTTTCCCTACCCCTTTCCTCACACAATCCCTCGCTCTCTAATCCCTTTCATCGCTCCCTTACTTCTCCCACTATTTCTTTAACCACATGCTTAACCCTCACTACAGCCTGTTTCTTTGTTTTTGTTTTTTTCTGGCTGACTGGTAATTTAGCCCCTTACCCACTTATACTTCCACACCCAATGAAGAAATACGAAACTACTGTGTCTCTGTATCATATTATTGCTAAGTTATCATAATTAATAATATATATAATTACAAAACCTTCTTAATAGCTGCATAATCAAGAGGGGGACATGCCAATTTACCATCAGCTGGGAAAAAACATGCTAGATCTCTACCCCTTTCCCTGCTATCTCTTTTTCTACTCCTAGCACCAACACTTACTAATATCTTATGTTTGTCTCTATTGTTAGTTTTCTCTCCCTATTTCTTAACTGTCTTCACTATTCTTTACACATGTTTTTAACCCTCCCTAGCTCCCTACCATTCTATTAATCAATTTTTTCTTCTCACACTACCTCCCTGTACATTCCCTTACCTTCCACCAAGCAGCCTACTAAGAATATGTAAATATGTTACTGCTTGCTTTCCTGTGCTATCCTTTGTAATCCCTGTTCCTATCCCAACCTACCCTTGGTCAATAACTCATCCAATTCCCCCAATCGTTTATGCTGCTTCTAATATCTTGTGTCTAACCTTTCTGGCTCCCTACGCATATATTTGGTTCGCTCCGTATCCCATTCAATGATCCTCTTCCAATTCAACAGCGTACCTATTTCCTTCCACTGCCTATCTACCTCAAGCTTAACTCCTACCTTCTTTCTTTATAGACGGTAATATTATTCTCCCTATAACCCTCTCCTTCACTTCTCTCTCTGTCTATTACCATATTTAGCGCTTTACTTTTTTACCTTCTCATCTACTCCTTCCAGTACCTTCATCCCCCTGTTTGTAAACATCACGATCTCCCTCTCCCTCCCGCAGCTCTTCTCTTTCCTCTCTGGTCCCTACCCTTGTCCAATGCCTCCCGGCCCATGTCCAAAATTATTAATGAGTCATACCGCTGTTCTCCCTGTATATATTGCTCCCTTCATCATTTCGACTGCCTCCGTAATCCTAACCTTAACCCTCCATAAATATCTATCCATATTCCTGATCACTAATACCCTCATTTGATTTTCTAAACCCTTTCCACTGTCTGCTAATCTTATCCTTAACCCTCCTTCTCTAACCTATCCTCTACTCATCTAATCCTTCCACTGCTAACTTACTCGTTTTAAAATATTCCCAATTTCCTTATACTGTACTTTTAAGATTCTCGCCACTCCTGCGTTTCCTTAACTTTCGTCAGCTCCCCCTAAGCATTTTCCCAATCATCCCTAGATCCCTACCTTTTCTCCTGTTAGTATTTATTTTCCCTGGCTTTTATCCCCTATCCTTTCTACCGCTCCCTTACCAATACATCAAACCCATACCCATATTATTTACTCTTCCCACCTCGCCATCTCATCTACTGCTCCCATACGTTTTAATTTCATGTCTTCCTGACTTTTTCACAGCCCTCCATCGCTCCCTATTCCTTTTGCCAATCCCTTACCACTCCAACTATGACCCTACCCACATTTCTGTACCCTCCCTCCCCATCTTTTGCTTTCTTACCTATCCCCCTGTCTACCTACCAATATGCATAACCCTCCCTGGCTCCCTACCCCTATCCTGTTTCCCTTCCCATATGCACAACCCTCCCTAGCACCATTCACCTTCCCCCTGTCTCCCTACCCATTCTCATAACCCTCTTTGGCTACCTACCCCTTCCACTGCTAGTCCACCCTTCCCCTGCTTCCTGTCCAAATTCGTATCCCTTCCTGGAACCCTACCCTTTCTACTGCTAGTTCACCCTACCCTACTTCCCTATCCCAATTCATAACTATCCCTAGCTCACTACCTCTTCCCCTGCCATCCACACCTCCCCTGCCTTACCTTTTTGTAACTCCCTATCTCTTCCCGTGCAAACCTACTTTATCCACTCCCCTTCTCCCCTACCTCCTTCATCGATATACATTTGCTTCATATGACCTACTGGCTAATGAAGGCTGAGCATCACCACTACTGTACAACTACAGGCTCCAGGGTGCACCATGTAGGTTACAGGATAGACGCAGACAAATGAAAATGACTGGTAGTTTCTCTGTAATGTATATGTATGTTAACTATATTCAGTGGTACATTGTAATAAAATACATTACAATAGAGAAACAAATGTAACAACAACGCAACATAATTATAATGATAATATTATTGATTATTAATACTACTAGTAACATTGTAATTGTTATTATTATTATTAGTAGTAGTAGTAGTATTTTATTTTTAGTTTTGTTATTATTAGTATTGTTATTTATCATTATTTTGATTTCATTATTAGCATTAGTAGTAATATTTGAAGGACATACTGTTAGTCCTCATACGCTTGTCATTTTAACTTCCTTAAGTTATATTTTACCCTCCTGTTAATGCTGAATTTACATTATTTGAATTATTGTATCGACCATCTAATATCTTCGCCCACTCGTGAGTACAAATAAATAATCAATTAATCAATTATATGTATAGTACCGTACCAACCATATTTACCTTGTATGTAGGGGTTTGGAATAACTTTACAGTTAATCATGAACTTATAGTGTATTTAATAAACCCTTCTAATCCGGGTATTTTCTCTCCGTATTATATGTATCCCCCCACTTCCAATGAATATATATATAAAGCAAGGACAAGGGTTGAATATCCCGGTCACAGTGCGTAGCTTTATCCCTTGGAATTATGAATTCCCATGATAATCTACCACTATGAACGGTATCCACTATTTGATTTGTTTCAGCGTCGAACTTAGGATTACACGAATAACGAACTTATAGGAAACTATATCAGAGCACATTCTTCTTACTAACTGTGTTCAGAAAATATATTTGTGTTACGTTAGCATGCTCATCGTTTTTTACTACAGTATATAATTTCACAATAAATAGCTTTCCTGTTAACAAAAACTATAATTCAGTTTCTTAGCAATGTTTGCCTTGCCTGTCGAGTTCAGTAGCTAAAGTAATCTAACAACACATTTTAGATTACTTATCTTTCACGCAACTAATGGGCCTTTTGGTTTCATTTCCGTGACCTCAAATGAATCTCAGTTATTCCTTTAATACAATTGATTGGTTTACCGGCTAGATGTCCTTGACCTCAAAAAGAATCTCCTTTATTCCCTCAGTCAATAAGTAGATACCTTCTTGTCGTTTAAAGTCTAAGGGAATTACTCAGATGATTTCATTAACTCACTATCCTTTATAATAATATCCTAGAAGATACCTAACGTCGATCTAGCTAATAGTTTATCGCTTCACTAACAAATAATAATTAAGATCTAAACTCAATGGTCTTATATTTCATCAATTAATAGTTTATTTATTTCCATTTTTGTTAATCTAATATAGGTAAAATATATGTTTAGTTAGTCTGGATCATTTAAATTTCTTCAAGAGATCTGCGTGGCCAAAAGGTCCCATAAACAGAACTGTAACTCAGCCTGGAAGTATGCTACATAAGACAAAAAAAAAAAAAAATCCATTTTGTTCTCCTCAGCTGATCACTTTCGGCCACCAGTATTTACTCAGCTTTTATTTTGTCACACCTCCGGTCAGCCCTTGCAGATTCTAAAATACTTGATGCAGGCGGACGATGTGTGCACAGGCCCCTGGGTACTTGAGATGTATTTGGGCGAAAGGTGAATCATCTATTCTTCTCTGACTTGACTGGTACTGCAGCTCTCCATCTGCCACTCTAGTTATTCTTGGGCTGCTATTTATTGTTTATAAAGGGATACGGCCAGGTTATAGATGCATTTGATAAGGCTCTAACCCGGCAAGTGTCAATTATTACAGCTGAGGCTCTCCTTTGTCGTTTTTGTTGTTAGGTTTAATAAAGATATTTCAGCTCATCGCGGGCTCTGGGTAGCCCGAAAGTGGGTTGAACTTGTTCTAGGGGTGGTTCTGTCCTTTTTGGTGGGCAGAAGGGCTAGAAGCATGTCTTGCATGTTTTTTTTTGTTCTTCCTATGTTCATATCTGTTATTTTTGTATGGCTTTAATCACTTGTTCTCCTTTTTTTGTTTATTTCGTCCTCTTCTGCGGTGGTTTCATAGATGATCTTCCCCCGAGGGTTTCATTCATGATAGAGACAGGTGCATGTACGGCCGCAGCTGGTGACGTATGTTTTCCGGAAAGGCTTCGGCACGAGGTTCTTGAAGGTGATGCCGAAGGTTAGCCTAGTTCAAGTTCTTTAATTGCGTGTCCTCCTTCAATGAAAATATTTCTGAAGTATTCTTCGTAGACACATGGTTTGACATCTGGCTGTGGTGCAGGTGGCTGAGGTTGGGACATTACGGGTGGTGTTGCTTCCTTGGCTTCTGCTGGTGGTGTTGCCTGCACTTCCTGGTCTTTCGTTACCTCCTCTGGTAGTTGTGTGAAGAGGTCGAAGACTGGTGTTAGTGTCAGGTTGCAGGCAGGTTTCTCAGGTGCTGATACGGTGTTTCTTGACCGTATTTGCTGAGTGGTCTGTGCAGGTTGAGGCGCTGTTTGGGTGTTTTTTCTGGGCCAGAGAGCTTGGGTAGGAATTAGCTCTTTGGTCCAAGGCTGCTTGTTGGCTTGCAGTGGTGGTATGGTGATGGTTGAGAGCTTATTGGTGGAAATAAGGCTGGGTAGGTACTCTCTGAAGAGCCCCTGGTTCCCCCCAGCAAGTCATGGCGGTGGTGACAAGTTATGTGATTATGTCACTGGGTGCTTCACGATGACCTGCTGGGGGGGTAGTCAAATATTTGTTTTATAAACAACC